>VZTH01004189.1:84386-99437 GCA_013397815.1 Aleadryas rufinucha | reverse complement strand
CACCGTGCCCATCACCAGCCCCTCCATAACGACCCCAATCATCCCTAAATCACCACATCCATTACCACCTCCCTCCCCACCCAGCCCTCGGAAGGGGCACCTAAAAGCCAGGCTAAGATTTTGGGGCGCATTTCCAGCTCGGCGCACACCCTCGCAGCCAAGCACTTCCACATTTTGTCACCCCCCCTTCCTAGTCCGGGTCGGACATTTGGGGCGGACACTGCCTCAGTGTGGGATGGCAGAGGTCACCTGAAACCCATCACATCCCACCTTGAGAGATGCAAATGAGCCATTTCCAAACCACCCCACCCATCCTGAAAACAGAATGGGCCAGAGCAGAGCAATTAAAGAGGGAAGTGGGAAGGACGGCTGGGAGCCGGTTAAGGGTTTTAAAGGAGAAGAAAGCAGCAATGGTTAAAAGCTGAGGGCAGTGCAGAGCGGAAGGGAAGCAGCAGCGTCTGAGTGAGTGTGTGTGTGTGTTTAAGAGCATCTGCGCAGCTCCTCATACACAAACAAAAAAAAAAGCAGAAGTCGGGGGTAGTGAATTAGCAGTTGGGGACTGAGAAAATCCATACAGGAAGCAAAACAAAAGAGAAATCTCAGGCCACTGGGGCTGAGGACGCTGAGAGGGCGCTTCTGACATAGATGAAGTTGATAAAGAAAAGTGCGATCGCTGGGAGCTGGGACAGCCGCCCGCGGGAAGGGGGGCAGGCACCCGGATCCGCCGGCCGCTCCTGCGCTCTCAGGAAAAGAGCCAGAAGGTGCAATTATGCATAAAGCAACGGCAGGAGGAATTAAAAAGCAGATTTTAAGGTAAGATTTTATCACGTCAGCTGCTCCCAGCCACTTCCCCGTGGGGGTTTGGGAAGGGCTGGTTGGATGCAGAGTCACCTGGATCCCTGGAGCAGGCAATGCCCGAAGGGACTTGTGGGGTTATGGATCAAATCTGATCCGGGGGGAGGTTGCTGAGGCTGGAGGAGGGCAGCAGGGCTGCGTCCAAACCGGCTGTGGTCCGGGGGTGGCACAGCACCCGCAGGGCGTTTGCATTTCAGTCTTTTCTTCGCTGGAGGATGGATTGGGAACGGATGGGGTGAGAAAGTGAGGTGAATTTAAAGCACCACTGAGGGTGAACCCCACTGGGGTGACACAGATATTGTTCACAAACAGCTCAGTGCGTCTTAGCCCACTCTCCAAAGGCAAATTCCTGCAGCTTCCACCTTCCTAACACCCACAAATCCATTGTGTGGTGTCTGTAAAATCCCAGCTGCCACATCCCTGGGTTTCCTTGGCTTGGCGCGCTGGGTGGGCACCAGACCCTGGGCACCACCATGGCTGCTCTGCCACGACTTCTGCCTGCCCAGTGTGAGTGGGGATCTGTCCCTGGCACTGCTGCCATTCCGGACAAGGCTTCGCAGGAGCTCTTGGCACAACCAGTAACACGAGTGGGGAATGTCAACGGGCCAAACGTGACGGTGCAGACCACAGCCCAGCCCTTTACTGGAAAAAGGTGCAGTGGAAGTTTATTTTCCCTCCATTTCCCATGGCAGAGTGGGCGGCTGCAGCTCTGCCGTGGGGCCCCTGCTCCCCTGGGACGAGATGGCACCAGGATGGCACCAGGATGGCTGAGCCTGACCCGTGTCCACCCACACCAGTCCCCAGTCCCGCTTGGGACCAAAGGGACACTGTGACCGCTCTGTCACGGCTGAAGCCCTCGCCCACGGTGTGGGACAACTGTGGGCCCTGTGTCCTGGTCCGCTCCGGCTGGACGTGGGCAGCAGCCTGCGGTGCCTTTTGCCACAAGATAATTTGGAAAATTATAAGAAATGGGGTTTGAGACGGCATCTGGCCCACTGCTGCCACCGCAGAGGTCCCTTGGGTCCCAGCCCGCGGAGCCGGGGGAAGACGCGGCCAAGCAGGAAGAGGAAAGCGCGGTGTTTTCCTCCCGAGCCTCCAAAAGACCCCACGCTCGGGCTCCCTCCCGACTCCCGTGGGGGGACGGGGCGGACACCCCCAAATCCACGGAGAAAACATTCTAAAAGTCATAAAAACTAAATATATATCCGTAAAAATTAAAAATAAATCCACCCCGGGAGCGCGGCCGGGCTGTTTGTGCCGCTGCCTCCGCGGGCGCGGATGCGATAAGATAAAGGCAGAGGCGGGGAGGGGCGGCGCGGAGCTGCGCGGAGCGGGGCGCACCCGCGGAGCCGCCGGCGGGGCCCGGACGGACGGACAGACAGACACACACGCGCGCACACACACAGGGACAGTCACACGGACGGACAGAGAGGCGGACGGACGGACAGGACGGCCCCTCCGCTCCGCCCCCGGCCGCGCCGCTCCGCTTTACATAACCCGTCCGGGGCCGGGGTCCGCGCCCCGCGCCTCCGCCCGGCGGAAATGCGGAGCCGCCTGCCCCGGTTTCCTGCCTGAGCCGAGCCGAGCCGTGCCGAGCCGTGCGCCCCGTCCCGCCCGCCCCGTCCCGGGCGCTCCGCCGCTCCATCATGGGCGAGCGGCAGCCGGACGCCTTCTCCTGCAGGTAACCGCGAGCGCGCCGCGGCACCGGGACGGGCTGGGCTGTACCGGGCTGTACCGGGACGGGCTGGGCTGCACCGGGACGGGCGGCCCCGGGAAGCGGCCGCTGCAAAGCGAAAGTAGCGGCGGAAGGAAGCAGCGAGGCGGCCGCTCCTCTTGTGCAGCCCCCGGAGCTTCCCCGGGAGCCCCGGGCTGGATTCTCTCAGCCGGGGAGCTCCGGTGCCCCCGTTCCGGGGGTCGTGAGCCCCTTCCTCTGCCAGCCCCTCAGCCCTCGGACAGCAGCCCCTTCCCCCTCACCCCATTTCTGTGCGGCACAGCATTATCCCTGCCCTTTCCTCGGGCTGCCCCTTTCCAGGGACTGGCTCACCCTCGGGGACCTTCGGTCTCCCAGCTCCCGTTTTCCAGTGGGCACTTCCAGTTCCAGGGGCTCTGTTCCCCCATCCTGGGGACCCCCATCCTTCTAGCACCACAGCACCCCAGAGCACCTCCTCTTTTGGGATCCCTCGATGTCCCCCATTTCCCAGCATCCCTATTTTGGAGATCCCAGAGCCGGGGGTGCAGCATGTGGGGAACCAGCCCTGCCCCTCTCCTCTGCCTCCCCCTGGACCCTTGCAGCCCCTGCCATGGGGGTGACCTCTCTGGGGTTTCCGTGGGGTGATGCCCACCTGCCCCATGTTGTGGGGTCCTGCTCTGCCCAAGGGGGCCATGCCTTGCCTCTGCCCCTGTGCCCACTGCGAGTGCCAAGCAGAGGTGCCACCTGGAGCCTGCCAAGCGGCTCCTCTGAGTCTCTGCTCCCTGCAGACTTTGTTGGCTCCCTGGCTTGGCAAGGACTCGGAGCACGAGGCCGATGCACCAGCGGTCAGCATCCCCGTGGCCTTCCCATGCCCTGCCAGCGTGCCCAGTCCTGCCCGTGCCAAACCCCATCAGGGTCACCCGCAGAGAGCCTGGACCCGCTGGCTCATGGCAGTGACACGGTCATTGCAGCCCGGGCTGGGATTTACTGTCAAGGAAACCAGGATGAGTTGTTGAGCTGCAATTTCGGTATTGTTGTAAATTGATTCAAGATGTGCTGGAGCTGTGGGCTGGTGGCCTAGGGACTTTTTGGGGCTGCAGCCAGAGGAAGAGGTGGCTGGTGCGGGGGCCTGGCGCTGCCAGCTCCTGCATGTCCTCTCTGCACCGGATTTGCTGGCAGGAAACGGGATTGGAGTTCAAAGGCCTATGGAATTAGTGGCAGGTTTCACTTCGACTTGTTTGGGACCAGAACAATGGTTTGGATTTCTTTTTAACTTGTTTTTGGAGCCTCATCCCTGTGCATTCTCCCCTCCCCAAAGCTTCTTCTATTTTCTCTTTTACCTGTATGTATTTATCGCCTCTGGTAAGATCTGGTTTGGTTTCACCAGAGCCCACAGGGCTGCGGGTCTGCCAGCACCCTGTGTTGTGCTGGGGAGATCGGGGTGCGGGTGCCAGTGGCTTTTGAGGGATCTTCCATCCTCCACCAGAGCAAATCCTCCCCACCCGCACACCCGTGGGACTGTCGGACCCTGTGAAGGTGTCACTGTGAAGGACAAATCCCAGCGGGTGACACAAAGTGAAAGTGCAAGCGCTCATCGCTGGTGGGGTTTGTGGTGCCGGCGGCGCTGCCGCGGCTTGGCGAGGAGAAAGGGCCCAATCCAGCAATCCCTGGGGGACTGCCGTGGAGAGCCTGGAGAGCCAGGCTGGCTGAGAGCTGAGCTGCCGGCTGCTCCCTGCTGTCCCCAGGGACCCCCAGCCAGCCGCTCCCCCGGGAGCGCTCCCCGCGCCCGGTTTCTCCCACGCCTACACCGCAGCGATTCATTCCGTGCAAGAAAACAAGCCCTGTCGAAAGAGGCCACCCCGCTGCCGGGCTTTTCCCCGCAGGCAGTGGGTGTAGGAGAGCGTGATGGTGCAAACCAGGCTGCAAGGTGCCAGACGCCACGGGGTGGAAGCAGGCAGAGGGTTTCTGGGGAGCTGGGCTGGCCACAGCTGCTTGTCCTGGTGAGCTGCTGTGAGCTTGGATTTGACCTGAGATGAGTTTCAGTTGTCTCTATCCTGTCTGTCCTGTTGGAGTGGTCAGGGGAAGCCAAACAGGTGAATTTCCCTCGGATTTGAAGGGCTGTAACATCTCCCACATCCCCAGAGGTCTGTGGTGCTGCTCAGCCCACACAGAGCTGTAGATTAAGGCCAGTTTGGGTCTTTGATACAGAAAGTTGTGTGGTGCCAGGAGGTGAAATGAGAGGGGTGTTTACGACCTGTGAGAGAGCAGGGGAAGGAGAGCAAAACCTGCCTTCCCTCACTGGCTTTTAAACTGATTCCCTACAGCCTATATGGATAGGTGGATTAGGGGATCTCGCTGTCCTGCTCCTTTCTTGCTTTTTGACTTGCTGGTTTGCTTCAGCCAAAAAAGAGAGGGGGAAGCTCCCGAGACCCCGTGGGATCCTCCAGCTTGTGTGGAAACAGCCAGAGGGTCACAGGGAGTGATGGTGCTGTGCCATCACCCTTTAGGAGACCCAGGGAATTCTCACCATCACGGGAGCAGTTCCAGGGGGAAGAGCAGGACAGTGCTGGGCAGTTTCTGCTGTGGATTGTGCTGGCACAAATGGCCTTGGCTGTTTTATAGTGACGCTGTAAATATGTGGGTGTATCCCACATCCCAAGGCTGCAGCCAGACCCTTTCCCCACCTCTCCCCCTGCACCAGTTCCTCCTGCCTCCCTGAGTGGCAGCATCTCCATGCCCACCCCCAAAAGGCTGCAGCACCCTGCTTATCCCCCTCAATCCAGGGGTGCATCCAGATGTTCCCCCAGCGTCCGCCATCTCCGGGGGATCGGGATGCAGAGAGGGGGCTGCACCATCCCCATCCTGGGAGGATGCTCTGCACCACCCCACCCTTGCAAGCCCACCTGCAGCTGGCTGGATCCCCTGGGGACCTGCATCCCTCTGAGCCCCCCCCAGGGACCTGCATCCCCCCGAACCCGCCGTGCCGGATGCTCTTCCATTGAAAAGTGCCGTTCATTGTAACCCAGCCTTTTATAGCCGCCTCGGAGCGGCTGCGGGGCCATGCCAAGAAAGGCTGCAGCCGGCTCAGAATAGCTCTTTTCATGGAGGACATCCTGGGAAGGAACAATGTTCCCGCTCTTGGGATTGTGGGAACTTTGTATTTCTGCCACTCGGGAAGCGGGGAGCTGCGGGGCCGGCCAGGGCGTCTCCCAGCCCCTCGCTTCGCCCTCTCCTGAAAATAGTCCTTGGGATGAGTTTTGAATAGTCCCATGCTTATAAAGGGAGCTGCAAATGCCTCCGGACACCTCTCCTCCGGCTGGGAACAGTTATTTCTGGGAGAGCCGGCGCATCAATCACATTTCCTATTCACGTCGCTGGCGTGCGTTTTCCTGGCGTGGAGCTGGCGGCGAGTGGGGCCGGTTTCATTTTTGGGTGGTGCTGCCGCACACGCTCCGGGGCTGCCCGCGCACAGTGTGTGAGCAGGGCTGGGCAGCGGGCACCGGGCACGGCCACGTGGGCTCTGCTCCCTCACGCTTCCCCTCGAGGCCGGATTTGCGGCGCTGGGTGCTGGAGGGTGACCTTCCCGCGTGGCCGCAGCCCCTGGATGGCTGCTCCGTGGTGGGAAGGTGGAGAGTTGGACCCGGCAGCTCCTCCGTGGCGAGGCCAGCTGGCTCTGAATGTTCATCCTCCGGGAGCGGGTGGCAGGATTGCGGCGCTGGCTCCCAGCACTGCCCTGGCACTGCTTGGTGCTGCCGGCTCCTCTGGCTGCAATCAAACAACAAATGCATTTATTGGGACAAATAACCCATTGCCGGATCCAGGCGCGGATTCCCGTCCCGGTCGGTGCTGGCACCGCCGCCGCAGCGACGCTCAGGTTGGGCAAGAGTTTAAGGGAAGCTCCTGGGGGTGGCTGGGCTGCAGGGCTGGATCCTGCACAAGCCCCAGCTCGCTGTCCCAGCCCGCATCAAAGCCACCACGGCCGGTCCGTCCCGTCCTGCTCTTCCTCGAGCTCCTGGCCCAGCACCCCAAAACAATCCCAGCACCCCAAGACAACCTCAGCACCCACAAACAGCCCCGGGGTGGGGCGGGCTGGGTGATGTACAGCTCTTCCAGCAGCCGGCAGGGATGGAAGCCCCCCATCCCATCTAGTTCGTGGTGTGTCCAAGGATGGGCTGGATTCTCCACTCAGAGCAAATTAAAGCAATCAGAAGAACTTCATCTGACCTGCAGGATGGCCAGGAGCTCCTCACGGGAACATATGAGGAATAAGATGTAAATTCTGCCTTAAAGCACCTGGATTCCAGCTTTGTGGAGCACAACGGGCTGGAGCAGGGAGAAGCTCACCCTGCAGCAGGAACTCGCATCCCTGTGGATGTTGCTACTGGAACCTGGGGCTGAGCAGAGGAGCGGGAGGCTGCTGTGGTAACTCCAGCATGGATTCATCCGGGATAGCTCTTTCCATGCAGGAAGTGCACCAGGCAGAAGCAGCGAGGTCGGCATCGTGCCAGCGCTGGGAGGAGGAAGCGCTGAGGAGTATTTCCCATCGTTGGGTTGGAAAAGCACGTTGCCACTGGAGACGGCCTTCGGCTGCTTCCCACCGCGTGGCTCAGACGAAGCCCGGCTTTTCCCGCACCACGAACCTCTCCCGAAGCTGGCGCGAAGCGAACCCGAAATCTTGGAAGGCGAATTCCCTGCCCTGGGAATCTCCCACCTGCCTGAGGAGCCGTTCGCACGAGTGCCTCGCTTCCCTCCGCGTTTTGCGGGAGCATCCCGCTGAGCGTGCCGGCGGCGTGGGTGGTGCGGCGGCGATTCCCGGGTGCCGGGAGGAAGCGGGAGCGCGGCGGAGGATGCTGAGTCATCGGCAGGCTGGCGGCGCTGATAGACGGGGCCCTGCCGGGGGATTCGGCCGGGCTGCGGCGGGCGCATGCCCTGCACTGCCGGGACGCCGCACGGCCCCGAGCCTTGGGCGGCTCTTCTGAGAAGGCGAGGCTGGCGGGGGGCAGATAACATCTCCCCTCGCCTGCAACCTTCGCGGGACGTGCTCGGCGGGGCAGCGGGTGGGCAGAGATAGAGCCCCGCTTCCCGGCGTTATCGCCGCCCCGGCTGCAAACACGATCCCCTGTGCCCGCACGTTCCTCATCGCCCGCTCTCTTCCTCCTGGCCCCTCAGGGTTTGGGGTTTTTTTAAATTTTTCCTCCCCCTGACCAATGCAATCCGCTTTTCCTCCCCTCCCAGCAGCCGGCGTGCTGCTGCTGGAGTTTCGGGGAGGCGGCGGTGCCCGTGCCGGCGCGGCAGGATCCGGGTGGGTTGGCCGATGTTTCCTTCCTGAGCGGAGTGCACGGCCCCGATAAGTGCCCCGGGTGAGCACGAGGTTCGCTGGTGAGCAGCGGGGCCGGCCCTGGGGAGCACCACTGCCGGCTCAGCCGGGCACGCCGGGCCGGCTGCAAGCCAGCCACGGTGCCGCCAGATTGGCCTCGCAGCCAAATCTGCTGGGGGCAGAGATACGGTGTGGTTTGCCAGAGCCCGGCAGCTCCCGCGGGCAGCGGAGCATCCCCTCGGGAACGCGCGCTCACCCCGGGCAGTGCCGGCGGCGTGGCCGCCTCTCCCCAGGCCGCTGGGGCCGGGAGGGTCTGGCAGCGAGGCAGCTCCATCCCTGGATTTCTGCAGCTTTTCACGTTGTTTCCTCCCCTCCCGCCCCCGTTCCAGTTTTATCAGCTCCGTTGAAATAGGTCCCTGGAGGGAAACCCATCGGCGCTGCGGAGCCTTGGCAGGAGCCGAGCGGATGTGGCCGGGCCAGGCGTCCCCGCGGGCGGCGGGCAGCTGCAGGCAGCTGTGCTGGCAGGAAGCCGCGCAGACGCCCCGAGCCGGGACCTGCCCGCTCCCCACCGCGCAGGTGGGGAAACTGAGGCACGGCCCTGCCAGGTGGGGATGGGCGTGTAAGGAGCTGCGGCTGGGCTGGGGGTTTGGGGTCCCGCGTGGCCACTGCTGGTGGCCGCTGGTGGCCACACTGCTTGGTCACGTGGCCATGCTGCTTCCTGGGAAGCGGCTGTCCCCTGGACATTTCCAGTGTATCCATGGGAATGAGGCAGCTCTGAGTGGGACCCAGCTGACCACGGCGTTCCCGGGCTGCTGCCCTGTGGATACAAATTCCGAGGGGGGTATGGCCACGCCAGCCAGGGGTTGCCGGGGCGGGGGACACGTGGGGATGCTGGGACTGCTCTCACCACCCGTGTGCTCTGTCTTGCAGCGCGGCCGCCTCGCTGGAGCCTCGGCAATGAATGGGCACTCGCTGCCGGCCGGCACGCCAGCGCATCCCCGGGGCTGGCATGAGTTCTGCGAGCTGCACGCCATCAGCACCGCCAAGGAGCTGGCGCGGCACTACCTGCGCTTCGCCACCGAGCACCCGCACCATGACCTCCTGGCCGCCGAGAACTTCTCGGTGCAGTTCACCGACCTCTTCCAGCAGTACTTCTGCCACGAGGTGAAGGAGGGCATCGCCATGAGCCAGCTCCGCATCCTGCCCGCCGGCCCGGCGCGGGATTACCGGGACACGCACCGGCGCCACACCGACGCTTCCCTGGGCACGGTGGCCACCAAAGCCGAGGCGGAGCCCGGCGCCCGCCCCGAGCAGCCCGTCCGAGCCCCCGAGGCCGCTCCCTCTGGGCTGCGCAAGTCCTGGAGCTCGGAGGAGCTGGCGGGGCCGGCGCGGAGGCCCTTCTCGCTCAGCCAGCTGCGCAGGAGCTGGCGCAGCCTCTTCCGACGCCGCTCCTCGGACGCGCTGCCCGGGGATGGCGATGGGGAGGCGGCGGAGGCGGCTCTCAGGCCGGGACTGGGGAAGCGCATCCTGCCGTGGGGGCTGTCGCGGGAGCAGCCCCCCGAGGTGCGCAAGGAGGGGCTCCTCAAGTACGGGCTGCTGGATGAGAATTCCCTGGACAGCGGGACGCGCTGGCAGCGCTGCCGCCTGGTGCTGCGGAGAGCGGGGCCGCCCGACAACGAGGAGTTCGTGCTGGAGCTCTTCGACCCGCCCAAGGTAAGGTCCTGCCGCCTCTTGCCTGTTCCAGCCGGTGATTCTGCGGGTCCCTTGTTTGGGGACAATGCCTGGATGCCAGAGCATCCCGCAGGGAGGAGCAGGGCCACGGCGCATCCAGCACCGCGAGGGTTTCTCACCATGAGGGACCCGGGTGGGTTTGGCTCTGCCACTGCTCTCCCTCTGCTGCAGCCACACGAGGCTGGGCCTTGTTTATCCAATACCTCTGAGAATGAGACAGAGCCACCCCTGTGGGGTCACGTTTGGGGAGTGAGAGGTGCTGAGACCGAGGTGTGCTGATTGCTGCAGTCGGGCAGTACGTCATTGCATTTCTCCCTGCCGGGACCCCAGAGCTGGGTTTTCCAGCTGGAAGCAGAGCGCCTGCCTTCCAAGCTGAGCATAGAGGCTGATGGCCTCCATCCCACTCATCCCAGCCTCATGGACCCGTGCCAGCAAGGTGAGGGGGCACCCAGTCTGATGAACCCCAAATTCACGCTGTCCCTTGTGCTGTTGCTCCAGCTGCCCGAGCATCTGCTCGCCTGGGCGAGCTGGGAGAGGAAAGGGAAAACAGGAATTAGGCTCAGTGCCTTTCTCTGCTCCCCCTGGGGCCTGGAGTTTTACTTTTTGTGAGGAGTTTTGTGGCTGGAAGTTCAGCTCTGGGCTGCTCCGGGGAGCTCCTGTGGTGCTGGGACGTGGCTGGAGCAGAGATGATGCGGGATGTGAAGGAGTGGGGAGCCATGTGAGGGGAGCTGGGGTGTTCAATCTGTGAAAAGACGGTTCCTCCACATGGCAAGCCTTGCGCAGGCGCGATGGGATGAGTTTTCTCTTTCTTTTTCCTTTTTTTTTTCCCCTCTGTGCTCGTTTAACTCTGATGACAAACTTGTGCTTTGGAAGGAGGAAACCTCCGGTAGAGCTGGGGCCTTGTCCCTGCCTTCAGGGCAGCGGGGTCAGGGAGCAGCTGGCTGAATTCCTGCTATTTCCGTCAAACGACTCCAATATTAAATATTTGAAAAAAGAAACAACATCAAAATTGTAACATCTGAAAGTAAAAGCTGGTTTTGCTCCGTCGTGTCAAGGGTTGCAGTTGTTTGTCCCCGTGGGAGTGTGTGTCCCCATCCCGGGGCACAGGGAGGTCACAGGCGCTCTGGGGCACTTGGAGGGTGCTCCAGCAGCTGGATAGCACCGCCTTTTTCCCCTCCCTCACTCCATTTCTCCCCATTTTTTCCCTTTTCCCCCACTTTTTCTTTTTTTTAATCTCTTTTTCATTTTCTTTTCATCCCTTTTTCTTTTTTTTCCCCTCTTTTTCTCTTTTCTTCTCCCTTTTAATTTTTTTCACTTCCCCTTTTCTTTTTTCAATTCTTCACCCTTTTTTTTTCCTGCCCCTATCTTTCTCTCCCCATCCCCTTGCTTTTTTTTCTTCTCCTCCCTTCTTCTTTATTTGTTTCCCTCCCCCTTGGGAAGCAAGCCCAGCACATTCTTCCTCTCCCCACATTCCCTGACCAGCTTTGACCAAGGGGCGGGAGACACTTCAAACAAGACCCTGACCGAGTTCTCCCACCATGCTCTGAGCATTATTCCCTGCAGTCTCCACGGGATGGAGATTTCCTGGTGCTCCACATCACCACGAGGCCGGGAGACCCCCGCGGTCCCCGGAGCCCCGAGCTGGGGGTTTCTCAGCCGGGGCTGCGGAAGTGGGGGATGTTCCTTGTTGGATTTTGCAAGTCTCTGGATTAAATTGCTTCCTGTGCAAATATTCTCAGGGCGGCTCCTTCCTTTCCAATTCTCTGGGCCAGGGCCAGCTCCCGTCTCCTTTGCAGCACAATCAATCCAGACCCTTTCCCAGCGGCTGCGGTTGAATTCCGGGGGCGGTGGAAAGTCCCCCCACGGTGCTGGTGGCTCCCACTCCCCAAACCCAGCACGGGGGCAAACCACGGAGCAGTGAGAACAGAATGGTTTTTTGGAGGGTTGTTTTCCTTTAAAATAACTAAATAACCACCACCAACCCCCTGGAAATGGCTGTGAGGAGCCCCCTCCCCTCCACCCTCCTGCCCTGGGATGCTCCCAGGGCTTTGCCACTGCCTTTTCCCCATCTCATGGGTCTGTTCCTGATTTGAGGATGTTGTTGATCACCATAGAAAATTGATGGTTTTAAATAAGCAGCTGTAAAACCAGTTCCTGAGGTTTTTCAACCTCAGCTGATCTCTGGACTGTGAGGTTGGTCACCCTCAGGGTCTCCCTGGAAGCACTCTTCCCCCTTCCTCCTCTTCCTTCCCCCTGCCTCCTCTTCCTTCCCCCTTCCTCCCCTTCCCCCTTCCCACCCTGTAAATAACAGGATGCAATTGAAATTTCAGCTCAGCCTCAGGGCTTTACAGCATCAAGCCAAGCCCCCAGATACCCATCCCCTTGGAATGACCTTGGAAGAGGCAGGTGTGTGGGGAAAGGAGGGGGGTCCTGCTGCTTTTGGCAGCTTTTATCTCATTTTTCCCCCTTTCTCCTGGTGCTCCAGTGGGGCCTCTGAGCTTAATCCCGTAACGTGCCCGGCATCAAAGGGAGAGGGGGCTTTGAAGAGCCCTGATCCCATTTGCTGCTTGGGTGGCTGTGCTGGGTGAAGGGGTCAGGGAGCTGTGCTGGAGAATCCGGCGATCCCTATGGCGCTGCCTGGAGTGGGCATCCCCTGCCCCATGCCAGAGGAGATGAGGATTTTGGGAGAGGGAGCAGCTCCCCTTCCCGTGCTCCCAGCCACAGCTGCCTCGGTTTTGGCATCGCTCCCTCCTCCCTCGAGCGCTGGAGAGATGATGTTACAAAGGAGGGGTTTGGAGATGATGGGATTTGGTGCTCTCCTGGGAGAGGGTCACGGCCTGGCTGCAGGGCACAGTGTTGGGGAGGCACCTGGATCCCACCCTGGGGACATTCTGGAGGGTGCTGGGGTGTGAAGAGTGAGGTGATGATGCTCTGTGGAAGAGGAGCTGGAGCAGAGGGATATTGGGATACCTGTAGTGCTTGTATATATGGATATATGTGTATATATATATATATATATCTGTGCCACAGGAAAAGCCAGGGCATGGTCCTGGAATTGCAGCCCAGCTGCATTCTCTGATGTCCATTATGAGGCCGATGCTCACCAGTCCTCCCTGATTTCCTTGGAGGCATTAAGGGCTTTCTCCTCTCCCACACCGTTTAATCCCATATAACCTTTAGGACTGGGTACCGCCGAGGTCTCTCCACCTTCATAAATTTAACCCAAAGCTGGCAAACCCAGCTTTGTCTGCCTTGGGGCCGCCCTGTTCCTCAGCCGAGCCCCAGCCCCAAATACCTCTTATATGGCCAAATCCCAAACTCCGTGAAAACCGTGATTCGCAGCGGAAACGTCCCGAGCCGTTTCTGTTGACCAGATGTTTTTACAGGAAGGGGAAGGGAAATGGGATTTGCATTTGTGCTGCTTTCTTTATAGCGTTTTAATGAAATCCAGCGCATCCCGTAAATTGATGGCACGCCGGGACTGGCCGGGAAGGCTCCTTCCGGAGAAAGCCCTCGGAGCCTCTGCCATGGCCCGAAGGCTTCGCCGCAGCCACGGGAGGAGCAGTATTTTTATCTCTGCTCAGTGTGAGACTGCTTTGACTTCCTTTTTTTTTTCTCTCTTTTTTTTCAATTTTTTTTTCAATTTTTTTTTTCCTTTTTTTACCCCTTTCACCTGAATCTGGTTTCCGAGAACTGCCACCTCCTGAGCCAGCAGGTTCCTGTCCCCGATTTTTGGTGCTTGGGGCTGTGGGTCGCAGCTGGTCCGGTATGGGATGGGGCACATCCCAGTGGTTTGGTCCCCATTCCCTATCCCTGCTCCTCGTGGAGCTGCTCAAACATGGCCAGAGTGACTCAGCCAAGGATAAATGGAGGGGCTGTGGTGGAGGGGGAGCTTTACTCCCTGGAACACCATGAGAAGAGTTTTGCCAGTGATGGGAAGCATGTCAGTGTCCCATCATCCCATCCCTGAGCCAGGGAAGAGCATGTTTGTGTCAGTCTGCATCCCCAGGGACCACATCCCTCTCCTGGCATCCTTTTCCTGGCATTCCTAGGGACTTCATCCCTCTCTTGGTATCCTTCTCTCTGTATCCTCAGGGACTTCATCCCTCTCTCGATATCCTTCTCCCTGCATCCTCAGGGACTTCATCCCTCTCTCGGTATCCTTCTCCTGGCAGCTCCAGGGGCTGCATCCTGTCCTGATGCAGCTGGAGATGTCCCTGCTCACTGCAGGGGGTTGGACTCGTTGGCTTTTCGAGATCCTTTCCAACCCAAACTATTCAGTGAGTCTGATCCCTCTCCGAACGTCCTGCTCCCAGCATCCCTCTCCTGGCATTCCCAGGGACTGCATCCCTTTTTTGGCATTTCCAGGGGCTTCATCCTGATCTAGCTGATGTCCCTGCTCATTGCAGAGGGATTGGACTGGGTGGCCTTTGAAGGTCCCTTCCAACCCGTATTATTCTGTGATTCTGTGGTCCTGCTCCCAGTATCTTCAAGGATCGCATCCCTCTCCTGGCTCCCCCAAGGACCACATCCCTCTCACAGCCTCTCCCGACGACCACACAGCCAGGAGCTGGGAAAACCACTGTGATGACGATCTGGAGGGCTTTGGGTGTCCTGCAAATCCCTTGGGAGAGGAAAAACCTCCCCCAAAGGCACCCGGAGCCGCCCCAAAGCCCTCGGGCAGCCTCTCCCCGGCGCCGCGCTCGCTGTTCTTCGAAGGCACCGGGGGCTGGGCGGCCTCAGGGCTTTGTGAGATTTTGGTGGTGACTTTTGCTCTCTTCCCCCCTCCCCCCCCGCTCTGTTTTTGGGTATTGCGGGGGGGGAGGGCGAGGAGACAAAGGTTATTTGTCATTTATTAACCACAACTTTTTCCATCCTTGGTCATGCACGGAAAAAACACTTTTAGCAGCGTAACCACAGCCCCGGCGTTAATTGCTGAAGAGCGGAGTTTCTTATTTTGGAAACTGTTGCTGGGATGGGGCTCGCCCTGGGTGCGAGGGGAAGGGTGCAGGATGGACCCCAACCTGTGCTTCATCGAGCTCTGGGGTTGTGGGGTCGGAAGGATCCCATCCTTTTAACCCCATCCTTTAAAACCCGCCCTTCCCGGGGGTGCTGTCCCACTGCTGTGCCCCCCCTGCCTATCGGAGTGTCCCTCACTGGGGATGCTGCAGAGCTGCTCGGGGTGGAAAGCACCACGTGCCGGCTGAGAAGTGAGCAAAAAATGGAGATATTGAGCAAACCACAGGAAAAGGGACTGGGAAAGAGCTCAGGGAATGCGTCGCTTCCCCCCCCGCCCCAAAGCTTCCCACAGCTGGGGTGAGAAGAGCTGTGGGTGCTGGTGGGTGCTGGGTCCCCGCAGCCGATGTGAGATGCCTAGTGGGTTTTTTTTGGGTGGTTGTCTTCTCTTTTTTTCCCCTTTTTCTTCTTTTTTTTTTTTTTTTTTTTTTCTTTTTCCGGC
>VZTH01004189.1:23480-71376 GCA_013397815.1 Aleadryas rufinucha | reverse complement strand
TTTTTTTTTTTTTTCCTTTTTTTCTCTCCCCAAATCTGGTTCCTCCCAGTTCTCACTACTCCGACCTGGCTCAGTTAGGGTGCAGGTCTCCCGGGCACACACTCCTCACCTGAAGGGTGGGTCATATAGGGGAAATGTGTTGTTGTCGAGACTGGAATGGGCTGTAGTGCACTTTGAGCGAGGGCGGCTTGGGGACCACCGGGAGGCTGTGTCGTCATTAGCATCATTGGAGCATGGGCAGTTGGGTGAGAAGGAACCATTCCTGACTGTACATGAGCCTGAAACAAAGAGCTCTTTAGTATCATGGTCACAAGGAGGCAGCAACTCCTGGCCACATGACTGGCAAAAGTTTGCTCCGGCTGCAAATCCGGAGGGTTACTCTCCATTTTTTTTTTTTTATTTAATTTTTTTTAAACTAGGTTAGGGGTTAAGGCAGAGGTTGTAACAAAAACAAAAAAAAAAATTAAAAAAATAATAACAACAAAAAGGAAAAATAATAATTAAAAAAAGGGCTCGAGTCCTTACTGCTGGCTCTGAGTCGTGTTCTCAATTTTAGCCATTTTGCCAGCGTTAAACAGGGGGGGTATTTAAAAAAAAAATAACAATTCAGCAACAAATCTTCAAAACATTTCTGTTAGTCACCTACATCAAAGCACTTCCTAGAGGGTACAGATAGGAACTTCACAGGCACTGGGAGTCTGGCATCCCTTCCCCAGCTCTCTCCTTGCACAAGCCCATGTTCTCTCCTGGCTCCCTGCCCTGGGAACCTCCCTGTCCTCTCCAGTGACCTGTGCCCACACAGTGCTCAGCCAAGTCCTTCTGACATGAGTGATTTCATCCCTTTACACTCTCGGGGCAGCTTTGTTCTGCTTCCAGTTCAGCTCATCGCAGTTCTTGTGTAATCTGAGCAATCAGGGCTAAGTCTCAGTGGAAAAGGGGATTAATCCTTCCCATGGCTGATCACCTCTGGCAAACAAGTTCAGCAACTTGGTGGGTTTCTTTAGCTCAGAGCAGTTCATGTCTCTAGAGGTCATCTATTTTTTTATTTAAAAATCTGGCAAACATTAATTTCTTAAAAGCACAAAGGAACTCAGAGCTCTCAGTGGATTTCTCTTGGGGGGAAAAAAAAAGCCCCCAAACCCCATTATTTGTACCTAAGGTTTGCTTTGTCCTTCTACCATATCCCAGAACTGCAGCCTCACAGGTCTCCCATGCCAGTAAAGACAGATAGCAGGTAGTGGCTAGAATTTTATTTCTTAAAGACAAAAAGGGTTACTTTGACTCATCACAGACATTCCCCAAACTCTTTGATCAGACTTGCACGTGTTAGTAGCACCCCAGAAGCCTTTAAAGGCAGGAACTGCAATTCAAATCTCACTCTTGCTCTAAAAAAGGTTTAGGAGATCAGGCTGTGGAACAGAAATACCTCCCAGGACTGGCTCCACGTTGACTTTGACAAACATGCTATTGTAGAAGCCATCATTATAAAGCAGCTATTCATAGAGCAGCTGGAGTCAATACACACAGTGGATAAAATTTTTTCTGCTGTGGCTCAAACACTTTGCAAATTGGCAGCTGACAGCACTCTGTAATGAATTGTAAAGTACTGGTTCTCAAGTGAGATATCTACCAGCTCAAGATTCATCTGATAACCTGAAGGGAAATTGGATTGATCCCCTGTGTTGGCCTAACTGAAATTCTTACCACGTGGTATTTCAGAATTGTGTTTAGAAGCTGGGAATGAGGCTGCTAAAAAAACTATTAAATCCAGTGATTAGTTTCCCCAGGATGGAATAATTACATGCATTTAAAATTTCTGACAGAACTGTAGTTATTCCTTCACCAGAGATTTTTGAGGGAACTACTTCATTGGGAAAGTCAATTAGTTTGGTGTAAATATCACAAATTGCAGCTTTCATTCTAAAAAAAAATTACAGAAGAGACTGCACAAGTTAAAATCAAGGGCAAGGCAGGCTTTGCCTGTGATTGCTAAAAACCCAGCCTGAGCAGTCATTTCTGACTCAAAGTTGCATCTGATTTGTTTAATTTGGTTTGGGTAAGTGCTTGGCACACAGAAAGGAAGGCAATGGTCACATCCTGCACCCCTGGCCTGGCCAGGGCACAATTCAGGCACAGCTTTTACTCTTTCATGGCCTTCAAGTAAATGTTTCATGTTTCAAATCACAGCACTGGACATGCCACTAAGCCAAGACCCCTCTGAGAAGCTCTAAACACAACCCAGGCATTCACAGCAGTGCCTTCACACCAGAGCAGAGCTGGAGTCTTGTTTCTGGCAGAAACCAGAGAAGGGGGGGACGTGCCAAGATGCCCCAGCAATCGTCAGCTTTGGCCATCCTCTCTTTATCCTCCCCCCCAAAAAAGCAGAGAAATCAAAAGCCTAAGAGAATTAAAAAGCTAAAAACTCAACATCAGTAAAACGATTCCTAAAGAACTATTGATTTATTGGCTTAACTGACTGTCCCAGGGACCAAAGCAAAGATTTTATCAGAATTCTGCAAGGGACTGGACACCTGTCAGATTAAAATCCCTAATCACAGTTAGTCACCTTATCCCAAACTACTGTTAACCTGTAGGAGAAGGCAGATGCCAGACACCAAGTTCTTGGTCTGAAGAAGAAATTGTGCAGGCAAATTACTGATTGAACTGCCCATTCCTTGAGAAAGGACACTAAATCCAGGAGATTTAGTAAACATCAGAAAATCTCTGTCACACTGCTTTCCACGGAGCTCTTGATTAATCTATCATGTGCTTCCCTTCCCCAAATCCTTTTTCTCAGGGAGCTGACCACAAGGGAGCAGTTAAGAGAAGTGGGTTTCTGATTCTGAAGCAAAGACTGCTGTTTTAGGTTGCCCAACAATCTTTGGGGATCTTCAGCAGAAGCAGTTCGTTTAGAACCACACACACACACACAGAGCACACACACACAGAGTTTTCTTTCTGCAAGGATTGTCCTGCAGTCACCTTAACTCTCCCCTCTCTCCCTGCACTGCCTCGCTACTCCCAGGAAATCCTGTCATGTCCTTTTCTGGATGTATCTGGATAAATTTGTCTACGATGCAGAGCCTGAAACTGCCACCAAAAGCAGCAATTCAGCCTTTCTGCACTCAGCTCCCACCTCCAACCTTTCTGTATGCCAGCTCTTCCTGGGATCAGGCACCTGACTGAGCAGGGAACCCATGTGACCAAGAAATAGCCTAAAAAGGGGGTAGGGGAGGCACGTTTCAGCTGAATCATGTCCCCAGCCTGGTCTGCTCCACGGCCAAGCAGTTCTGTGAGCAGAGTGGGGGGGCAGGGACAAGGATGGGAGCCAGGAACTGGGAAGAGAGCTCAATTTATTTCAGTAGCAGTGCCAGCTTAAGATGTCTTCATTAAACTACAGTTGCAGATGCACTAGGTGTTGGAAGCTGAGGTCCAAACACACCTTGTCAAATTCTAAATAAAGGCAATGTACAGACAGAAACCTAAATAACAACAACAGGTAAGTCTGTGCTGAGAGGTGACAGATTGGCAATCACTTCAGCAGGCCCGACTGTCCTAACTTTGTGGCATTAAGACATTTAGTCTTGAAGGTTGTTAAACTGTGTTTACCTGGGGGACATGGGCCATGTGTGGCGGATTGGTATATGCAGGTTGAACATGGGAGGGATGAATGGTGAAGACTGTTTGTTGTGCTGTAGGAAAATTGTTTTGTGGAGACTGCGTGTTGGAGCCTGGCGTCATGGAAGGAGGGGTTGGAGCTAGACCTGCGTGGTAAATCGCCGACTGCTGCTGGGGGTTGGCCAGGTGCAGGGCCTGGGCAGCCTGGTGCTGGTGGTGCTGCAAGAAAACACAAGAGATCACTGAGGTTAGGGCTGAGGGATTACACACATGGATCCTCTTAAGGAGAAAGGAGTGGGAAACTGCTCTCCACTCCGAATCCGTCCATGGCGAACCTAAGGATGGCCACGCCTGTGCTCATGGGGAAACTCTACACAACCCCACCAGGCTCAGCTTCTGCTGGCAAACAGAACCCAGACTGCCAGGTAAAACCATGGAGAAAGAAGCTGGAGCTGGGAGTGCCTCACAGCAGCACCCAGAGTTACCCCCAGGAGGGAGTTTGGGAATGCAGCACTATCCCCCAGGTAAAACCATGGAGAAGCTGGAGCTGGGAGTGCCTCAGCTGCAGCCAGAGTTACCCCCAGAAGGGAGCTTGGGAATGCAGCACTATCCTCCAGGTAAAACCATGGAGAAGCTGGAGCTGGGAGTGCCTCACAGCAGCACCCAGAGTTACCCCCAGGAGGGAGTTTGGGAATGCAGCACTATCCCCCAGGTAAAACCATGGAGAAGCTGGAGCTGGGAGTGCCTCAGCTGCAGCCAGAGTTACCCCCAGAAGGGAGCTTGGGAATGCAGCACTATCCTCCAGGTAAAACCATGGAGAAGCTGGAGCTGGGAGTGCCTCAGCTGCAGCCAGAGTTACCCCCAGGAGGGAGCTTGGGAATTCAGCACTATCCTACAGGCAAAAATGATGGAGAAGCTGGAGCTGGGAGTGCCTCAGCTGCAGCCAGAGTTACCCCCAGGAGGGAGCTTGGGAATTCAGCACTATCCTACAGGCAAAAATGATGGAGAAGCTGGAGCTGGGAGTGCCTCAGCTGCAGCCAGAGTTACCCCCAGGAGGGAGTTTGGGAATGCAGCCCTATCCCAAGGACCACTTTGTTTTCAGCTGCTTTGACAAAATACAATCAAACACTCCTCAGCATTTATCTGCTGTTTCCATTTCACTCCTGTGAAGGCACTGACACAATTATGATCCTTCCATAACCCTTAAAACCCCCCATCCCCCACCCCCTGTAACCAGGGAGAAACAAACAGTTGGACTCTGTTCCATCCCACCCTTTTTCCTCTCAAAGAAATCCACATATCAACATCAAGCACCAGCCAGCAACCCCTTAAACACCATGAAACACCATTTAAAGCTGCTCAGTCCCTGGGGGCTGTGTTACCTGCACGGGGCTTGGAGCAGGGTGGCTTCCAGCATGTTGGCTTTGCTGCTGGCCAGTTGGGGTGGCAGAAGGCTGAGGATGAGGAGGATGCGGATGCAGGGTAGCATTAGGGTGGGCATACTGCTGAGCAAGTGAGCCAGTGGAAACTAGGATGAAAAAGAGGAATATTTAACACCAGGCACGGGACGTGCACCTCTATCAAGTCACCATCTGCACTTGAAGGTTTCACTACAACTCAAACAGACAGTAAATTTATTCCCTCCCCCTTCTAAAAATATAGATATATATTTATCTTGCAAATAGCTGAGGATCTTACCTTGCTTTTGTGTAGTTTGGTTTGGCAGGAAAGTCTATAAACAACCATAATTAGACAGTTCATCTTCCCTAACGTGACAATGTTAACAGATACTACATAGAGAAAAGCAGTATTTCATCTTTTGTTTTGTCAAACAGACCAGTTTCAAAGATCAAATTTATAATTTTCATACAATTTAGGACTTCCTGAGATATACTTTTCAAAGGTGTTACGAGCCATTTTTATTTCCACCATCCAAAAAAAATTCTTTGGCCTTATACCTGGCTAACCTCACCATGCTACTCTTCTGGAAATTGCTCACAGAACAGTCAGAGGGAAGCACAAACTCTGCCCATGCGCTCCAGAGTAAATAAACACATCACAGCTGAGAAAACTGAGGCTGCTCGAGCATCAAATTTTTGCTGAAGCCACTTTCTTGTGCTAAAATAACCCATTTTGCCTCTGCCCTCGAGGCCAATCTGTTCTGGATCACCACCATCCTGCGAGTTCCCCAACACTGCCACGGAATTCTTCATCCCTTGAAGCGGTAGCAAATAAGGTACAAAATTCCCAAAAAGGAAGAAACTGAACAACAGAAAACTTTCACCCCAGTGAAGCCACATCTGTTGCTACAGCCGTGCCAGTCTCCAACAACAAACACCGAGTTCCTTCTTGGATCCTGCTCTGCCCTGCTTCAAATGGGCCACACTAAATCCTATTTTTTTTTTTTAACTTTTGAGGGAATCTAGGCAAGTTTGAAAAGCCATCATGACCACGAGCCTTCCTTTAAACACAAAGCATGCAAAGGGAAAGCAGGACCCTAAAAATGAGGATGCTTCCCCCGTTTCTTTTAGGTCTTGTGCAACAAGCAGGCCGTGTTTGCAGCTACTCCTGTGTGTGACAACACGTGCTAATCCCTCTGATGTCACAGCCTGCAAGACCAAGGAGAGTTTTGCTGACAAAGTGGTAAAAAAGCAAACAGCCAAAGAAAACGATCAACCTGCTCCTCAGTATTTCCTTCTACTGTTCCTTATTTGTTTTGGTGCACTCTGAAGTTAATTACTGATGAGTGTCTACCAGGTTCTACTTTTTTTTTAATGAGGCTGGTATTATATGAGAACTTGATGGCCACTGCAGTTTTTCCTCCAGTCTGGTTTGCTATAAACCTCACAAATCCAAGTTCTAACACGTTCCAACTCACCAGAACACAGAGAGCCAGGATCTTTCTGCCTGATTGAGGTTTTTCTCCCCAGTACAGGTCCCTCCTTTAGAAAATAACTGCCTGCCACATTGAACTTAATCCCTGGCAAGCTCTATTAAATCTTCACTGAGCAAATGGCCTCGCAGTGATGAGCAGTTTCAGGCTATTAATGTAGATGAACTAAATTCCTGCAGCCTGGAGCTGATCCTAACGTTCTTATCCATGTGTGCAAGCACAGCTGTACACTCTGAGACTTTCTGATTGAGAGGGGGGGTTTCAAAAACACCTCAATATTTTCTAAGCTCACTGTCAAAACCAGCAGGATCTTCTGCCACAGGGTTTTGTTATGCTTTAACTCCAAGTATTTTTATTTCTTTGTATCACTACTAAAATGTATTTTGCAGCAGCATCCTGCTTGACTTTCAGACATTTCTCCTCTTATCATCAGAATTATCAATGGCAACGCTGATCATTTGTACAGTACCGAGTTTATGGCTTCCTACAGGAGGAAAATTTCTCAACCTCATTATTATACACACTCTGAAGAAGGCCAGAAGTTATTAGCTTTGTCAAAGTGATAGAAATAAATGGAAGGAGGGATCACTTGCTTGCCAAAGGGCATGTCAGACCAGCAATCTTCCCAGAGCCTCAGCCACAGGACTGGCAAGCCTGACTACAAATTAACTCCAACTCCATTCAAGAGGCTTTTAAAACGTATATGAAATTTAATTCCAAGTCGTAAGATATTCAAGGCTTCCCACATCACTTGTTAAGAGCCCCCAAAATAATGTGGGACTCCCTTAAACCATTTGTGCAATTCATCTTTCGGTTCTTTATGGCCAAGAGAGTAATAAACTCACTTACTCTGAAGCAGATACTTCTCCAATAAAACTTCACAGTAAGGAATTTCTCTCTTAAGACACCAGTTAAAGCAAGGAATAGCACCCTAAAGAATAGATATAAAGCAGGGGGAGGATCAAGTTTTTTGCCATAATGGCAGCTCTTTCAAAACCACCTAATATTTTATCCACAGCTTTGGATTTGAAGCACTGAATTTTTTTATACTGAAGAATATTAATTTCTCTAGTTTCGCCTCTCCTTCATTTTGTCTTTAACAGATCCCCCTAATGACCAAACTTGTAGGGCTTAAAACCACTTCAGATGCTGCTGCAAATTATGTTTTAATAGTAATATGAAAAGTGCCTTTCAAAAAATGTTATCTGGGCACTTCTCTAAACCCTGGCCACTCCCTGCACAAAGCAAGAACGGCTCAGCAGGTCTGAAATGCATTCCCTGTTCAAAACCAGAGCTCAGACTCCAACTCCAGCAGTGTAAATGGTTTCTCATGTTTTGTTAGTGCAAGTAATTCCTGCCAAGCCAATGAAATCTCTGAGACCAGCAGGGCTGTCAAAGGAGTCTCGTAAAAGTCATGAAAAATTCACCTGCTCAGCCAGAACTAAAACACTTTCCCTGGGATTTTATAAAGGAGTTTCTGCCTGGTCATCAAAACAGCTCACTACACAAATTAACAGCAAATAAGACAAGACAGAAGGTAAAAAAAAAAACAAAAAACCCATTATCCAACTTTTTTCCCCAATTGTCAGTATTTTGGAGATTTTCCAAATGGCCACCTTTTATCTGAGAACGTGCCAAGAAAACTCTAGGGAAGGACACACCTTGCTGCAAGTCACCTCAGCTCATTCCAGCACAAATACACTGGGGTTTCTCACCTTTTATGCTTTAAACTCCTCTGCCTGGGCTGACCTAAACCACTTCTGCATCTTTCTAATCAAATGGGCTCTAACACGAGATATTTCACTGCACTGACCTGGGCAGGGACACGAGGGAGGGAAGCGACTCAGTCACGGAATGGGAAAAAAAAACATCACATGGATTGAATTACTGAATTCAACTCTACAGAACTGCACCCCGTTTCCCTGAGAGCAAACAAGAAGTAGTCAGCCACAGAACCCACAGGAGGAGCTGAAATCAAAAGAGGTCAGAGCAGCAGAAATCAAGCAGAACTCCCAGCTACAAGGGAATATGTGAAACCACATCGTGTCGTTTTGTAATTTTTGTCTTTTCCCTGGAATTTCAACGGTGCCAATGGTGGTCAGCGTTGGTCACGGTCCAAAGATGCATTGAAGAGCCTATTTTCAAGAACTGACCAGTGAACAACCTTCAAAAACTATTGCCAGAGCCAGTAAGATGGTGAGGATAACTACATTTAAAAGACCTGAATGGTAGGAAGCAAAGAAATAGCAAATGTTTCTTTCATCACACAAACATTTCAAGAAGTCATTTTACACAGGTAGAGAGGACTTCACTTCAAAGATAATCCAAGAAAGGAACGAGGTTATGAAAGAGATTTCAGTGCACCAAACCAAGAGGCATGAACACAGCACAGGTCAGCACCCTACAGCCCCCGCTCAGGCAGAACCAATCTGGTACAAGAAACACAGGAAGTCTGCTCCAGAGGAGATTTTTGGAGAACAAGTGGTTTTTCTCACATCCTTCTTTCATGAGCTAATGCAAAAAAAAAAAAAAACAAACAAAAACCCAGGAGAGTGCCTGGCATGGGCTGCAGGGACTTGCAGACAGACACAGCAACAAGTGCCACGGCAGGACAGGAGCAAGAACAGAAACACCCTGAAACTGCAATTCCTCCTTTCCCATGTCCTGGGTGAGATTCATCCTGCAAGCACCCCTCTCAAAACTCGGCTTCCTCAAAGCAGCTGCTCAACAGCAGCAGACCAGGCAGTATTTTGCAGTTCTCTGCCTTTCCCAGTAAGTGTGGATGAGCTGGACCAGGCTGTTGTGTCCAGAGAGCACCAGCCCCTCTCCCAGTGCCTGCAGTGATGCTGGGCACCAGCACAGCCCCACCTGAGCCAGGGGATGGAACTGATAGAGTTCACCTGCCAAGGAGCCCTCATCTCATCCCTGCCATGCAATCCTGAGCACGAGCTGTTCCCAGCACTCCTTCAGTGGCAGCTCTACACAAAACTTCCTCCACCTCAGCTGCAACTCGAGTTATTTCCTCCCAGGGGCTCAGAACTTGAGCCACAGCTTTTTAAAGGGATGAGGCCCAGGTTACTTCTCCTTTTAGGAAGCTGGTAACTCATCAGGTTTAAAAATCCTGTTTGGCTCATGGGAGGGAGCAAGGCAGCTCCCCCAGGTTTAAGCAGAGGCTACAGAATCACAGAGTGGTTTGGGTGGGAAGGGACCTTCAAAATCACTTTTTTCCACCCTCCTGCCATGAGCAGGGACATCTTCCACTGTCCCAGGGTGCTCCAAGCCCCGTCCAACCTGGCCTTGGGCACTTCCAGGGGTGGGGCAGCCACAGCTTCTCTGGGCGCCCTGTGCCAGGGCCTCCCCACCCTCACAGGGAAGGGTTTCTTAGAGCTCACTTCTGGCTGCAGATGAAAAGACTGGGTAGTGAAGTCAGAGATTATTCCATATTCAAAACAAATTTTTGAAGAATTGACACCTCAGCTTCCTGTGATCATAAGAAATCTGTTCCAAAGCTCCATCCCCTGCCCACTGAGAGGAACCTTCCTGCGTTTTCCACATCCTGGTTTGGTGCAAGGAAACTTGTTCCCTCAACACGTCCCATTCCTTTAACATGTGGTTCTTTAGAAAGTGCTTTTCTGTACAATCAAAATTAGTACAAAAAACCCAACTCACTGGCAAAGTAGAAAGAAGGGCCTGTCTCCTTGCTGTATGGTATTTTGGGACATGCTGAATTTGGGAAATAGAAAGGTAAATTAGCCTCTTGCCACGTGCATACTTCCCATCTTCTGGAAAGGTCAGTGTCAGTTTTACTTTTTTAAAAAATTTTTTTTTGAAGACTCTAGAACCATGCAGATAATTTTATTTACTTAGCTGCTATTAGAGCTAGATATTTTGTTTTACAAATGAGTGGAGATGAAACACAAGTCTCAAGTAAGCCTTCCTTCTTAACTGTGACACTGAGGTCTGCAGTTGTTAATTAACACAAAAAGAAACTTTATGTCAATTCACGCTCTATTACTGCCCACTGCAACAAGAAGGTTAAAATGCAATTACACTAGAGCAGAAACTGGCCCCTTGCTTTTTCAGCTATGGCACTGCCATTCTGAACAGTTCCAAGACACCTTTGGTGACTGGTTCACTCTTAGTCCCTGGAGAATCCTCTGAAGTTTATATTTTATCCACCATTGTACTATCAGGGGAATAGAATTTACTCTACTGCTGAGACAGAAACCAGATAAAGTTAGAGACAACACCAGACCAGTAAAACATATGCAGAAGGGGAAAGGGGAAGGGAGAACAGGCACAGCAATGAGAGCACAAAAAACAGGAAATGCATCTGTGTAAAACCGAGGTCTGGTTTTACACAAGTTCTTAAACACAAAAGTTAAGTTTTTCAGAGGGACTCCAGTTATCAGGAAACAATTCAGCCACACGGAAAACTACCACAAGTTCATCATCTTGGGAATGGACAGCTCCACCCTCTACTCGGCAACCAAATTTTCTACCAGCAGCAGAAGCCTGGTCTGGGCTTTGTGTGACACAGGAGCCAAACTGGGACCGTGGCCAGCAAACTCCAGCAGCCCAAGGACAGGGCACTGGGAGGCCACCCCGAGCCAGCAGCTGCCAGCCAGACACAGAACCTCCTGAACCCAAGGTGCAGCTGAGCAGGGGAAGGACGACACCTCCAGGTGGGCTGCGTGGCAGGTAAAGGTGTCACGCTTCAAACTCTCCCGGGCAGGGACGGCTCCGCGGCTGAAGCGTCACAGACGTTGTTATCGTCTGGCTGGGAAGAAAGTTGGTTTGGACATTGTCCTTCCCCACTCTGAGGGGAAAACCCCAGTGATCTGAACACTCCTCTGTGCTGTGTTTAGCTGGGGTTACTGGGACCACGCAGCTCTGCTTCTGTCTCTTGTCAGCAGCGGGGTTGTGACACTGGGAGCTGGCAAGGAAATCCCAGAAGTGCAGGAATATCCCATTAAAACAGCATGAGACAAAAGTACTTTTCTTTAAAGTGGAAGAGTGCTTATTAGGTCACTGTACATATTTTGGATTCAGCTATCTCTTCACAAGACAGGAAGGAAAACAACCCCAAACTTTTGGCAGTGAGGGTGGTGCCCTTAAATCGACAGGAATTTCTCTTCGCTGCCAGGCTGTTACTATTTGCCACAGACTTTCAACTCGTCCCAAACCATTAGTGAAGGTGGAGTTTCAGATCTTACCAGAAAACATTTCCCACTTTAGGAATACTTGATAAGCAGTTTCCCCCCAACCCCCAGGTCTCAGCACAGTAGTTCTTGCAGACATCTTCTCTCTACCACATATGCAGGAGAAAAACTGAGTGAATTTTGCAGGAATAACTCAAAGCAAGCACCAGTACCTGGAAGGGTAAAAGGGCAGCGTGGCCCACTGAATCCTGATAGCAGTGCTAAAAATAAGTAATAATATATTTTTTTTAAAAATCAGATAGCAATTTTAAAGAGCCAAAAGGGAAACTGTTTGAGCAAAATCAAAAGCAGCAGTGGTGGTTGTTTCTCAAGAAGTTGTTATTCTGTACTTTCAAATCATGTTAAAGAGAGGACCAGAATCAAAGTGCACAGGTATATTTAGTTCAAATGTGGGTAAACTTAAAAATTCCCAAAAGACAGAACATAAGGTATGGATATTTTCTTATAGTCACTCAGTCAGATGTGAACAATTCCAACATGTTCTTTAGCAATGGGTTCCACAAGCAGCTCAGATTGGTCACCTCTGGCATTCCTGCCTTTTCCCACATATGGATAAATGGAAGCTGAAGTGGACACGTTACAGCTGGACACACTTTGAGGAAGCACAGTCCATCTGGGCCAGGTCTTCAAGCACTCAGCACATGGAAGACTTGCAAAAATGTGAATTGAGGGGGTGCTGCAGAACATCGGGGGTCATTCCATGTGTCATTGTCACCTTGGAAGGTGAAGGGTACATTTGAGACATTAGTTCATGTTCACTAAACACGTCTGCACAGGGGCAAGAACACACCCTTAAAAAAGGTCTATCACATGGAGTTCGTGATCCTCTTGGGTTGAATGGTTTCAGTAACAAAAATTTCAAGCACTCCATCATTTACTGGAAGTTGGGAGAATATTTAGAAGAGTCACCAAGTAGCTACTTGAAAGAACACAGGAGGACAGGCCATTTCTGTTAAATTAGGTGCTCTTGGGAAAGTAATATTTAATTACATGGCAGGAAATACCAAAGAATTCTCAAGTTTGACCCAACTTAGTTGTTTGCACTGGCAGGTAGTCACATATCTACAACAGACAAGCTGCAAAACCAACACAAAATGAGATCTAACAGTTGTAAGTTAGAATATCAATGAAAAAAAAACTATACAGACATCTGATCAAAGCCAAGCAAGGCAACGGGCTTGTACTTCAACGCTGCAGAACCCACTGATTACAGAAGATAAGGATGGTGCACAATGGGAAATTGCTAGGAAGTCACATGCAACCATTCTGAATCAAATCTCAGATTATCTCATGTTTGGTTTTATTTTAATTAGAATTTGAGAGGAGGGTTTTCACCAATAAAGGTCTGAAAGCCTTTGATCATTCGCTTTATCGGAATTCTATTTAATCTAACGGAAAAGCAAACAGAAGATCTGTTTACATGGACACCTCGAGCACAAGAGTTGAAAAGATCAAAGTAATACAATTAGCAAAGACCTGTGAGAGAAAGATTAATCTCTACAAGTAACTTCCATTTCAGCTTCAGCACAAATAAACTCAAATGTTCTTCCTCCGAGCGTCAAAAAAGGTTATTTTTGTTTCTTAACTCTGTTACCACACCACTGCAGAGATCTGACAGGATGTTTTCAGATGGGTAAGACACCTCTTAAAATCAGAATTAATTTCCCACTAAACTCCAGATTCTCTGTAAGTTTTCATGACACATCATGGACTTCCATCGAGCAGCAGTGTAAAACTAAGCACCCGAAAACATACAAAGATGTCTAAAGGTACAGAAAATCTTTTATTAGAATCTAAGTCAATAATATACGTGACCCAATAAAACTTTTCCTCAGATGCTATAACAAGTATTGAAATGCCATGTTTTCAAGAGACCATCTGCTGTTTTGACATTTTATGACAATTTCCAAGCCTTAAACAACCTTGACTCTACCTCTTTCAATAGCATGTTTTGCAGTGAGCTTTTTTTTCCCTCCAAATTGGGCCTTGATTTATCATACATTTTTAATGCTTTAGAAGTTCTTGCACATTTTACTTTTGTCACAAGGTAACCCACATTTTCAGCACTTCACTGTAAGTGAAAAATGCCCATCTGATAATGCTAGAGACTAATTGTCCAAGTCAGAGCAATACATGAGCTGTTCCATATACTTATTCTTGACTTACCAAAAAGGAAAGGTAAGCAACACATGGTTTATTTTGCTTAAACAGCAGTGTTCATACTGTTAATAATGCCAGTAGTATCATAAAGACAGCATTTCACTAGTTGCCAGAACTAAAGTCAAGTTTGAAACTCAGGTCATAACCTTGCAATAAAACAAGTACTAATTATAATCAAGGAACAAACAAGGGATGATGTATCAAGAGCAACAAGAGAACTTGAACAAACTTCTTTCAGCAGATATTCTTTAGCAGCTCCCAGGTTGAAATCTCATCTTGGTCACTGGCATCCTACCGAAATCAGCACACTTGAGTTTTCATTTGAACCAGCTGGCTCAGTTTTCAATGCTCTGCTCATCATCATCATCATCATCATCATCATCTTATGAAATATAAACCACATCTACTGAACGATACCCACGTTTGAAGGCTGAGATTAAATACATCCCCTGCACAAGGTAAGAACTTAGAAAGTTACATATAACACAAAACGTTTCCTACCATACATAGCATGTGTCTGTTCATGCGCACCGTACTGTGTTGCAGAGGAAGATACTAAACCCGGCTGTGCGTGTGCTGGTGGGGCCATCATCCTAGCGTTGCCCTGTATTACAGGGCTATAAACATGAGGATGCTGCAGGCAGAACAAAGGAAAAACCACATGGTTAACTGGGGAATTGCTCCAGAGAAACTCACCTAAACAGTCGCGATTGAAACAGCGGCAGCTCGGCCTCGCTCAAACGCACAGCGAGCTGAGGATTGCACATTGATGTGATGGTTCCAGCTGTTTCCAAAATTTAAGGGCTAAAACCTGACAGAAAACACTGGCACATCCAATTTTTGCCCCTCTACTAATGCACTAAGCTTATATATTTATCCAATTACACATGTAGATTGAACAGCCTTTGAAGTAAGAGCGGTCCGCCAAGTAAGTTATTTTTAGAGCACTCAACCAGGAGATGTGCTGGCCATGACCTAAAGAAATCCTTCAAAGAGCTAAAAAACCTCATCAATAATAAATGCCAACTTCTAAACTGACCTTAAAATTCGTTAGGACCTTCAAATTCATTAGGACCTTCAAATTTGTTACAGGCTTTGAAGCACATTCCAAGATCACCACGTGTGCTCCAGAACACAGAAACTCTCCAGAACACAGAACACAGAAACTGTCTCTTAGGACTGGACACGAGGGGGTTAATTTAGGTCTCAGCCACTTGATTATTTGTTCTTAGATTGGTGAGGAGCATTGAAAGCACTCTTACCTGAGATTGGTAGTGTGGCACATGCTGCACAAGAGGCTGATTAGGAAACTGTTGGGGGCTATATGCAACATATTGTGTAGAATAAGCAGGTGGAGTAGCTACAATTGGAGGGCCTGCTGCTGAGGCAGGATGCATCATGGTGCTCTGGTGGTGTTGGTCTTGCCGCTGCTGGGGCATATTTGGTACTGGAAAACAAAGATTGCCTCGTGTTAGAAACACAGGGCAAAGAACTGGGAGCTTCCTGAAAGCTTCTACATCATAATAATGTTACTGGGACCACATGGAATATCCTCACCCCACACCTTTAACCATGGGTTAGAGCTCTGTCAGAAAGGAACAGTGTGAAGAAGAGTTTCTCCGAGAAACAGGTGATACACACAGCCACAAACACAGCCCTGCCTTTCTTGTGAAGGAATAAAAGTGGAGGGAGAGAAAGAGTGACAAGAATCAGAACTGGAAGAGAAAGGTTATATCAGGATACCAACATTAACCAATTAATCCTGTCCCCTTCTAAGGGCTTAATTCACCTTCTATGGGAACTACTTGGCCACTGTTCCATCAGCTGGAAATCTGAGTCTTTCTGTTAAAATGACTCGTGCTTACAGCTGAGGAGAGCACAATAAAGGTCTCCACGCAGCCACAACTCGAGGTATTCACATCTTTTGAGCTCTCTGCTACCCCTCAGGGCAGCAGAAAGCAACTTTTAGGTCACAGACAACACTGAGAGAGACAAAACCTATAAGGAGTAGGAATAATTATGAGGGAAGAAAGATGAAAAGAGCAGAGCAGTGTGAGATCATCTGAGCTCTCCTGGGAAGCTGACCACCCAACTGACTCGGAACAAACTAATTCAGCCTACAAAGCACGGGCATGGGAGCTCCAGGAGGGCTCCAGGAGGGCTCCAGCTTCCTGCAGCCAGGCTGCAACTATTAACTGAGCTACCTCAAGCACCTGCAAGCTCGACTGCAGGGGCAATGTCCCAAATCCCTCAGGAAGAGGAGAGGGAGATGTTGAAAACATCAGTAAATTCACTCAATGATTGTGTTTACACTGCAAATCAACAGCAGAAAGAAGTAAATACAGGAGGCAACTCGAACAGTGTAAAGGCACAGAGCTGTAACCCAGGCAGCTCCCTCAGGGCTGTGCTGCACACAGATGGATATGCACAAAATATTGGAACTTAAAAAAGGAATTCAGGCTTGGAGCTGCCTCACCCATCAAGAGAGTACTCAGCAATGTATTTCTGATTAAAACACTGTTACCAACCAGAAGATTTCGGGGTGAGGCCACAGCGAAGTTACTGTGTTTTAACACAGAAATACATTGCAGGGTTTTGTCTCCCCTAGGTTGATAAAGGCCATTTGTTTGTTTCTAAACAGCAGGAAACAATTTCCTCCTGCAGTGACTGGACCTGCAGTGCTGCTCCTGTCCTGCAGCACTGGCTGCCACTGCAGAAGCATTCACTGGGCACAGTTACAACATTCCCTGGAACAGGAGCACAAGAACAAGAGCAGCAATTTCTGCTCCCTCACTGCCCTGCCCAGCACAGGGAGCATCTCAGCACCCCTTGTGCCTCCACAGCCACGGGTGTCACTTAAAACACGTGGCATTGGCATTGTCAGTCCAGCTGCTCAGCCACTGGGGCAGCAGGAATGAACAAGAACAAACTGGAACCAGCTCTTTCCAGAAGAGCAGCAGAGCAAAGTCTTCCTGAAGAAATAGGGACTCTGCATGTTGACAAAAAAACCTCTCTGTTAAAGCACCAATTAGGGCACTGCTGCAAACCAGTACAGAAAACCAGTAGAGAAGTTCCCTTTAAAAAAAACCTGTAATTTTTATGAAATATAGGAGATGATCAGCTTACCCCAATGCCCCAAGTAACAGAGACGTTTTCCTGCTTGTCAAATCAGATTCCAAACCAAGCAACCCCCCATTACTCAAACCTGGCACGTTCTGGCTGAATTAGTTTATCTCAAAACCCATTAGTATTTCCACTTACTTCCCTTTATTACAAATAGCATTTAAAATATCGACCGAAAACCAAATTACCATGGATTAGAAAACACACAAACATTTGTCATTTAGCCATGCTGCATGCAGACTGAGAACCAAACAGGCAGTATTATTCTCACCTTTACCTGCTCTATATGTCTTGGCTTGGTTCACTGGCATGGGCGTCATGGGAATAGGATACAAAGGCTGAAACAGAACAAGTTGAAGGTATGATATTCCTTTAAAAACTCACTGTGAGCTGGGGTGGGGGCCCCACTCAGCTTTGATGTGTTTCCCTCTGTTCTGTTACATGGTTTAGTGAACTCTGCCTAACCTACGAGATTTTCTTGGATCAGTGTCATTAAGTCTGCACGGACACACAACTAAGACCAGATGGTTGGCAACAGCCAGCCCAGGAACGCTACTGCTGCTACTGGCAGGCACTGGGCTCAACCTGACAGCCTCACAACAGCTTTTTGGTATAAAGCTGAGTCAGGGGAGGGTTAGGCTGGGTATCAGGGAAAGGTTCTGCCCCCAGCAGGGGCACTGGACAGAATCCCCAGGGAATGGGCACGGCCCCGAGGCTGCCAGAGCTCCAGGAGCGTTTGCACAATGCTCTCAGGGACAGGGTGGGATTGTTGGGCTGGTGATCCTTGTGGGTCCCTTCCAGCNAAAGGTTCTGCCCCCAGAGGGGGCACTGGACAGAATCCCCAGGGAATGGGCACGGCCCCGAGGCTGCCAGAGCTCCAGGAGCGTTTGGACAGGGTGGGATTGTTGGGCTGGTGATCCTTGTGGGTCCCTTCCAGCTCAGGATATTCCATGATTCTATGATAACAGAGCTGGATTTGAAATCCCAGTGATCCCTACAACAACCAGGAACTAGTGGGATACAGCTGGAAACAAAGAAATAGTTGCTTAACATTTAAAGAGAGCGAGACTATGCTTGCAGGACCAGGGAGGAAACCTGCACACATCAACCAGAAATATGGGGCTGCTGGCATTTACAAGTGTTTGGGACTATTTGAACATCCACATTGAGGGAGCACTGGGAAAAGTCAGTGTTTACACAGCTAAAACTCAACAACAACGTGATTTACATTTACAAGAGCAATACAAGCTCTATTATTTCACTGTTCTAACTCAGAGCTCCCAAGCTGCAACAAGCTTCCCAACCCAACCCATTCTGTGATTCCTAAGTCTCCTCAGCTTCCTGAGGATGTCTGTGCAGTGTTGAGGGGTTTGCAGCACTTTACCTGCACGCCTGGACTCACTGGAACCGGGTACATCATATTTGGTGCAAAACAAACAGGCTGAGTGTACACGGGGGTTGGCTGCTGATGCCCCACCATGGAGGGGCTGGGCTGAGCTTGAGGACGAGGGGAGGTTGGTGTAGTAGAAGGTTTCGGCTACAAACAGAGGTGAGCAATGGATAGGGCAGGGTTAGTTTGAGCATCCTCCAAGGAAAAGGTTGGCTTATAAAGATCTATTCAAAGGTGCCATTAAACAGCATCAAATCACTTACTTGAGCAAAAGATCGAGGGTTGAACTCTTTAGCATTAGGATTAAGTGTTGATTTTCTAACTTGCCTAAACATAAAGAACAAAACATTTAGTTGGGCATTATTCTTTTACAAGTGTGTCTGCAATTAGTAATTTAAGAAACACCTCATTTCCATCTGTGAGTCAGATTTCTGAGAAGTCAAACACCTCATGGCATGCAAAAAGCCACTCTTATTGAGGGACTCTTACTACAACTATCCATAAAAGTTTTCCAGTTGATACCACAGCTCGTGTGAGCCAGGAGGACATTGAAATAAGCTTTTAGATATGAACTAGAAATCAACAGGATCAGAGCTCTGCACTGAGAGATGAGGAGATGACTTTCAGGGCAGTCCCTTCACCTGCTGTTCCTCCTGTATAACAGCACTCCCAGCCAGGAATGTGTCACCCAGCCATGACTTCTGCACAGGGCCTGATGTTAATAAAGCTGTGCTTATTCCAAAATGCAAAATTACTCACTCAGAAGTATCCTTCTTCTCCTCTTTATCCTCTTTATCTTGTTTACTTCCAGGCCCCGATGTCTGTACACCTTGGGAAGTCACCTCGGGCCCTCGCTTTTGCTCAGAGCTGTTACTTATGGAAGGAGAAATACTGGGACTATTGGGTTTGCTACTGCCACCATTGGAGTTGGTGTTACTGCCAGCTTCTATGATAGATTCTTTAGGGGTGGATTCTGTTTTTTCTTTAACTACATCTCTTGATTTTTCACCTTCTCGGGTTTTGTTTAGCAGCTGATCCACTGCATCTGAAGAGGAACTGGACTGTAACTGAAAAGACCCAAGAGATATATTCAGTAAATTGATACAAAACTCAGGAGAGACCATCTAATGCTGTCACATACACAGAGTAAAGCACAGTCCCACAGGCCTCAATCATCTGGAAATGACCTTTTAAAACACATATTTCCATTTTTACTAGAAAAGAAATCCATGAACACCGACAGTGTTTAAGCTGGCACTGTGTAAGGAGCTATTCAGCCACTCAGCTGACCTATATGCTGATTAGGGAGTGACTGGAAGCTTCAGACAACCCTCTGGACTCATCCCCCGAGTGATTTAACAGCACCACTTGAAAAGCTAACCTGATTTAATAAACCCTTATAACCAGGAAATAAGTAATATGAATTCATCTCCAATTTTCCTCAGCAAAACTCTTCATTTAATTTTGCAACAGCTCCTCCATATGGAGTGTGAGATAATTATTTGTGCCTAATGATCAAACAGGTTTCAAGTCCTGTTTTCAGTGTACAGTCAATATTCACATTTATGTGCATTAGGCAATTGTACTAGCAAGAGTCAGCATTGATTTTACAATATCTAACATGAATTCTTACAGATATTTTCATAATTTAAGCAGAAGTATAAAGAGCTGTTAACATAGGCAGTGTGTTCAATTCATTAAAATAACCTGGATGCACGTGAGAATTACGACACCATTAACAGAGAGAAACTTACCCTAAAGTCATTCTTAAATTTCTTTAAATCATCAATCTGTTTTCTATGCTCTGAAACAATTGGAGAGACACCTGCCAAACACAAGATCAACATTGTCCAAGCATTTCTAACACAAGTTTGACACACAGCCCTGCACATTGCTAAGTTTGCAGAGAGAGAATGGTTTTGCAGATATAAAAATGAAATCCAGCGCCTCATTTTCGGTTTTAATTTGGTACAATTCCATGAACTACGTGTATGAGCACACAGAAAGCCTCTGTGAAGGCAGAGCATTACATAACTGATTTATCTTTAGTTCTGATGCACCACACCAAGGCAGAAGCCCTGAGGTGCAGGAACTGCAGAACTCACTGAACACAAAGAAAATGCAACAAAACCCCCAACCCCAGCCTGTGCCAGCATTTCAAAACACAGCAAGTGAAGGAGAAACACTGATCAAGGTGAGCTTTATGGTTGGACTCATCCTAAAGGTCTCTCCAATGAGAGAATGAATGAATCTGGTTCTCAGTTTTTGTGGGGTTTTTTTTGAGAACTGAATGAACAAACAATGCTGCAGAGACAAACCAATGTAAGGCATAAGAGGAAAAAGCACAGTTAGAAAAGCTCTGCTGACCACGATGCTCAGAAGTATTGTGAGCACAGCTCTGAGCAGAAACATATTCAGTCCAAAGGCAGCTAAAAAGCAGCTCTGTGAGCAGGGGAAAGAAAGAAGGGAGGGGGAAAAAAGAAAAAAAACAAGTGAAATCACACCATCCACATGAGCATCTCTACACTTGGTGTTGATGGAATGAGTCACAAACAACATTTCAAAGTGCCACTTCACAACTGCATGACCAAATTTCACTGTAGAACACCAGGCTGCCTCCAGGCCTTCCTTAAAATGCCAACTAAAGCAGCCAGGAGAGCAGGTTTAGTGTGCACAATTCCTACATCACTCGAGTACACGAAAGCTTTGGATACAAACCTTTGTTTTCAGGTTTAGAAAAACTAGGAGAAGTCTCACTTGGCTTTATATTCTCCTTGTTTCCAGTTGCAGAATTTTGCCTCTGGTCCTGAAGCCTTGTATCTTTAGCTGGAAAAGAAATTGCCAAAGTTATTCTCTTATGCACAGCTCCAACTGACCAAAGAGAGAAGGCAAGAGAGAAAAAGGGGAGAGATTTAACCATTTTTAGCTTGAAAAGCTTTTTAAGTTACACATATTCTGCTGCTTAGTTGGTGCCTGGAGGATCATCCTCCCTCTATCCCCATCCTACTGTTTTTAAGCCAAATGAAAAAGAAATAATTGAGCTCATCCCTCTCATCATACACAGAACCTTAACTAGGCTGAACAAACTATAAACTTAGAGCCAATTATTTTCAGCAGTCCAAGGTCTTCATACAGAATGCTACAAAGATTTGGGAGTTCTTAGACATTTGACTGTGCTCCTGAATGGTTTTTTTCCCCCCATTCCTTTTGCTGTGTTGAAAATAGCTCTTTGAAACCAGTGGCCTGTGTTTCTTTAACACAGCAAAGAGGCAAAAACTCGGTTTGAAAAAATAAATCCTCAAGTCAGACACCTATAAACCCATACTCCTTAAGGGCACAAGAAATTCACCACAAAGACTTCTCAAAAAGCCTCTCTCCATCCTTAGTTTAAAGCTGGCACCACGAGAAATGGGGAACTCACTGTTAAATTTAAAGTTTTCCCCATCATTCAGCAAGCAGCTCTGCTCTTGCCTAGGGACATTCCTGGTCAGGAATTAGGGCAAAAGAGCATTTGCAAGGTGGTGAGGGCCACTTACCTTCGTTGGAAGGGGTGACTGCCCTGTTGGATGCAGGGCTGGCAGGTGTAGGAGAGGCAGCTGGAACAGGCATGGCAACAGATTCAGTGGGAATAGTACCAGGCTGAGGAGAAGGCAGAGCTGGTCCCATGGGAGTGCTGCTCTGCCTTGGAGACCTAGGCCTGTGTGTTTTAGGGGATAATCTCGGAACTAGAAACAAACAGGAAAAAGCAGTTATAGGATGAGCTTCCCCCGCTGCTCAGCAGTTTGTTCTAGTTTTAAAATGGCTAAAAACATGCTTTGAAACACTTTGTGAGACATTATAGAGTAACTGAAAACCTGTTTACCTTTCAGGCACATCTCCTAGTCCTTTACAACGCAGCATTTCAGATAATGGGGTGATTTCTCTGCAGATTGTCCCCCAAAATATATCTCACTGCCCTCTAATCCCACCAAGAACCTGCAAAATGCTTCCCCAAGTCCCCAGCAGTACAACTACAACAGCTCACATTAACCCAGTTTCAGGCAGAACACAAAAGGTGGTCAGGTCTCCACACAAACAGATGTAAAACATTTTTTAAGAGGGCTGAAAAATCCATTTTACAGCGTCCTCTTTTGGAGGTTTGCCAGCTGGAAAAAAAACAACACAGCCTATTGAAAGAAAAGAGTGCTTTTAGGAATATTTTTGCCCCTGTGTTAAAGCAGCAAGGAAAGTCGCATCTCCTGCTTCCTGCTCATCCCACTTGTGCTTTTTGTCACATATTAACTTGCAGGGAGGGAGCAGAAAGGCAGGTGAGTGGTTTAACAGTCCTACTTGCATGTTAATAGTGTATAAACAGGGAAGATGAATCACAAATAATGCCACAACAGAAGAGGTGAAGTCTTTTCCACAAGGCAACAAGTCTATGTGGGTCTGATTGATACCTTCTTTCTGAGAAATGTGTTCCCACTACGCTCCTCTAGAGTTCTGCACTGCTAAAAAATACCCAAAAAGTACCTAAAAAGGACCAAACTGTTGCTCTCTTGCCCTCAAGGAAACACCCAGCTCCTGACAGCCCACCACAACATGGCCTCAACTCAAGAGCTCCAGACTAGACCTGTGGCACAAGACTGAGCTTTAAGTCAAATATTAAAAAAATACATAGTAACTGATTAAAAAAAGAAAGACACTCACTGTAACTGCTCCTACAGCAGCCAAGAACAACATCACCACTTAAAATCCATGTAAATTTTAAAGGAGAAATACATCCAACTTAACTTGAGTATCATTTCATGTTTTAACACCAACCTTCCCCTATCCAAACACCTCCTTCCTTTGTAAACCACAACCCAGCCAGGCTGCCACTAACCAAACTCAGGGATGCAGTGGCAAGTCTCTAACTCCTCCTGACTCCTCCAATAACTCCCCTGAAAATGAATCCTTTCAACAACTAATTCCCACACTTTTCCTTCCTTTCTCTTCACCCAGCACCTGACTCTGCAGTTAGGACAATATTGCACCAACTCTCTCTCAGCTACCTGAGAACATCCTTCTCCCAACTCCAACCTTAGCCCAGTATTTGATTATTCAGAGCCTGAATTGCCTGGAAAGGCAGGATTCTGCTGAGCATTCCCACTCTAAGGATCCCCCTGCAAGCCATCTGCAATAAGCCAAGCTTTACCTACCCCCACTGACAACTGATGACCACGTCCCACCTGAAGGGCTGCCTCGTGCCACTGCAGCAGTAGATGCTTCCCCAGGTGCATTATGAGATACAAATTCTAAGCCACTTGAAATTGTACCCCTACCAGTAGAGACTCTGTGACCTCGAGGGTGCCGTTGAGCCTTTGGAGACATCCGTGGAGGCCCTGAGGAAAAAAAGACAACCCCACACAATAAGTGCTTAATGCCCGGCACAGAAAACCCAAACATCTGCTCTTACAACTGGATTTAATCTTAAAACTCTCAATAAAGCAGCAATAAAATCGAGCAATTGGCAGTGATAGCCTAAAAAGGCCAAGCCATTGGTCCAGCCAGGCTGCCAACACTCATCACCTCCCCAGGGCAGCTCCTGGGTATTCAGAGGCTTTATCAGCACTGAAACAGGTGTGCAAGGCCTGGATTTAAAAGATTTCAATCCAAGCATCCACCACTGCTAAGTGCAAGCCAAGCCACAAAGGTCAGTGGTGCAGCTGCCCCTGGATAAGCACAGTTCCAGGCTATCAAACATTCTTCCAGAAAAAATCAAAAATTCCCAACGCTTTTGTCAGGTGGTGAGTGATCCCAACCATTCATAGTCCCCCCCACTGGCTGACCAATGCTCTTGGGGAATTTCAGCAGAGCATTCTCTGCAGCCAGGCTGAATTGCCTGCAGCAGGTCACAATTCATTTACAAGTCAGCAAAAATTGCAACTAAACAAGGGATTGTTATCCCAAGGTTCAAGTCATGCATGTTTAACACCAGAGGCCAAAGTCATAAGTGAATACAGGAATTCTGCACAGCCTCTACGGCTGCCACACCAGAGCTATGCTCAAATCTAAGCACCAATACAGTTCTTACATCCCAATAAACATTTTCTTTGCAAGATTAGACTCAAATGTTGATAGTTCAAAAGGAAAAACCGTGTGAGAACAGAACGTGGCCGATTGCAGTTCGTTTTTTAACATAGGTCAGTAACAGGGTAAAGTTCAGATAATGGCTTTTGGGTTTCAGATAAACTTCTAAAATACCAAGTACCTCTTCTGGTTACATAAACCTTTAAATGTCAGCCTCTATTTTAACCACGAATCTCAAGTCCACTTCAGTGCAAATTTCATGCAGGTATTTTAAATACACATTTCCCAGGAATAATCTTGCAGAGAAGGGAATTAAACGTTGCAGTAAGCAGCAGTTCACTGCATGCCTGACAAACCAACCACAAGTGCTAAAAAATAATCCAATTTGCAGGTGGATTCTCAGTTTCTTACTCCAGAATGAAACCACAATAAATGGACAGTAGGCCAGACAGATGTGGCTACCACCCACTTTTTGGTCAGGAGCGTTTCCCAGTGTTCCTGCTCAGTCTGTGGGATCATTCCTCCCTCTCCCATGGCTCCAGTGGAGGCAGCTACAGCACCCACTGCAAGTTTCCAGGGAGCTCAGTATAACCACTTTGCATTTTCTAGGCTTGCTACACCGTGTTGTGCAGGGTTTAAGTGCACTTGAAATAAAAATTATAAAGCATGTTCCATATTGTACCCTCCCAGGACAAATTTAGTTGGGATAATTCTGCATACAGCTACCAAACACTCACAGGTCAGCCTTTCTCTGCATTTTATTGACTGCTAGGGAGCTGATTTATTGTTCTGAGTAAGAATTTCCTACAAATTCACCTTTGAGGCAGCTCATCCTATCCCAATCCACAGTTTATTTCTCTGAATAAAGCATTTTTATTATCATTATTATTGTTGGTTGCTTCATAAAAGGTAATTCAGTGATTTAGCTATGCTTTTTGTGGAACAACTGTGTTAAAATTGGTCTTTGATATAAATTTATAGTCCTAAAAATGCTCTCTAAAGTTATCAGGTCGTGCATGTTGCTGTTGGTTAAGTTAAGACACTGAGCAGCGTTTACAAAGCTGAGTTTAATTTCGTACCAAACTCGGGAAATTTCACAGCTTGCTTTCGTTTTTGTAAAGCTCTTCAAATCAAACAAACGAGCAAAAAAAAAAAAAAACCAAACCAAACACCAACCAAACCAACGAAACGAAACAAAACAAAAAAAAGGTTAATAGAAATAGTCTGATAAACTAAAGTTAAACACAAATTACAGGTTAAGTAATGAAGAGGAAAAAAAAAAAAAACAACAAACCAACGAACGAACGAAAAAAAAAAAACCAACTCTGTCAATAATTAAAAACTCACGGAGGAGTTAAACAAAGACAAAACAAAAACATGAACAAATCGTGGTATATTGTACCTTCTGAAGACATGCGTTTAGGCATAGTAGAGACAGGAGCTGGAGAACCATGAGCAGAGGGGTGAGACGGGGGCCTGGAGGGCCGCGAGGGGGGCCTGGAGGGCGGCCGTGTAGGGGTGGCTGCCCGAGGTGGAAGAGAGTTGGGACCTGACTGGTAGCGAGAAGGTGGGCGAGAGGAAGGAGATGGGCAAGGCGATGGCCAGGGAACACCTGACAGAACANTTTTTTTTTTGGTTTTTTTTCTCCACGGTTTAACCCTTTGGGGATGGAGCGAGAGGTAATCGAGGAGATAAAAGTCTCTGCGGGGTTGGGTTTGCCTCGGTTTCGGGTCAATTTGAACTTGTGGATGTCACAGGCTCCCCAAAGGGTTAATTAGGATCTACAAACACTACTAAGGAATAGACAGTAAAGTTTGATCTGTTAGCCTGGCATACCAATGCTCCACAGCACCCAGCACTCCACAAGGTCCTTAACAGCTACCAGAGGTTCTCAAACAGCTGTTCACAAACAGTACTGACCACACAAACTGCTACTTTCAAACCAAATGATGAGTAAATATCCATCTAGGAGCTGGATCTTTACAAAAACCAGCGGTGTTCAGTGTCTGAATCCTGACATTCGTGTCTTTAGCACTTATCTGAGCTACTAATGGAGGATTTTAATCTAGGATATAGGGCTCATGGTTTCCAAAGCAGAATTAATTGAATTTAAAAGCCATTCTGAGTATTTTAGGTCTATGATGTTGGTTCAGCAGAGTAATAGGGTGACAGAAACCACAAATACTACAGACAAATTTCGAGGTTAGCAGTGTTTGGGCAAGGCTCAGTTGTCCATCCTTTGTACAGCTGACTCTGGCTTTAGAAAGGAAGCCTCACTTACCTTTAGATGTTTCTCAGACTTCCTCTCCAGATAGATCACTTGAGTATTACACATTTTTCATTTATTCACACCCACTTAATATAAGAGCATTTTTGAATTCTAAAAATAATGCCTCGAGGACAGGCTACTGCTGAAATCCATCTCCAGAAATGGTGTTTGGTTTCTGGGACACCAATTCCTGCCATGCAGTGCCTACTGATGTCTGGTTAGAACTATCACCCACGTGTCCAGCAGAAAATACTCAAATACCCATTTGGAGGGAAGGCTTTGGATTCCTTCTCCCTAACACTGTTCTTGTTTCCCCCTTCCCATTTTCATGAAGTCAGCAAGTGGCTTTATTCTTTTCCATGGGAAACAGAAGCAGAAAGGAAGGGAAGCTTCCTCCTGCCACTCCCTTTCACCAGGTGTCAGCACTGCTGCTCCTCCACACAGAGCTTTGCAGTGCTGCTGCAGATTTTCATCTTTAAAACCACACAGAGCACCATCATCCAAGACAAAGGTGTTTGAGAAGGAAAATAAATGACATTTCTCCTCTGCAAAGCTACACAGAGCAGTGAAATGAGCGTTCCTTCGTAAGTTAAGCCCAAATCCAACTCACAACCTCCGTGTTAAATGATGGATGCTAAGCTGGTTTATGGAATACACAAACTAATCCCACACCATTTCAGCACAAAGAGGTAATTATCTGCAGTGTTGTGATGATATTCATTCAGATTTCAGATACTTGCCTCCGTTAACTACTCTTTGATCTGCTCCAGAGTTAGGGCTGAATTCTGAAGTGTGGGATCCAGACCTTGAGATTGGTGGGCCTGATCCAGACTGGCCCATCCTCGTTGAGTTTTGTCTTCCACTTCCCCAGGACAGGACATCTCTGTTCCTCTGTCCAGGTGGAATGTATTTATTTTCTCTGAAACACAGCAAATTTCTATCAGTGTTAAGACAGAACTGAGGGGCAACAAAAAGCACCCCATTTTCTCTCTTTTTCTCCCATCAAGCCAAGGGGAAAAATCTAAATAGTATCAGATGTTGACCCAACAGTCACCTCATGAATTGGCTTTTGATAGTGGCCACACAGCCCACTTTATGAGCCCACAGGCACTGCAGGATTTAGCAGCAATGCCTGAAATTCTCCAGGACACACCGAAACCACTGCCCTTTCCTGTAATTTGGGACCAATTCACCACGGTGACAGGTCAGAATGGGGAAGTTTGTTTCACTACAGAGATAATACAGGGCCAGGCAGAGGTGTCCAAGTCAGCCTGAGTGCCAAAACCAGCACAGGATTGTTTACACAAGGCTCCAAACCTAATCAGCCCTGCTGAAAAAGCCCAGTATCAATGAGCAAACTGCCACAGTACCAAAATACCTCCATAATTTAAATAAAAATACTATTCATAGTGTACTCAAGTACCTAGTGTTCACACCATGTCCTTCTCTTTCATTAGCATTTCTCTGAACAGCAGTATATTTTTCTTCTTCTGTCCTTTCATCATTTTCCAAGGCAACCCGAGCTTTGTATTGGGCACTTGATTCAATTTCCTCTGCTAATTGAGTTGCTCTGGCTTCCCGTTTTAAAAACTCTTCTGAATTATCTCTTTCTAATGGCACCCTAAAAAGACAATGGAAAGGAAAAGAATCTCTGAAATGCATTCAAAAGCACAGAGGAGCTCCAAAAATCACCCGGCGTTAGTTCTAAACAAGTCAGAGTGAAAAAATATCTTGCTTTTAAGCCAGTAGACTTGCTGTCTTTTTTTTTAAATACAAAATTCCTGGACTGGTTTGATGTTATGGACAAATTCAGGGTCATTTACCTGCCTAGAGAGCTGAGGTCAGGGTGCAGAACTTTTCCATAGGATCTGTAAAATGCCCAGTCCCTAAAGCTGTGCAAAAGTTCCAACTTTTAACACGGCTGAGAACATCAGGAATAAAAAGCCTCAGACTTTGTTGTTTACATAGGAAGCTACTCCAAGAGCCCAAATGTGATTTTTTTTTTTAGTTATTTACACATTCCCAGCAGACACAATCCTACTGAAATTAAGAGAGTGACATCCTCAATCCTTTGATAATTCCAGCCACAGAATTTCAGCTCTCCCAGTTATGGAGGACTGCAGAAAAGATGGATGCAACACTTCAGAGCACAGGACCAGAAATCCCTGACTTATCTGCCACGAGCCAGGACCTCAAACCCATCCATTCCATGTCTCTCCCTATGGCAGGCAACAGAATACTGCAAAAAGCATCCCTTAGGAAAGCCACCAAGTCAAAATTCAATACATGAGCACTGAAACAGTGAAAAAACCCAGCCAGAGATGGGATCGTACCTGGCACCTCCTTCTACCACCCTTTTTTGGGGTTTACCTGTCCTAACTGTTGTGTCAGGTTTTATAAAACAATTTTTTCCCTGATTTTTACAAAAGCTGCAAAAGTTGTTCCACCAACCTTACTTTAGAACAAGCTACATAAAAATACAGAACAGAGCTGCTCTGCTGGGCATTACAGAATCACTACTGCCCATATTTTGAATAATATAAAGAAGAAACACAAAGAAAGTAGGTGGAGATACAAGCCAGGTATAAAATAATATATGCAACATTGCTCAAGGGTTGGTGACAGAACGAGGAAAACAAGTGGCTTTGCCAAATTCCAAGCCAGCCCTCAGCTACTGCAGCACAAGTTTTTCCCCATATTTTTTGGCCAGTCGAAACATTTACTGGCCTTATCAATGGTAACTGTAAAAATATTCAATAAAACCCTTACCCTTCAGCATAAAGCTTTGGCTCAAATAAGATTTACATGAACACAAACCTGTGTGAATAACACAATAAAGGAGAACACCCAATAAACCTCATTTATTTGAAAGGATTGGAAAAAAAATGAAGGGATGTATGGCAACCTAAACAGGCAGGGAATGATTTCATGTTTTCTAAGAGGCCATTAAAGATGAGAGAAAGGGGATGGACAGGATGACATCGTTCAGAACCCTGGTGATGATCAATACATTTGCTGGAACACAAACTTGTACCTTGATGCAGTTTGACAAACTATACCTGCTACTGCTCAGCTCTAGGAAGAGAAAACAATCAAACAATAAATCCTTTACAGTCCTTCAGCTGCACATCTAAGCATTTAACTACACTGCTGCTCATCCCAGAGTTGGAAAACCAGGAAAAGAGCTTCCCAGTTTAGCAGACTGATATGCAAAGCAAGTTGCTTGACTAGGGGGGGAAAAAAAAAATGGAATTAATTTAAAGCCACCTTCATGTTTTTAATCTGTTTCCATTAATATCCAGAAAGCAGAAAGATGGAAGACTAAAGTTCAAAAGTACAAAAAGTACTTAGAGCAGTGAAGGGAAGGAAAGAACAGCTTCCCCAGGATTCAAACATAAGCCGATTAGGACACTTTGATTATCACCATGTTACAGGTCCGTTTGCACAAAACAGAGAAATCAGATTGCTGAACCAGAGACCTGTAGAGAAGTCCACACACACACACAAAAAAATCAAAATATTCACTGCAATTCCTTGATATTCAAAAAAAAAAAAGTCTCTGCTTCAGGGGTTAAAAGAGTGGGGAAATACTGAAGCCATTTCACAATGGCTGTGAACATCTGCAGTCCATTTGTGTTGCAGTTGCAGTGAACATTATAGCTGCAGACTCTGGGGAATAAATCACTGCCAGAGTAGCCAGAGCAGCCTTTATACTACTTCTATATTCCAGTTGTTATTGTATTTAACTAAAACTTCAGCTTCGAGCTGGACAAGTCTGCTAAACAAGCACACAACCCCCACCCTGGTTATCAGCAGCTTTTCAACACTGCAGTATCTTCCAGATCAATTGTCTCAATAAAATCAGGATTTAGCCAAACTGCTCTGCTAGGTTAAACAAAAACTATAGGTATAGCAGCTACACACACATAATTTCACAGCTTTCCACCCTATTCCTGGAAGTTTCTGCAAGAAACAAGCGTTATTGCAAGGCAAAATTCAGAAAACTCTGCAATGGGAATGAGCTGTGCCCATTTAAGGGAATATATAAAGATTTCTACATCTAACTATTCACAGAAAGCTGGCAAGGTTTCTTAAGCACCATTCATTCATTGCTTTTGCAGTTATTCGATTCCACAACTCCAGAAACTATGCAAAATTAGCTGCAGAATAGAAAGTTTGTCAAACCAGGGAGAACATTCAATACAAATCTAATAACAAAATATTTTGGAACTTACGTATAAGAAGATAAACTGCTGTCATAAGTTGACACTACACCATAATTTTCTTCATTGTAACGAAACATGTCATTGGGATCCCATCCATTAGACTAGAAGAAAATGATGCTTGTTTTTCAAAATGTCACTGGAAACACATTCCCTTCAAATTAAGGGCTGATGGCAGAAGTTAAACCTTCTGCCCTTTTTCCTGGGCCTATGAATTCACTGTCCAGATAACAAAGTTATTAATGCCACAGTTTATTTCAGGGAGCTTTGTTCATCAGCTGCACAGATTTTACCTTCAAATTCCCTTTTTTTCTTGGTTTGAGTCTTTGTGTTGCTTTTGGGACTGTTTTTTAAAATACATGCTCAGTCTGTACTAGAAGATTACTGGCTAGCAAGAAATACATAAATACCTTTTTTGCCTTCTCCAAAAAGTGCAAATTGACTCTTGTGAAACTTTTCAAAAGCACTGATGGAATTACCTGAGAGACACCACAGGCAGAAGACTCCTGTTGATCTGCACAACTCCCCCACTAAAAAAATTGCTATCACAGCACTCAAGCACAACAATAAATGGTGTGAATATTTTATAAAAGCACTGAGAGCATTGGGTATTCCAATAAATCTCAGCTCTACAGTATGGACACCACAACTGACAGGAGGACTGTTCTACCCAAAGTTCATAAGCTCTAATCAGTGATATTATCTCCTTGAACATACTGCAGGCTGAATACCTGGCTACAAGAATTCCTGCTTGAGGAAAAAGCTGACTGCTGTGATATATGTGGACATGGCATTCGAGGCCATACTTCTCATCTAATGATTCATAATCTGAGACTGTCTCTGTGCTTGGGTCAGGCTTCCATCAATTCCCTCCATCTGCAGCCCAGGGACACTTAACCGAGCACAATCTCACCATCATTTCCAAGTGCAATGACAGTCAGGCAGGAATGCTCTGATTAAACATAAATCACTTTGGGGCATTGCTGCATTTGGAGTCCTTAACAAAAGCTGCTCTTTCGCTCCATGAGTCCAACACAGCTCTTACCACAGCAGCTGCCATTTGTCAGGATTTGCCAAAAGTGGCATTTGAAAGGCAGCTATTCTTAGGCAGATCGTTCCAAAGGGCTGTGGCAGCTGCTGGCAAAGACTGAACATCCACCAGCACAATGCAGGACAGCAACTCTGCTCCTCCAAAGTTCATTACTGGATTGAAATTAAGGATTTATTTCAAGGCATGTCCAGGGAAACAGCTCATTTTCTACTGATGGCCAGAGATGATAAAAAGCATCACTTACCACATCTGTCTCCAGCGCCTCCAGCTCCTCGGAAGCCGTGTTCTCTCCTCCATCCCATGGTTCCAGATCCTTTTCCTTGTGTTCTCCATTAACTTTAGCACTGATGGCTGAATCAGTAAAAGCATCTGCAACAGAGTGGGGAGGAATGAGACCAGTGAGACCAGTTTGGGTAAGTTTGCACCCTGGTTTTTGTCTGAGGAACAGCCCAATACAGCTGAATCACAGGCACAATGAACATCATTCCCCTTCCCTTGGAGCTGCTGGACATCAGAAAGGTGCCTACACCAGACTGAGAATAACTATGGAAGTACAGACTAACTTCTCCCATATCAGAAAATAGAATTATTTTCGGTTATTTCAAAGTATTTTCTACAATTGGATGTATATTTGGAGGAAAAAAAGACCACACAAGGATCCATATTCCTCTAGAAAACCCAAGACTTGTATAAAATTCTTTTCCAACCAGCCCACACAACTGCACACCACAACAGTGTGCAAATATCAAAAAAGCAGGAAAGCAACTCCCTAAATGGGCAAAACACAATTTTCCTTTCAAATATCTGAATTTCTTCTATTTCCACAACTCCTCAACACACCAACAGAGCAATTATCCATCAGCTTGGAGCTCCCACTCCCTGTGTCACGAACAGAGGGGTCTCCTCTCCTGCCAGAGTTTTTTCCAAGCAGCAGCTTATCCAAATCACACTGAAAAATTCAGGAACTCTCTACTTTTTGTTCTCAACAACACAAGAGAATAAATAACCAGTAAGGTTCTGCTACTGTTTATAAAAATGATAAAAACATCAAAAAACAAAGATCACAAACTTTCATTTTGACTCGTTCATGTTTCATTGAAGCCAGACTTAAGAAGGAATCAAATCAGAGCATTACAAGTGCTGTAAAAATATATCTAAAGCCATTCACCAAGGAAGCCAAGCTTTTATATTTGTCAGCAACTGGATCTCAGAACTACACACAGAACTTTAAAAAAATCAAATAAGCTTGTTATAAGCTCATAAATAAATAAATCAGCCTAAAATAAATAAGTCTTCAATCTAGAATTTCCTATCACCATTCTACTGATAAAATAAAGAGCAAACATTTCAGACCTTTAGAAAAGATGAAATCAAACCACCAGGCAGTGCCAGATAAGGAAAAACGTGGCCTAAATTAACTTCTGGCAAGATCTAAAAAATCTTCCTAAAAAAAAATTAAAATGAACTTTAAAGCTATTATGAAAAGAATTCCCAACATATGAAGTTGGCCACTGATGTAACAGCTTTTACACAATCACTGAAGATGTTTTAAAGAGAGACTGCTGGCACTGTTTTACCCAATCTCACAGTGAAATTCTGCAGATACTGGATAAAAATTCACTGTGCTTGGTCTCATTAATAACATCCAGCACCACCTCATTAAATGCTCCTACAAACAGTTTTTAAAATGTACTCTATTGTAATATATACTATATATGTGTGTTCAAATGTCATCTGAAACTCCACAGGAACACAGTGCTACAACCCACAGTTAAGTAGTAGCTAAAAAGCACATTTTAAAGAATTTTTAAGAATGGAAATTCTGCATTGACCTCATCAATAGCCCACAGCTTAACTCAGATAAACCAGTGCTGCTCCTGCCCCAAACATCATTAATTCCATGTTTCATGTCCCATCTGCTCAGACTGGGACATTTTACACCAAATCCAAGTTGGAGGCTGTTTATGTCTTTTAGGAAACTGAGATTTGTTTCTACATCTCTGGGAGTGGAGGGAACTCCTCTCCAGTGAGATGAGACAAATATGAATTAGGAGCCTGATGGCAGCACCTGATGGAGGCAATCTGCGTTTCAGAAGGGTGTTTCCTTCATTTCTATTAAATTCCTCCAGGCAAACTCCACACACAACTGTGCCATTTTGGATACTGTGAATAAAATACCAGCTTAACAAGACTCATCCACTCAACCCACTAATTTTCTTATTTAAACGGCCACATAAACATTCAGCGGCGCTGTTATTGTAACCATACAGACGGAAAAAACACCCCAGTCAAAACAAAAACTCCACTATCAGCAAGTGCTACAGGTCTGAGTAAGATGTGTGAGCTTCCCAGTAAATCCAGTATATCACAGGGCACAGGAAGCTCCACTGCTCTGCATTCCTCTCTCGTTTTACAATGAAAGTCACAAGCTGAGATTGCGCCCGTTTAACCTCTACAACTCAAAGAAAATCCAAAGAGAGGAGAAATTCAAGCTACAAAAGCACTCCCAGTCAGGCAATGTGGTCTCAAGAGCATCCAGGCAAAGTTTAAAAGCAGCAGGATGGTACCTCAAGGCACAGATCGCTGTTTTCCTGCAACAAACAGCAGGGCAGGCACATGGGAGACCAGAATTAAAAACCCTACCAAAATTAATCAGCAACAGAATTGAGAATGAATGTAAAAAACTCTAAAAATAACAGTTTCCAAAATAAAAATGTGGCTCTTAAGGTTATTAGTAAAGTAGAAGGTAAAACACGAGCTGCTGCTACAAGGGCTGACTGGCAGAGCAATAATTGACAAGACACTGCACAGGCTCAGCTTCACCCTTATCTGGTGCCTCTTATCTCGGAGCTGTTGAACGAGCAATTCACATGACACCTTGACAAGGCCAAATTTTTAATCAATCCCTTTTCTACAAGGTAAAACCCGAGTTAAAGATCAAATGGAACCTGGTGAAACAAGGGGCTGAGGCTGTAACACTCAATTAGCCCCCACTGCCTCTGTACCCGCTCAATGTGACATTTCCTAAGCAAAGGAGTTGGGTATCAAAGACCTCATTTTAAAGCCTGGTCACTGGAAAAGAATCCCAAGGACAACTCTGTGCAATGGAAATTCATGTTAAGACAAATTTAAAATAGGCATTCTGTGAAAAACTCAGCTGGGGCAAATTCTTCAAGTGGGTGCTACTAAATGAGTTAAAGAAAAAAGCGCCAGAACAGAGCAATTAAGAGTCCGGGTTTAATTAATTTCAATGTCTAACATGCTTGTTTTCACAAACAGATTTTGGTGAAGAGCACAAATATGCAATTAAGTGCCAGTCTGCAGCTGAAATGCCATTAAACCAATCAGTGTTACGTGCCAAAGGTGCTGATGCCACTCACTGAAGCTTTGATCAAGTCAAAAGTAAACTGAGGTTTCACCTTAAAGGTTTCAACAGCAAACTCTCATTTGTTTTGTAACTATTTACTACTGATTTGAAACATTAAAACCAGTTACCACCGGCTCTGCAGAGCCAACATTTCCTTCCTTTGTTCATGAGATGCCTTCTGCTATTCCCCTTGCAACACTTTCTCTGGAAGGATGCCACTTGCAGTGCTAATTCAAGGAAAAACTGAAATATCCAATTCTCTTCTGCCTTTCTTTCAATTGGGTTTGTAGTATTTTCCTCAGCGTGCCAAAAAACAATAAAAACATTGCAGAAGTCTTTTACTTTAACAGTAGTTATGATGTTTGAATTGTCTTGCCTTTAAAGAGAAGCCAAGAAGGCAACTCCAAAGCCTTACTGAATTTTAAATCCCAGGCAAAACCAGCTCTGTGGACTGATCAGTGTTTAGGGCTCCAGGAAACACTTCTTGTGTAAAATCAGGAGAAAGAGAACCTCCTGCATCAATCAGGAGCCCAAATCACCCAGCAGCAACAAGATCTCAGCACTGATAAAGGTGAAGCAGAAAGATGTGATGATATTAATGTGCACCCAAGGATTTCAGCCTGCACCGAGAGCGGGTTTTCAGCAGCTCATTTGCACTGCACGTACAGAAATCAGTGTCAGTTCCTCTTTAAAAGCAGACAGAACAGTCTGAAAGGGGGGTGATGGGTACAACACAGCTTCACCTGAGTTTTCCAGTGCATGTTTCATTCATCAGCCTGCCTGTACTGCAGCAAACCTCAATTCTGCAGAGAGAGACCCTCAGGTGACTCCCTCCGGTTCCTCTGGAAGCCTAACGAGCACCTAGAGGAGCTGCAAGGTCTGTGCACACTGACAGAGCTGCAAACAAGGGCCCAGGAAGCAGAGAAAGATTGATTTTTTGAACATTAACAGCTACAACACCCCTCTCTACACAGACCCACCAATTTTTCTCCCAATTTCTACAATCTGGGCACACCCCACACTTTCTCAAGGGGCAGTGTCATGTTTGGCACAACCCCACGTGTGCTGCTCCCAGTTCCACCCCCCAGGCCTTGCTCTGGTGTTCCCTCCCCTGAACTCTCTGGGTGGGTTATCAGCTCCCAGCCCCAAAGCTGCAGGGCTGTGATAGCACTGGGAGCTGCCTGGCAGGCTCTGGCAGAGGCTTTTCGTACACAGCTCTGTTTTCCTTCTCCTGAAAGGAGATTCCATCCCATTCCCTTTCTCCCCACCTGCTGCTCTTTCCCAATCCTTTTCCAGTCTCTTTTTCACAATCCAGAGAACATCTCTGCTACTCAAACCTGAGGGTGGACCAGAAGATCCAGACCCACAGCCAGGAGCACTATTTGCCCACATCCCTCCAGCCCAGGAGGGAACAAATGCCAGAATAAAATCCATAGATACTTGTACTGAATTGGGAGACCAAGATGCACTAAAAATTTCAAAACAGTATCTTCTGCAGAATTTATTTAGTTCAAGGGCTCCACAAAAGTCTAAAAGTCTCCTACAGAGTAAGAAACTACACAGAATCATGGAATATTCTGAGTTGGAAGGATCCACAAGGATCATCAGACCCCAACACCCCTACTCCAGGTAAGCCTCCCAACAGAGAGCTTGTGAAAAGCCCTTTTCTTTGACTACATTTTTAAAGCCTTTCCAACCAAGTATTTCCAATTTCTCCTCATTTGCCTGTGGAAGCCAAAAACCATTAAGAATTAGACAATTTAATAGTCTCTGTTCCTGGGTAAGTGTAACCAGAGCACCAAGCAAGGACTATTACCAAAAAAAGGAGCACCAACTCCTCAGGCAGGAGTTCAGACTCAGTTTTCACTCTAAATCATCCAGTACCACAAAGATTTGGGTTTATTTACAAGAACAGAAGGCCACCAGTTCCTCCATGCACGTTCATAAACTTCCAGCCTCTTGAATCCTTGCTTATTTAATTTCCCAGGAAGCAGAAAGCCCCTCATTGCTCTAATTTGAAGGTGTGATCAGAGACTGAGTTACACTTTCAAGTGTCATTTCCAGATAATGTATTTTTGAGACAAAATGGAAAGCAGATTAATTTACCCACTCTGAGTTATCAAGTTCTGCAGCCTTCCAGTTCATCTTGCTCCAAGTCTCTATGGCTTTATTTCAGCTCTCCAGTATTTAAGAGATTTAGACTCAGCCATTCCACCTAATAAAGTGAACTGAGGGACTCTTCAACCTGAAACAGGCATTTTCTTCTAGAAAAATGTCCATTGAGCAATTATTCCTAGAAGCAGTAGTATATTCCTCATTCAGCCTGCTCAAAATCCATAAAGATTGGGTGAGGGAGAGCCCAGTTTGCATTTACATTAAAGTGATGTTCATACCAGACCCATTATAAAACAGCTCTCATGTAATTTAAATTCCAAGTCCCATCCAGAACCTGGAACTTATCTGCATTTCAATGCTGCATTTGCTCTGACATTATGCATCATCATCTGGGAAAAGCAAAATTCCTTGAAACAACAAACCTCTCACTCTGCAGCTTTAAATCAGGCAAGAACATCCACAGGTACAAACACAAGGTGAAGAGAGAAATTCTCATTAAATGTCCCTACACATCTCTAAGTCCCTGCTAATGGGAATAAAACCTGTGTTCCAATAACCACCGAGCTCTTGTGACAGTTTTTAATCAACCTGTGAATGTACACAGAGACAATTTCACCTCGTGGCACATAAACCCGTGTATTTCCCTTTATTCCTTATCCCAGCAAATCAGCAACATGAAGCATAAAGACCCTGGAGATTTGCTGCCCAAAAGCAGAGAAATCTGCAAAGGAATCGAATTGCCTCGTGAGCTCTTAGGTTCCAGAAAAATAATCAGGGGCTTGGAGGTCAGACATTAAAAGTATGAAGCTTGCCTGCAAAATTGTTTAATTTGGACAGTTTCGATGTCTTCAGGATTTTAAGACTTGTCTGCCACCTCTCTGTATTTTGGAGAGCTTTACCTACAGGTCTACAAGCAGTAAAGCAGAAATTAAAACACAAATAGAGGATTTGAAAAGAATTTTTAGCTTTGTTTGCAGTAGGACTTTTAGAATATTTCTATGAAACGTTTAGACACAGAAGTAACCTCAATATAGACTCTATAGATCTCAACTCTGAGAAATAATCTTTTTCTAAAGTTTGTGTATTCAATGATTCTTGTATAACACTTAACAGAGGAATTTAGAAAGACATTTACAAAAAATGTATCTACCTCCCACAGAATCTATAAAATATTTCATAAAACCACAAAGGCTTTGCTTTCCAGACACCAAATCAGCTGCTCAAAGCCCTCACAAAGCTTCTGCAACCCATTTAAAAAACAAAAAAACTGATAAATTTCTAATTTCATGAGGTGCTGAAGTTTTGCACTCTTTAAGAACTATGAGTCTAAATAAGAATTTCAGTTTTTTGATCCTAAAGCATCTGTTTTGAAAAACTTCAAATGATAATCTTAAAACATTAAAAAAAAAAAATTAAAACAAATATACCTCTTCTGGCATAATTGGTATCCATATCCTTAAAATGCACCATAACAAAGTCTGAAGACTTGAACAAGATACTCTCTAGGATGTCCTCCCGTTTTGGCCCCAAACTGGATTCTGCAGTTTTCCGATGAGCAGCATCAACCACTAAATCACACTGTGGGAGACACAAACACCAGGCACTGCTTTAATGCACAGTCATCCCCTCAATAATTCCACATATTTGCAAAAACTAGGTATTTATAGTCTGTGCAAGTCTAGGCATGAACAGTAAAAATAATTCCCAGTAAATATTCAAATTTTAATCAAACGTTGGTTATTCAGAATTAGGAATTTTTGCAACAGGAAAGAGTCGAAATGTCAACAATTACCTTAGGACTGTAGGTTTTAAAAACTCCTTCATATATACCACCATTTTTCACCTGTACTTCACATTTGGATCCCTAGAATGCAAGAAAAATGAAAATATAACTTTCTACCAACCCGACAAACGACATTACAGTGATTTTCTTAAAAATGTGTTATTTACATAGGTCCAAAGTGTAAAAATACAGCTCAATTTTTAGTGAAATCTCCTCATTCAGCATCTGCCCATTTATAAATGCACTGCTGTGCTCTGCAAATTCAGCTAGCTGGGTGTGTATGGGCAGTTCTGAAGGGATTTGAGATACTCACAGGAGAATATTTGGTTCTCACAAGACTCTCGACCAGTTAAAACACACAAAGGAGGTTTTGTGCAAACCCCAAATCTGTGCCTGTGTGGGTACAAATAAGGAAAAAAAGCTTATCCTGGCCTCAAGCAGATGTGGGACAGTCTGCCTTACTTCATTTTGCCATGTCAGGGCTTCCCTTAAAACCTGGGGAGAAAGGTTTCTAATCCCTGCACACAGACTCATTTTATTTATCCAGAACCTCTCTAAATGACAGCAAATTCAAAATACAACCAGTGCACCTAAGAAATCTGCTGTACCTCTGCAAATTAGAGTTAAACCTTTCCAAGCCTAAAATTTCTGTGATCCTTTCCAGTTCAACCTCAGCAAAAAGTGTTTAAAGTTTAATATTCACTCCTTTATACTACAATCAGTGGATTACTTAAAAATTCCCTGTCACTATAGGAACCATTCTTCCAAATATGAAGACTTACAACAACTGATGTGAGTATGTGAACCATTCTCATGTTTGCATAGATGCCATCGAAAGAAATCTGAAAAATAAGAAAGATTCCGTAAATATTGAAGGAATTCCAAAAGCCAGAGCACCCAACCCAAGCCAGGCTTTCACCAGTACCCAGGAACTCTCAGAAACATTGGGATGAAACCTTACTCAGGCAAGATACATGGAATGTAATTATTAAATATTAATATTAAACATGCCAGGGGAGATTTCCAGAGGGCACTTGCCTTTTCTTTGACCAGTTAAAGATCTAACACCCTCCCAAGCAAGCTAAAAATCCCAGGAGAGCCCCTAATGTCACTCCTTTAAGGAAATTCTCTGGCTGGTTGGATGCAGCTGATATGCACAGATCTGAGGGATGTTGGAAGGGCTTTGTTTTTAAACAGAAAAAGCCCTGCTGGTTTAAGAACCATCAAGAGAATAAGGCACTTGCAGTGCTGCAGAAGCAAAAAGGTGCTTTCAGGCCTGCTCAACCTCATCCTTTCATCTCCCAGCACTGATTACACACATTAACAGCAGCTAAAGCCATCAAATTGTGGAGTGCCAAATCGCCACAAACCCTGCCATTAATTTAGTCCAAAGTAACTCAGTGCAGCACCAGGATCTGCAATCCTGACTGGGAGAGCTGGCCAGGGATCCCCAGGTTGCTGGAGGACACGTTCACCTCAGTGCAGGAGGTGTTTTGTTGCAATACCTGGTATTTCTTCCTGTCAGCTTCGTGATTGTAAAACAAGAGATGCTAAAACAGCTCTTGGGATCTCACCATATTATTTGTTTTTCAACTGACAACGTATTTTTAAGTGTCAGCCACCTTCCTGGGCTGAACAGACAGGTTCAGGGACACTCCAGTGCTCAGCACTCGGTACCCAGCACATACAGACCAACATTTGGGGATGTTTAGTGTTTGCCTATGACCCTTTCCACCAGTTTTCCTCAAAGCTTCTTTAGCTTTCCTCAAGTGTCTTGGTATCTTCAATAAACATTTATGTAAACAAACTGTAGCCCTTTTAAACCTTCCTGCTTCTGCTCTATTCCCCAAAATTGTGCATCTTTGAAAACCAGGCCAGCAACAAATTGGCAAATATTTGATTAGAGCAGTTCAAAGATCCACTCTTTCAATCGAGATGCACGTATTTAGCTGTGATAAAATGATGTTCTGCAAGTCAAGCCACATCTACACTCCAATAATAGACAGCCTTGAGAACAACTAAAGCTGCACATTGGGGTTACTGAGAACAATGGTTTAGCAATTTCATAGTAAAGCTAAACAAAGTAGTTATTTTTGTTTCATTAAATGCTGCCTTACTGTCATCTGTTTAAGGGAGAAGCCAATGTCAGACTTTTCAGACAGGAACTAATTCCAAAAGCACTGCCTTAAGTTAAACGTTGTTTATATTTACAGCTGTAATTGCAAGAAAATATTTGTAACTGCAAGAATATTTATATTATTGTAGCAAAAGTTTAAGTGAACCTTCCCCCCTTCACCCTCCCAGGAGATTTAAATGAGTGAGAGATGCTACTCTTTAGAAAATTGTATCTCACTCTGAAGTATCCACCCACCATGGCATCCCAAGGAAAAAATGGAGAGAATATTCCGGTATCTGCCATTCTTCTACCTCGTTTCCTCCTACCCTGCACTGGCACAAAGAGGAGAAACCACAAACTCACCGTAGGCTGAGGTGGTCCTTTGCCACTGCTGCGGCCTCTGGAATGAAACACACACGTGGGATACGATTAAAGAACTGCTGAAAGTGCTGCATTTCCTACCGAGCAAGAATTCCAAACCCATCTTAATTTAGAGCTGAGAATGGGATCAGGAAAACCAGCATTCCCAGAGAGCAGAGCCTGACAAGGACCCACTGGGTTTATCTCCAACCTGCTGACCTACCAAGTGCCACCAGCAGGCAGGGAGTTACCTGGGATAAATTAAGAATCAGTTAAAATCAAAATGAAGAAAATATTAAGCTTATGTCATTAGAAAACCAGAGTTAGAATGAAAGAACAATCCTGCAACTAAAGCAAATTCCAGAAGTTAATGGCACACAAAACCAGCTCAGGCTCGTGCCCTACACAGCACCGGGTCCCTTCCTTGAGCCAGGAACGTGGTCACTGTGTCAGATTTGGGCCACCCAAACAACTGACCCTGCCACAGGCCACAAAGGAGCCCTGACTGTGAGGCTCTGCCTACAGAGCTCGTTCCTAACTGCTCTCACAACCCTGCAAACCCAGTAAGTCTGTCCATCCCCCCAAAACCAGCTCCTCCTAAAGCCAGTCTGTCCCTGTGTAGCACTCAGGACACATCAGGATGCTCACAACACCCCGCACACTGAGAAGGGTCAGTCTGTGCCCTCCTCCTCAGGCACCTGAGTCCCAAAGCATCCCTGTAAGTTAAAAAAGTCCCAAACAGCTCCAATTCTTCAACAGCTCCTCTGGTGTGTCTTAATTCCAAGTTCCTTCCTTGTACCAAGCAGTCCTCGTTTCAAACACTTCTCAGAGTGATTTAGATTTGTGTTATGACTTCAGGAGTGCTCACTGTAACGTGAGGCAAAAATAAATCTTCTGTTCTATTAAAAAAAACCTCGATTTTTTAAATAGACTCACCTTACTGACACACAACCATTTCATCAAAGACACCTGAAGAATCATGTCTGGTACTATCTAAACAACACTGAGATCTAAATCCAGCTGAATGTCACAGAATCATGGAATGGTTTGGGTTGGAGAGGACCTTAAAGATCCATCCTCATGCCATGGGCAGGGACACCTTCCTCTAGACCAAGTTACTCAGAGCTCCTGAACACCTTCAGTAGATGCCAACTGCATTCAAATGCTTTTAAAAACACCAAGTTGGGGCTGCATACAACCTCCCCCCCCCAAAAAATAACAGGCCCTTATAAAAGAGAGCTCACAGGGTAGTCAAAAAATCAAAGGAACTTCTCTCAGTGAACATAAATAACCCTGCAATAAATTCTGCCGAAATAAGCAAAGCCATCAGAGAGCCATGAAAGGCCTTAATGAGGAAAAAAATGAAAAACCACTAAACTATCACCTGACTCATTTCAAACAAGCTTCTGCACCAGAGCTGTGGTCTCAGAGCATCACACACGCTGGGGGCATTGGCTGATGGCAGGAACTGCAGATTTGGGTGCCCAGCAGGCATTTTCAGGGTATTGCAGAGCATTAATCTCACAAAAAAAAAAGCTCTAATGCAAATAACCTTTATTTAACTACCCACCAGCCTTAACTTTCCATAGGGCAGCTTCACAATTTCAGGCTTGCTCTGGAGCAACTCTCACCATTTACTAAATCTGACATTTGTTAAATGGCCTCGGAGAGAACTGAGCCCTTGTGGACCTGCAACAGCATTTTTTGCATAATATTCAGACCCTCCTGTTTCTGGAAGTCATTTCACCAGATGTGGAACCCCCAAATAAGAGGCACAATCCAGTTGTGATTTGTCCTACTATGATCAAAAATGTGACCACCACGGTCACTCACAGAACTCGGCCAGAGTCAAACAATTTCACCAGTTCCATCTGCTGCTGTCATAGCTTTTAGAAGATCCTCCTTCCTCCATCAGCTATAGCTCAAAAGTGAAAGAGTTTTGTGTCTTTGCAAGAGAAACCACTCCCATTTTTAGCGACAAAGTATTCTTAGACCTGCAATAACTGGGTTGCTAGACTGGGCAGAAAGTTTGGAGTATTCCCTCCATCAACCCAAGTGTTCCAGATTTTCCATCTCTCACCACATTTCCAAAATTACTGTTCCTACCCACATTTCTTCAAGAAACAAACTGATTGTGCACATCCACATCAGCAGGAAGTCCCAACCTCTACATCAGCCAAGAATTAAGAATTGATGCAGAAATTCTCTGACCTAACAGGTCTCTTTATAGACCTGACCTCTTGTTTTCCAGCTACAACTCTTAAGCACAAACCACTGGAAAAAAAACAACCCACACATTCACCAAGACATAAAAAGAAATATATTTACCAATCCTACCAATGCAACAATTTAGCCAAAAGTGTATCCTCTGCTAAAACCAAGACCATCAACTTGAGTTTCACATTCCAATAGGTGGAGACTCAAGTTCAAATTATCATTTGACACATCTTTGATGCAACAGATGAAAAAAAAACCAACTTAGGACCTTTACAAAAGCAGAAGGTAGATGGGTTCTGCCAGACATTTAATTTAGAACAAGAAAGTAACACTAAAAAATGAAGGTGGGGGAATCTAGGAAGGCTCAGTAGCGATTTGGCACTGCTACCTAAAACCCTATTTTCATTAGGGTAAATATGGCAAAATAAATTTTAAAAAAATTTCATTTTGCATTGCAGATATGTGGTTAAAGGTAAAGCTGGGTGAAGGCAGGACAGCCTGGCAAATCCAACCTGGAAACCCTTTGATTTGGGGTAGCAAAGTCACAAAGTCAGGACAAAGTAACGACTGAGCAATTAAACTTAGTAGCCAACTCCTTGAGTCCAGCAGTTAAACCCCAAAAGGCAAAGTCTCTCCATCAGGGCCCAAAAGCTGCACTGTAAATGGGTTTTTTTCCCAGCAGCAACTTGCACATTTTTTTTCAATTTTTATGAGTATTTCCTCAGCATCCCTCACCTCCCTCTTTCATGTTTACATGCCAAGTAGAGTGTTTGTATAAGCAAAACAAGGTCACGCATTTGTATTTTCCCAGTTAATGCAAGGGAAACAAAGTCTTTCCAGGATGGGAAAGAAAGTCTCGAGTTCTCTCTCCAGCAGCATCTTCACTTTGAGACTAAGAAACAAATGCAGCCAAACTGCAATTAATGTCTGGAGCAGAAATGCAGCTACAAAGACTTGAATTTAAGGAGTGTGAATGGATGTTTCTGGAGCACTGACTGACATTGCTGCAGCTTGCAAAACAAATTTACAGGCTACTCTAAAGAACTTTAGTGCAGGGAGCTGGCAGAGCTTTTCTTCTAAGGGAGAAATCCGAAGTGCAAGGTTTTATTTCAGTGCAGTGCTTGGCTCTATAAAGTCAAATGAATCGAAGCTGTCAAATGAAGATTATGCAAGAAGTCCTGCAGCTTTATTTTCTGTAGGTTTTTCCCCCAATACTGCCATCAGGAATGCCAATTCCCGTCTCCACACAGGATGACAGCTTCTACAGCATCTGGATATGTAACAACCTGACTCAAGCCTGGCCCAGTGCACACCTGGAACCTGCTGATGGGTTTAGTCATTGAAGAACCTTCACAGACATCGCCATGAATCAGTTGTTAAATTAAAAGTTACTCCAAACCAGGGATATAACATCACCCTAAAGTGCATTCACAGTGATAAGGAAAGAGGCCTGCAGGTTCACCAGTCATTCTGCTCAGCAATTTAGCACAGTTGCACTAAAACCCACACAAAGATGTCAGAACCAACTAGAAACCCTCTGACTGGCACGTGTGATCAGACCTCCAGAACAGTCACTGCCATTAAATTCCAGCGCCTTGGCACTCAACATTCCCCCTTTCCTTCCATCTGGACAGCATGGACACCTCTCATGCTCTTTCCTTAAGCCTTCAGTTAGGCTCTTAAAAAAGGGATGTCAGGAAGAAGGAAAATAAATGGAGGCAAGAAGTTTGTGTAGTATGCTTTTGAGACTCAACCATGGGGTGGTTTCAGTTGTAGCTTTATGATGGAAAAAGCCATTTTTAAAGGACAGTAACTCGGTGTATTCTTACAGGACCCCCATGTCCAGTTAGGCAAGCAAGTGACCAAAATGAAAAATCCCTTCTGCCACAATTGTAACAAGAGAAGAAACATCCAAACCCTGACTCTGAGGTGTTCTGCCTTCAGATGAAATAACAATGGGGAAAAATTAACAACAAAAAGAAAGGATGAAGAGCTTGGAGGAAGGCTGGGATAGATGCAACATCCAGCTAACCCTCCTGTGCTTGCATAACAGCAAAACTCAACCCAAACACAGAAAGTAGATGTTAGATAATGTTCTGATAGCACAAGGAGCAGGTTTGTGAACCAAATCTACATTTCCCCTAATTACAGCTCGCTGTGCTATTGGCATCTCCCCTGCAGCCCAAGCCCATCTGCCATAGTGCACATTAAACAAACACAGCATTTCACTTGGGGCCTCTGTATAAAAAAGGTATTAATCCTTCTTTTTTATCTCAAACACCTTCAAGGATGCCTTCATTTCTGATTTTTCCCTTTGTCTACAAGCAATTAATAGCACAGTGAAAACCACTGGAATTGTCTAGGTTGTTCACACAGGATTTTACCTTTTCTAATCTGAAATACAGATGTGCAGCATGATGAACCCAAGGAGACCAAGGCAGTGAGCAGAGCTGACCCTTCCCTCGTGACCAGAGGTGGAAGGACAAGTGCTCAGCCCAATTCTTCCAGTAATAAACTCAGAGCAGAAAATCAGGCCCAGGACAGTTAATTATCAATGAGTTTTCTGCCCAAACTAAGCTTTCAAGAGCAATTTAGCCATGAAAAGCAACCTTTTTTATTTGTTTTTTGCATGGGAATGTTAGTGCTGCAGGGAAATGAGCTGCTGGACAGAAAGCTTGGCATAAACTGGGGATGTTTAAGTATTTAATAAAGAATATAATGCATCAAATTGATACTAAGAGGCAGGCCATTTAAATTTTGATTTTTTCTGAACAGAAAAGCCACTCAGCTTTTCATTTACAGGGCCAGATTTGCAGCATGAACCACCTTTGAATCTGCACTCCCCAAAGGACCAGACTCGTCTTTAGGACAGCTACAGGGGAAGTTCTCTGCAGGTGTTCCATGGGGCTCCAGCAGGCCTGGGACTGTGATTTTACAGACCTTCCATTCAGAAATAACTTGAAAAATTAAGAAAGAAAGAGCATGAACACCTCTGAGGGAACATGTCAGCTGTTCAGCAGCCCCACTAGAACTCCCTAAGGAGTTCTGAAGTGGAATCTATCCAACAGAACCAGAAAGGCAACGCTGGTAGGAGAAACCCAGTGGCTTTAATCTTAAACTTGGGAGAGAATTTGAAGCTCACATGCCCAAATCTATGGGGGCAAGTGCTCACCATCGGGCTGAATTTAAAAAAATAAGCTGGAGGTTTTGTTGCCCTTCACGTTAACCTCTACAGGGCCACTGTGTGTTGGCAGGGACAGAGCCCAGCAAACATCACGTCCCCCCTAATGCCATATGTAAAAACTATTAAATCTGTGCTCTGAGCTGCTGAGGTATTGTTGTTGTTATTTATTTTGTCCTTTTCAACCCTTCCAAAGCTCTTCCGCTTCCAGTTCCACTGGCTGGGAACAAAGTAAAACCCTATTTCCAGTGATGTCCAACAATGGGACCACTGTAAATTCTGTTTTATTGCCAGTGCACAAAACCGAGTGGGAATAAACGTCCAGTTGAAGAGGAAGATGAATAAAACTCGAAATGAAACTGCTCTGAGTGACTGTGACCTTCAGAACTGTTACCGTCCCGCTCTGATCGTTTGTTATGACCCCCACAGCCCCGGAAAAATTCACAGCACTACAGAGTTTATTATTTGAGGGAAAGAAAGGGAAAAAATATGAGTGGATTTGCGTAGCTAATGATCAGGGAGCAGGAGCGGGATCAATCTTCCAGAGGCAGCGAGCGTGGGGCGGGGGGGAGGCGAGGAGAGGGCTCAGCCTCTGCAAGATTCCTGCCCCAAAAATCTGGGAGAAAGCGAGGCCGCGCTCGGAGCCACCATCCAGCGGCGCGGCGCGGCCCGCCTTCCCGCGAGAATTTTATTGCGATTTCCATTAGTAAAAAAATAAAATAAAATAAAAATACTAAAAAAAAATAATAAAAATAGA
>VZTH01004189.1:0-22815 GCA_013397815.1 Aleadryas rufinucha | reverse complement strand
GCTCCCCGCGCTGCGGGCCCGCAGGCCGCGGCCTGGTGGGGCCCGGCCGCGCTCGCCCCTCCCCGGGCCCCAGCGAGCGGCAGTGGGAGGGCGGCGGGCTCGGCCCGCAGCGCATCGTTCAAAAGAAACCAGGCGTCGAGAGACAACGAAATGGAGGAAAAATGGCCGAGCCCCGGGCGGCTGGGAAAGGCCGGTGGAGGACGCCAGGCCCCGCCGAGCTGCGGAGCGGCTGCTGCCCTGATCCGCAGAGATCCCGAGCCGTCGCTGCCAAACACATCCCTGCTCCTGGGGGAAAGCAAGATGGGGCCGGAGGATGGCTGTTTTCCCTGCAGTGCCCCTCCATCTTACAGATTTCGGAGCAGTCAGGGCTTCCCCTCGTAGTAAAGAAATTAATATTTGCATTGTGCTGATGGAGAGAATATTTAAGCTCAAGATGCCGGTTCTCCCCTCACTCTGTGTTACCTGTCCACCATCGCCAGGCTCCCTGCAGAAATCCGGGGTGCAGTGGCTGTGTGTGGAACCTGCTTGGTGCAGAGTGGGAATTTCACCAACCCAAACCCATACACAAAAATAAAGCCTGGTCGGTCCTATTGAAAGAAAAGAAAAAAATATATATATGCACATACAGGATTAGTAAGAGCAGATGCAACTTGAAAACCAAGAGCTAAATTGATTTATAGCCATGGTTACTCAAAATGCTCAGAGTTTAATCTATTCATAGAAATGCTCTAGAAATCCCACAGGATTCCAATGGAATAAAAAGGAGCAGTGCTCTTAGGCAGGCATTATTTATACACCTTGCTCCTAAAGCAACAGCTTTCCCATGCAGTTGGAAGAGTTGTGGGTGGCAGCACACAATGGTAAAAAGATAACAAATATTGAACAGCTTTCTTAAATTAGCATTTTCCTTACATTTTACCTTTTAAACTGATTGTTTTGTTTTACCTCAGGGGCCCAAGTAACCTTGTGGTTAAGGCTTTATGAGCTCGATGACAGATCCCACCCAAAATGGGCTCAGCATGAAGAATTTTCCCATTGAAAATACTTTAAACAGAGCTGGTGATTTAAGGAAATTACATTTTTTAATCCTTTTAGTGAACTCACAAGACATTTTGCTATTTCACAGCCACAGAACTGAGTGAGAAGGACACTGAGGATTTCTGGAGCCCAAGAGGTTCTGTGGGAGACATCAGCACCTGCAGAGCCACTGGCACCAGTTTTGGGACCATTTACAGTAAGAGCAGGAATCTGGTTCACTGTATGTGATGGGATAAATAACTTGCCCTAAGAGCAGCTAAGAAAAGTCCTTTATGTGTGTAAAATCCAGAATGAAAAGGCACTTGACCAATATATGACAATATGTAACCATATAGTAGTAGTAATAATAACAATAATAACAATAATAATAGTAATAATTTTAGTAGTTGTATATAATAGGGTATAAAAATATAAGAACTATATAGAGGTGTTAGAGAGTGCCCAAAAGAGGCTGTGAAGATGTTGAAGGGTCTGTGCAGGGCCAGAACTCGAACTGGATGATCCTTATGGATCCCATTCCAGCTCAGGATATTCCATGATTCTGTGAATCAGCCTCTTTAGGGTGCTGTTTGTAAGTTCTACACCTTTTGGTTGTCCTGAACCTTGAGCAACTTTGAAAAGGAAGTTGTTAATAAAAAGCACAAGGAAGTCTGATAAGAGACCAAGTATAACACATCCAGGTCACTTAACGTGGGGTTTTTAGAGGACATCACTTCAATGCTTTTCCAGCCTAAAACGTTCACAACTCACAGCATTTAATAACTGTTTATCTGGCTGAAGGTTAAGAACCATTAAAGCACCTGCAGCAGTTTGAAGGGGCTGTGGGTTGCCTGATAGTCAAGAATGTCAAAAAATACAGAAGCAAGTTCCACAGGCAGAGATGGTTTCTAAGACAGGACGTGAACACACTGAAGTACATTTTAGGCATTACGTGCTCAGAAAGCAGGGTATGAATAGACTGGTGTTCACATCCTCACTAATGACTCAAGAGCAGTTGCAGTTTGACTGCAACTTGCAGTTTGCAGTTTGCAGTTTGCTCCTTCAATGTATTCTTTGTTTTGTTAAGCTCTGTTTGGCTTTCATTGTGCCCTCCCTTTTCTCTTTGTCGAGCATCTTTATAAAAAAACCAAATTAAAAGTAAATATAGAAGTGATCATTTAAAATAGCTTTGTCAGGAATGGCCACCAGAGAAGCTGCAGGGTGGTTTCCAGTGGCCAGGGACCACCAGCATGGACACTGCTCCTCCTGTGTCTGCAGTGAACTCCCCAAATTCCCAGTGTAATGGGGTTCTACTGCTGTTAGGGCACATCATTCCCTTTACTTCTGCCTGAATATGCTGTTCTTTGATAGCCCACCATTCCCAATATTTATTATTTTATAGCTTGGGTTTATCAATTTCTCACCCTTTTTTTTTGCTCTTCCCCACCATTTCTAGCTGATATTTTGGATATCAATGACGCTGTGACAAAGAGCAGCCAACAGTGGATGTGGTGGTGTAGCTGGAGAAAAATTCAGGGTTCAGTCACCTGCTCCATGATCAAGAATGAAAGGAAACAATTCCTTATGGAGAATCACGTTCCCTTTTGCCTCTCCTGTCCACGATCCAGGTTAGAGCTGCTCCTTTCCAGGACTGCTATTTCCATCCAGATGTGTGACTACATGTGCAGGCTGTATTTGCATGTGGAGATGAGTGAGGCTGATAATAGCAGCACTGAGCAGGAAGTGCCGTGTGATGTAACATTTCCTTGATCTAACCTGCTGCTCGTCTTGTGCTGCCTTCCCTGAGCTACCCAGGGTGATCCTCAACAGCATCCAGCAAGGCAGAACGTGCCTGGATACACAGGGACAGCAGCACAGGCACAGGGATTTACTTTAAGCAAAATCAGCTTCTGGAGAAGCTCAGAGAGCTGAGCGTTTCCACACACGTGTTTTCTCTCTCCTGAAGACTTCAGCTCTTCAGTCCCATTGTCCCTACCCCTCCTCTCAGAGGGTAAAGCTTTGTGGACAGCGCTGTGAGCACGGGGATCTCCAAACACTTGGAAGGATATTAGGAGAACAAATCAGGTGCTCTGACACACACAGGCAGCACTTCCTGGAGAGATACAATGTAGCTCATCAGCAGAGCTGCCCTCAGTTCTGACTGATGACCCCTCTGGCCAGACCAGAATTGGTAGCACAGCAAAACCAAACCCCAAATTCCAAACCAGCCACGAGGCACAACTCCTGCCGCCTCTGCCTTTCACCCCCACCTTAATCTTCCCATTGCCTCCAGCCCCCCAGATTCACAGCTCAGCTCTGAGCAGAGACCAGCTCCCACCAGATGCAGTTTTTGATCTGCACTTGCAGTTTTATTGCCATTTCTTCCCAATTCTCAGCCCTCCAGCTCAATGGAGCCGGGGTGTGGATGATGGATGTCCCTGCTGGGCCATGCATTCAGCTGCTTCTCCTGCAACCAGCAGGAGATGAAGGGAAATGCTGATGCCCACGGAGCTCTGGAGGGAGGCACAGAAGCGCCAGGGCTTGTGCACCCATAATCAACACTTGAATGACCCTTGCTCTCAATTTGCACAGGCCTTGGACACGACAAGGGCAGTTCCTTCCTCACCCAGCAAAGCTCCAGGATCCATCTGATGAAGCCGTGGCTCTGCAGCGATTGTTGGGTCAGAGCTGCCAACTGGGAGGCACCAACCCTGCCCAGCAAAGCGCCAGGAAATCACCAACCAGGTGCTTTACGCCTTTAGATTTCACATTTTTGGGAAAAGGAGGGGGGAACCCAGCCTGGCTCCTGCTAAGCAGCAGCAGCAACAGCAGCAGCAGCAGCAGCAGCAGCACACAAAGCAATCGTTATGCCAAGATTTAGCTGTTAAATCCCTCAAGATCTGGTGCTCACAGAGCATAAACAACCTTTGCCTCCCAGCCCGGCCGAGCGGTACCTCCAGGTTTCCCAGCACAGCCACACAGACCCTCCCATACCCATCCTCTCCCCGGCCCTTCGCCGAGGCTGCCGTGCCAACAAGAAAGCCAGTTGCCATGGCATTTTTTCCCCCTACAGACAGATGTCCATTAAAAACCAAGTCAGCCTCAGGTTTGCTTCACAGAGCAGCTTTCAGTTATTATTACCAGCCCGCAAGGAATTTCCACTGTAGCCCTTCACCTCAGATGTTTCAATGCACTTCAGTGTTAATCCCTGGGGATTAGAAGGAAACTACTACAGAGCAGGCACAGGTACGTTCAAAGGACAAATTTAGGACTATGATTGTGGTTTGTGTTTTTGGCAGATGACAGCCACATGACTGTGTTTGGAAAGGGTTGAATTTGTTACCTCTGCTGCTCTTTCCCCTGTTCACTGTGCTAAAATCATCAGGCAAATTGAGATGTGAAACTTCTCCCCTCCTCCAGCATGTCACACCTGGGGCTCAGATCTGGGATTTTGGCATCAGGAGGAACCTGCCTGTCCTGGACAGGGGCATCATCCAAGGCTCCATCCATGGAGAAGGGAAAGCCCAGGCAGCTTCTGTGAGCAGGGCCAAGCACTTCCAGCAACCACATGGCTCAAGGAGCGATGTCTTCTTCCTTGGTCACAAGGCCACATTTTTATTTAAGAATGGAAAAAGGGATGAATGGATTCCATACTCCCCTCTAGCCCATCCTGGGGGCCAAGGGCCTGTTGGAAGTGTCCCTTGGGAAAAACAGAGGAGCTTCCTACTGCAGTGCTGGCAGCACATCCCCAGCAGGGGATGGGTTTGGAGGGAACAGTGAAGTATTTTTATTTGGACTCCAGCAGTGCTAAATGTGTGAGAATTAGACACTGAAATTTAGCTGTGCAGTGGAATTAGTTTTCCTTACTTAGCACTGCAGTGCTAGAAATCCTTGGTGATATCCAGGGAGGGATCTCCCCTCTCACATCTGGCTCTGAACCTGGCAGGGCTTCCACAGCATTCCCTGTTAAAGCTCTGGCACTTGGGAGACGTGGACCTGCTGAGCCTTTGGAGCCACCAGTGCAGCTGAGAGCCCTGCATCCAGGCTGGCTCTCAGGGAGCTTTCCACTGGAGCCTGGATCTTTGAGGGAGCCAAATGCCACAGTTCAGCTGCAGGAACGACAGCTCCTCGTGGCTCTGGGAAGCAGCGGGGTCTGAGCACACCCTGGCTGTGGGGTCCCAAGGGAGCTCTCCCTTCCAGGCTCTGTCACTTCCCAAGGCAAGACATTTGGATTTCTCCTCTTGGTTACAGCAAGCACAGCTGCAAATATGATCCAAAATATCTAATCCTCTTAACTGCTTCTGCAGTTTGACTCCATCGCTGCAGAGGAAAATGCTGTGATTGCAGAGTGCTGCCTGCATTCCCACATAAGCCTCTGCTTTAACACCATTGATCATTCCTGCACATTGATTTTTTTGGAAGGAGGAGAAGGTGTTTGGCTCCTTGTGATGAAGCTGAGGGGGTTTTTCAGGAAGAGGTGGAGGCCAGGATCTCCCAGATCCCAGGGCAGCACCTGGCTCTTGGTGCTCCATCACTGAACAAGCAGAATCCAGCTGGGATTTCTTCTTCACCAGAAGCCAGAGCAGGTTTGAAAGCTGCCAAGGAGAACTGCTTGGGAAAAGTCCTCTTTGCTCCTTGTGCAAGCCCTGCACTTGCAGAGGGAAACTCTTGGCATGGCTGTGCTTGGACAAGACCCTCCATCAGCACGGAGCCTCCAGCTGCAGCAGCATCCCTGTCTCCTGTGGATAAGTGTGGATAAGTGTGGATAACTCCAGCTCACCCATCTCACTTGGCCACATCTCCCACTCCAGCCCTCACAGAAGGTTTTCCAACTAGGACTCCACACAGACCATGGATTCAAGCCAACAGCACCAGGAGTTTCTCCAGCTTATGTTAATTCTGCTTGGGCTAAGGTTCCCAGCAGTGCAGAGGAATTGTTCTGGGAGATCTAGTCCTGGTTTAGATGCTAAAGGGATTTCTTGTGGGGTTGGTTTGGTTTTACAGAACTCTGACACATAGAGCATGAAGCTGCTTTGGAACCTCACTCACACCTGGAAGTGGGGGTGTCCCAGCACCCCAAAGAGGAGCTCACCCAGGTGGGTTTCCTTCACCTGCTTAAACCCCTCTGCTGTACATGGCAAGAGGCTCTTCTTCCCCAAAGAATGTCCCACATCAGTAGAGACTGATAAATATCCCAAATATCACACAAACGAGGGAAGAGGAGACTGGGAGGCAGAGGCCTGGAAATTGTTGTCAAAACCATTATCTTTGCATCCAGAAGACCAAGGTGTGTCCCACACTGACAGTGTTCTCCAAGGTTATTGCCACCACACAGGGACATAGAAAAGAGGCAAGGAAACCAGCTCATTGCAGTCTGTCTCCAGGAAAAATCAGCACAGCCCTGGGATCTCGGGCTGGGAATAAACCAAGTGCTTAACACAGCTCATCCTCACCCACTGCCCTCAGGCCCACAAACCCAGGGAACCTCTCCAACCACCAAATCAGCACATTACTGAACCTGCAAAGACCAAAATCTCAGCTTCCTGGTGAGCTCAGACGCCTCTGCTCAGAGCTCAGCTCCCGGCAGCAGCAGCAGCAAAGCTTTGCACAGCTTCCCAGCCTCAGCACAGCCCAGGAAACCCTCCCCAAAGAGCCCCCACCTACCCCAGCTCCAGCAAGGCAACAACCCCCCAGGTGCAGCAGCTTTAGAGGAGCTGCTGGCCCTGAAGAAGGTTCAACAGGGCCCAGTTTCCTGGTGGGGAAGTGAACATTGTTCTCCCGGAGGTGTTTGATGTTTTTAAGCAGCTTGGGATGGAAGGAGTTTGACTCTGCAGCTCCCTGGGAGAAGGTGGAAGGAAACCATGCGAGTGTGGTGAGGTTTGTTGTCTAACTCAATTAACCAATTACTTCCAGGTCAAGAAGGGGCAAAGCTATAACTGCTCTTGCTGCTATAAATAATGTTTGCTCAGGGGTGGTGCAGGGGCAGGAAGCTGTAGGTGTGGGGCTTTAACTTGGAATGAAAGCAAATATCTCTGATTGCTTCCTGCTCCCAGCAAACCTGTCCTTATTTTACTGCTGCTCCTCAGAGGCTCGGGTGAACCTGAGCACAATTCCTGCCTTGGGAAACATGTGCAGGAATTCAGGCTGGGGAAGGAATTCACAAGTGTCCCTCCTGTGCTGCAAAACTCACCCCAAACACTGCTAGGTGTCCTGGTGTGGGCCCTGCTGTGGAGCAGCTGGATGAGTTTGCCTTTAAAACACAATTATTAGACCAAAATGCCCATTTATGTAAAAAAAAAAAGGAGGGGGAGGAGGTTTTGGGGAAATGGATGTGAATTTCTCAGAGCTCAAGCGAGAACAGACAAGTCAGTTGGTGCAGATCAAGGCAGGAATTTTCCAGTGGGCCTCAGGGAATTGGGCTTCAGGGAAAAGGTAAAGGGAGCAGGGAGCAGGTGGTGGGACAGCAGTGTGGGCCCTTGGAGGGCACGGCCATGGGGGGCTCCAGCTGCTCGGACACCTGGGGGGGGACTCCGTGTCCACCCTGCTCATGGCACCGTGCGAGGTTTTCCTTGGGCACGAGCCAGAGATGTCACCTCACCCAGGACTTTGGCTCCTCAGAGAGCAGAATGGTGACGTGGAGGGGATTATTTCACATTAAGGGACAGGTTCTTCACAAGGGACAAAAAGTGATCAAGTCCCTGGAACCAGAAACAGCAGTGTCAGATGTGTCACCCCAAACCACCAATGCAGCTCTGCCGTGGCTCAGGGGGAACGTTCCTGTCTTTATGTAGTGACAGCCCAGCCCCGAGCCCCAGCTCACTCCCAGCTGCCCTAAACTTCCCTCCCAAGCAGGGGAGCAGAGCCCTCTGGCCCTGCCTTCCCGCTCAGCCCGTGGAGCCGCCTCTCCCTGCGCTCACTGGGGAGCAGCTGCTGCAGTGAATCATCGCAGCATCCTCCAGACTCTGCCAAGCTCCGTGCGGCTGCTGGCTGGGACCCCGCTCCAGCTGGGCTTCTCCCTGGCCACTGAAATCCCACAGCCTTTCCTGCAGCCCCTGAAATCCCACAGCCTTTCCTGTGGCCCCCAAAATCCCACAGCCTTTCCTGCAGCCCNCCTCCTCTCTCGGGCAGCTGGGTGCTGTCCCCATGGCGGTGACAGCAGAGGCTCCTGGTCACTGTCCTGCCCCTGCTCACACAATCACTTTGGTGTCCCGCTCCCTCCCTGCCAAGAGGTGAAGCAGGGACCTTTTCCAGAGGGAACAGCAGGATCCAGTGAAGTTCCCAGCACGTGCTGGCCACCAGCAGTGCTCTGGAGAGAGCAGATCCCTCATTTCTCTCTCCTGCAGGAACACCGCTCCGTGATTCCACGGAGCCCACAGCTCCCTGGGACAGCACCCAGCACAGCCAGCAAACCCCCCGTGCTGTTCAGCTGGGGAAAGGTGTGTTCCTTTCAGGATTTAAAAATAAAAAAGTCCATTTCAAGGGTTGGAACCGTAGCAGGAGCTCGGCCAATCTCAGCTGTGCGGTGCTGCTGCTGCAGCCTCCTGCTGTGGTGCCAGGGAGTCACGGCCAGGGCTGACCTGCTGCTCCAGTTGCTGATGTCAACACTTGACCACAGGCTGAGGTCCCAGTCCCAGCACTTTTCCCAGGCACTTGTGGGTCCGGATAAAGGGTAAGGAAGAGTCACAGACCAGCCTGAGCTGGGACTTTTCCCTTCACCACAAGCCCCATTTCCTTGTGGGAATTCTCCCAAGGGAGGGAGCCTGGGGGAGCTCGGTGATCTACAGCAGTGAATAAACACCCAGACAGACACTGCAGGGTCTCTGGGCACCTGGGATGGTTTCAGAAGCTGGAGGGGACTCGAGGACTGAGAGTGATTTGGTGTAATGCAAAGCATTCAACAATTCTTGCTTTTTCTGCACGAGCTGCCCAGAGATAACTGCCCAGCCTTATCTGCTCCTATCAGCTCAGCTGAGCCCAACTTCCCCAGCCCAAAGATGACCAAGAGCTCGTTTGGACAGCTTTGCCTTTGAGTTCAAAACGATCAGACTTCCAAAATAACCTCCTCCCTCCCCTCCAGTGGAACACTCACACAGAAAGAACTGCACGCTGGTTTAATTTTCCATCACATTTTTTGAAAATGAATTCCAAGATACAGTACAGCATCTTTAGTGTTCTACACAAAGCAAGCCTTCAGCAAAAGGTCAGAGGATCTTAATGGTGTAAAAATATATCTTAAATAAAATAGTTTCTCTAGGAGAGCAAGCCGTGCTGTACATCTCTAGGTCCTTAAGAGTCATTTACAGAAGGCAGAGGCCTGGTAGTACAATCCACACACTGGAAAAGTGAGTGTACATTCCTGCTACAAAGATAGAAAAGGTCCAAGTTCCAGGTGGTGGGGGTACATCTCCAAAGCCAAGCAGTGGATGCCCAGAGTGCACTAAGAGCTCCCTGTAATTCCAATGAGGAAGTTCAACACTCTCAGTCCGTGCAGCCAGGAAGCGGATGAGAAGCGCCCGCCTTCCCAGGGCCATTCCAGGGACTGGAACTTGTCCCTTTCAATGGGCCAAAAAAAGAACAACTGCTAGCAATCAAGGCCTGGCTGTTCCATGCCCATGTTCCAGGCTGGACCTGCTCAGCCAGAGCCATTGCAGTGTTCCAAACTAAGGTAATGATTGTTCCAACAAGGACCAGGATCATCCTGTGGCCTGGAAAGGCAACTGGGGACTCCCATGGCATTTTTAACAAAAGATCAGCCTTTAAATGCTCCGATTCTGAGCACAACAGCAACCAGGACAGTCGCTTCTCTGGGGGAAAACTTCCACCCCAGAGCATCGAGTCTTAGATTCTAAGTGAAAACCAACAAAAAACCCAAACCGAACCAGATTTGTGCACAAAATTCCCTTCCAGGACCCGGGTCCCTTTGGGGCAAGTCACACGGAAGCTTTGCCAGCTGAGGCTGTGGATAGTGCCACGTTTTGGTGAGCACAGGAACTGGATCCAAGAGCTGCAGCCCCTGCTGAGGATCCGGCGGAGACCCGGCACTGGCAGCTCCGGGAACGTGGGAAGAGAGTTTGGAAAAGGCTGTGCTTGTCCCTCTCCTCACCTGGCTCTCAGGAGAACAGCTCTGGAGCTTCCACCAACACTCCCAGTGCAGCTCGGTCAGGGGATGCACACACCCCCTGCTCCAGGAGCACCGCAGTGCTGGGAATGTGTTCCCCAATTCACAGATGACTCTACTTAATTTGTGAAATACCTATAAAATAACCACGTTAAACAGCATCCAGAACACAAAACTTCCACCCTTTCTGCCCCACAGGCAGCACAGCAAGCACTGGCCTTTCAAAGGCCAGCTTCAAAATGAAGAGAGATCAGAGCAAAGTCCCTTAAAAGCCTTTAAATTCCCAGCCCATTGGCCTTTAGGACTTGCCTGGTTTCTTACACCACTAAGATGATTTTACTTTCCACACCTCACTCCTTTTTCTTTCCAAACTACAGTTCTACTCCTGCACAGGCAGTTCTGCAGTGTCAGGACTGCACATACAAAAAGGAGATGTATATAACCTAATTTACACTGTTTATTAAATAACTTCTTAATTGAGAATACTCTTAATCCAGGAGAAGAACTGGAGAAGCCTTACACACTGGGCTGAGCCTACTCTACAGCATCCCCGCAGGGAATGGGATGTTGGACATGGACACACACCCCCACCCCAAAACACTCTCCAACAAAGTCAAATGCATGACAGGAGGGGCTCTGAAAAGGAGGGAAGGCAAAATGGTCACCAAGATCTGCCTAAAAACAGCTAAATAGTGCAGTGAAATGCTTTTAAATACCACAGACACCTCCACTGACTGGCAGCCAGTTTTATGAGCAGCTCTGGAGACAATTTCTAGCTGAGCTTTAGTGAGCTGGGTGATCCCAGCCCGAGTCCCGAGGTGAGCCTGGCCCGCTGCTGGCACGGCCAGTTCCAGGGTGGGAGCAGAGAATTCCCGTTCTCATTTCCCCCTCTTGCCACGGCCTCTCCTGGAGGAAGGTTTGCCCGTGCCCGCTGTGGAGGAGCTGGCAGAAGATGCCACTGCAATGTTGATCTGTCCTTCCTGGATCTCCTGGCGGGTCTCAGCTGGGAGGTGGTTGATTTTCTGTTGTGTCTCCAGGTAGAACATGACATCCCTCAGCTGCTCCTGGATCTCGGAGATCTGCAGGTCCTTCTGCTCACAGGTTTCCTTTAACACTCTCTCCTCCTCCTTCAGTTTGTTCTGCAGCAAGGCCTGGTTTGCTCGCAAGCACTTGTTCAGCTCCTGCTCCTCCTTCAGCTCGTTGGAGAGTTTTGCCACTTTGTTGTTCAGCTGGGAACACCTTGCAGAGACAAGCACAAGTCAGGACAGCAGCACTGCCCACCCACACCAAACACCACCTCAGCTTTTCACTGGGCAACTGACCCCCAACACCACCTGGAATTCAGTTTTCCAGCAAAGATGGGCAAGGGGACAATACAAGAAGACTATGAAACCTCCCCAGGTCCGGCAATTCCATCTCATGTCAAAGCCAACAGCACAGGCAATGGGCAGGATGTGCCTGGGAGATGGAACTGACCTTGGACATGCACCTGCAGCTTTTGGAATGGGTGCCAAAAAGGGCACAGGGATCACAAGGGAGCCTGACAGAGCTGAGGGCAGTTAGGGGCCTCCTGCCACACTCCAAGACCCTCAAAATACCCTTCACTGGGAAGGAAGGTGCTCCCACAAGGGTATCAGCCTTGTGATTCACACACAGGGCTTCCTGCTCCCCATAACTCTGCTTCTGCCCTGGCAGTTTGCTGGCACCCTCCTCTGCCTCTTTCCCACTCTCCGCCCATGCTCCCTGCTCCAGCCAGGACTGCTGGACAGGGGACACAGTCCCACCCAGGGATTGTGGATCCGCAATTCCCAGGCTCGACATCTTCCCTCCAGGCACTTCCCTAGATCTGGATTTTCCTCTGTGCTGGGTGATGCCTGTGCTGAGCACCCTTTGGATGCACCCACCAACGGCAGAGCAGGCTGGCATCTCCCTGGAGCAGGGAGAGGAAGGATCCCTGAATGCTAAACATGCAGAGCGTGGAAAGGGAGCTGAGGGCCCCAAAGCTGTGCTCACTCAGACACTTCCCATTTGTGAACACCTACAGAAATCAGAGCTTTTTTTAAAGCAAGCCATGTTCTCAGTATTCCAGCTTAAACAGCTCAGAATTGCCCAGGCATAGCAGGGTTTTTTTTCTTTCTGGATGTCAGTGCACGGTGTTTTAATGGCTGCATGGAACTAAACCTGGCAGCGGTACCCACTTCCTCTCCACTGACTGCTTTTCTTTGAGCAAGTCATTGAGCCGCTGTTCCAGACTGTCACACTTCTCAATGGTCTCTTTAAATTTGGTCTTCATGTTGTTAATCTGTAAAAACAAACACAGGGGCATTTCCAACAGCTCAAAGTCCGCTGCACTTTGGTCAGGACGCTCCATTTTCCGGAGCGGTTTCTAGACTTTGACCAATTCCTATCCCCCAGGTAAGGAAAGCTCCGAGCCAAGGCTTTGTTCTGCTGAGGACCCCCCTGTGTCACCCTCGGATCCCAGACAAGGAGCCACGTTGCCGTGGAAGCTGCTCCCACAGAACAGCAACTCCGGCTGCAGATCCGTGCCAGGCGCTGCCAAAAGCTGCAGCAGCTCCTTAACTTCTTCCTGCCTGCATCCAGCATTCCTTGGGCCGCTCTCCGGTGGTTCTGGACCCATCAGCAAACTCAGATTTCCACCCTGAGGTGTTACAAGGCCGGGTTTTTGCTCATTTTAAACTAAACCTCAGAGAATGGGGTCTGAGTGTGAGGATGAAGAGCCTTGCCCTGCTCGGGGCTGACTCAGCAGTGCTGTCAGAAGGCACTGACCCACTGACACCGATATCTCCCTCACACAAACACAAACACAAACACCCCCTGGCCATGGCCTTCCTCTTCCCTCTGCTGCCCCACTCCAGGTGCTGCTCCTGGAGAAAGCCAAGCTCTCCAAGTGTCAAACCTCCAGAATGAGACTTAAAGGAGATTTAGAGTCAGGAATTCTTGTTTCCCCTCTCTTGGTGTCTCCAGCACGCTCTCCATACAGTGGGGCAGGAATTTAATGGAAAATGCTTTCCTGGAGGAGCAGTGTGGACAAGTGTCAGTGTCAGCACACATGGATGCAGAGCAGGTTTTGAGCCTTCCAGCCCTACTCAGGGAATGTTTGTGCAGCTGATGGTTAATTTGGGGAAGTAGCCTGAGCACTGATAATGGAACACTCTGCATGGTGGCACCGATCCAGGCAAGACTTACACGGAGCAAGTGCCACAGATTAAATTATTGGGATCTTTAAACGTGAAACCACGTTTGGGGCAGGGATCAGAGTGGTTTCATTTTGAAGCTACTTTGAGGATTGTGTCTCCTGGCCACTTCCAAGATGCTTTTTGATAAATATTTTCCTTTTATAGGGCTTTCCATAAGATTCCTGGGACTGCTCTTTAGGACAAGGTCAATGACCACCATTTCAGTGGTCACAATTTCTATTTTTACTTAACTGCAGACACTTAAGTGGTTAATTAGAAGTCCTGAAGAAAGTTAAGGACTCAATTCTAAATCCTGACTCGCTTTAAACCTGGTTGAAAGGATCTACGTAGAGTGAAAAAGCAGTAGAATATCCTCCCTGGGTTTTTCCTGGTGACATTTTGAAGCAGTCCTGCCTGCAGGATGCTTTATAGGAGGAGACTCTGAACTTTTCCCAAAGGGTGATGAGGAGAGAGAGGGGATCAAAAAGAAAGGGCAAATCAATATGCATTTGGAGCACAGAGACAGTTCCACCTTCTGCAGCCGAGCAAATTAAAGTCATATTGTCTCTGCTCCACCAACATTCCCCGGAGATCCGTGTCGGAGAGACGGATGGCTCCGGGATCCTGCAGCACCACGCGCTCCTTCCACCGCTGCTGCATTTCCCCAGCAGCACGTTTAAATCAAGCTGCAATCTCCGTGGCAATCTACCTGCTTCTGCACCACTGAGCAGCAAATTGCTCCCTGGGAGCAGCCAGATAAGGGACAGATCCATCTCGGAGCCAATTTTCCCAGCTGGGAGCGGAGCTGGCTGTGCCCAGGCTGAACCAGAGATCCGGCAGCTCCTTCTTCTCCCACTGAACGGGGCCAGGACCTTCCCCCAGGCCCAGGGCAGAGCTCACCTCTTCAGCCGTGTCCTTCTCGATGCGGACAATCTTGTTCTCCCAATAGATCCGCTGGGATTCCAGCTGGCTCGTCAGCAAATAGGAATACTGCAAACACAGAGACACAGAGCAGTCAGGGTGGCCCTGCTGGTTAAGGAGCCCAAAGGGTTCCAATCCACAAGTCAATTTAAGCAGATGAAATCAGGAGGTTCTGGACACACATCCCAGCTGCAGATCCAGCTGATGGGTTTCACCGGTTTCATTTCCCAATCAAATCACTTCGGGGTTTTTGAAATTAAGGAAAGCTTTTAGAGCACAACAAGGATCAAGTGAAAGCATCAAGCCAAGAACTGTTTAAGGAGGAGACAGATTTTTCATGGGAATAGCAAAAAATGTCTACAGGAAAATGAAGCATCACCCATCCCCATCCTGAGAGTCTGACCCCAAAGGCTGAGGGGAAGAGTTCCCACCCACAGCCCAAACTCCAAGGCAGAAGGATCAATGCACATATCCAGCTTCCCTGGAAGGAGATTTCTGGGAAAGCACCCTCAGCTCTCTGTAACTACTCCCAATTACTCTTCTCCAACGTGTATGGCCCATTCCAATATCATTTTGGTATCTGAACAAGGATCTATGCCCTACATCCCATCTTTTCCCTTTTGGTTCTGCAAATGAGTCATGAGAAGGTTGAAAAAGGTGATTACTCCTTTTCATCAGGCTAATAAGCATCAAATTAGGCATTCACTAGAGAATTAAACATGCACAGAGCCTTGATCACTCTCAGTAATTTCCGAGTGCCAAAACACTCTGCCAAATTCATTCTCTCTTGAAATATTTCAATCTCATAAGACAGAGAGATCTTACAAGCTTTAAGCAACCACCTCACAGAAAAAAAAAAGGTTAAAATTAGCTGGTTTAGCATCTGAGTGTTATTCAGAAAATTCACTGAAAAGCAACCAAATATTTATGTGAGCAATGAGCTCCTCCAGTCTGGTCTCTGTGGGCTGTTCCTCCTCACAAACCCTCGTGTCTAATGCGGCTGAAATCGTGCTGCAGTGTCTGCTCAGTGAAGCAGGGATTTCAAGCTCCTCTCCTTTAGTTAGGAGAGGAGAAGCTGGGCAACAGGTACAGAAAATAAATAAATCATTATCTGTTCAAGAGGAGGGAACAGCACAGGGCTGGCAGCAGACTGTCAGCTCTCTGTGCTCGCCAAGGTGAGCACACAGCTGTGGATTCCTGCATCCTCCTTCAGTTTGGGAGCTGAACTATCCAAACTGACGGTTCCACACAGATCCTGCCTCTGAACCCAAGCCACAGATCCACTAGGAAGGGTCTGGGGAGCGACTTGGACCCACTTCTCCCTCCAGTGCCCCGTTTGCAGCAGCACAAGCAGCTCCTCTTCAACCACCAGTGACCACAGCACGACACTGCAGCCAGCTCGCGCTGCGCTGCATCGGCTCTGCAGAGCCAGGGAGAGGCTTAAAAAAAAATAAAAAAATAAAAAAAGGGGGGAAAAAAAAGCAGCAAACCCATCCTGCTCCTGCCTGGAGACAATTCCCTCCAGGCTGGGAGCAGATCTGCTGCCTCAGCTGATGGGATTGAACAGCGGTCGTGGCGGGGATGGAAACGATTCCACAACGCAGAGTCCAACAAGTGAAAATATTTACCTCTAATTGTAAGGCATCAATTTTCTCCTCCTGGCACATATCCCCCTCACACTCGTACTGAACTATCTTGCCATCAGTTTTGCTCGCCACCAGCCTGTGGACGTAGTTGTCTGGGGAGAGAAAATCCAACCAGGGGCACTCAGAGCTGAGGAACCCCCAGTCACGGAGCACAGTTAAACCACCCAGACCCTGCCCCTCAGCGAGGCACAAGGCCAGCACCACGGGGATTTGTTCTTGAGCAGATTCCTCCCAGCCACCTTATGGGGTGCTTATTACAACAGCCATGGGCAAATTGATGGAGAGGGAGTAACAAACATTCCAGGGATGCTGTGGGACCCCCCCGGTTGATGACAGAGTCACGTTCTCCCTCCTGCAGCTGCTCCAGCCCCGGGAAAGCCGCTGTTAGAGCGGAGATGGCCGCTCCCCAAACCGGGGATTAGCAAGGACACAACCTCCTCCATCTCCACAGCAAACTGAGCCTCAGCCACCGCTCCCAAGGGTGCCAGAGGTCGGTGCAGGCTCACCCCCGGCGTAGTCCCAGACGCGGTGGTTGGTGAGCTGCATGGCGTACGTGTGCTGCGTCTCCTCAAAGTGCTTGTAGGCGTGGCGGCTCACGTAGCGCCCGCAGCCGATGTGCCCGCAGATCAGACAGATCCACAGGTTCTGCAACAAACACAGGCACCTCTGGGGGGCAGCTCTGGGGGGCAGCAGCACCCCCAAACAGCCTGACCCACCCCTGCTCCAGTCACACCCTCAGGAACCAGCGGCGTTCGCGTTCCCACTCCCCCTTCTCAGCTGGAAGGCCGAGGACAAGGGGTGCCCATCAAAGGTAGCTACACCCCTGCAGGGGCTGGATCAATCCCCCCCAGGTGGGAGAGTGGCCTTGGCTAAGGAATGAGGGATCCCAGCAAGCTCTGGAGGGCACAGACTGGAAAGGCCAACACCAGCAGGGTGATTCAGCTCCCTGCTGTCACACTGATCTTTCTAAGAATCACAGAGATTCATCGGAACAGGAAGCCTGTGAGGTAACACCCCCTCCCAGCACTGATGCAACTCAAAAGGGAAGCTGATACCCCACTGGCTGGTAAAACCAGCCCAAAGTCAGCCTGAGAATTAAGCCCCAAAGCAACCCAAGCAGCTGTGCTGTCAGATCTAGGCCAGATCTCACCATCCACCCACCTACTTACTTCTTGAACTCCACACTCAAAACACTTGTTCTCTTCCACGGGCTCTGGAGTCTGGCAGTACCTGCACACAGGGCACCTGGAGGGCAAAGAGAACGTCATGAGACACAGGGAGCAACATCTTCACATTCCAGTCACTAAGAAGAGAGCCAGAGAGCTCCAGGGAAATGCCTTGTGCAGCAGGATGCTCCCTGTATCACCCACCAGCTCACATTTACCCCACCCAAATTCATTCCACACAAAGTTACTGGTTTTAAGCTGGTGCCAGAAGAAAGAACAGTTCTCCCAAAGCCATTTCAGCTGGATCTGGTTTTGCTGCAGTCCAAGGGATTTACACAGAAGCTGCACACTGAGGAAGGGCATTGCAACTACACATTGGAACTGCTGGGGAAGGGTGTTGTAATTACCCTGCTGGGGACAGGCAAGTGACACTCTGCAAACACCCCTCAGTGCTTAAAACAACCCTGAGGAGATGCTTCAACCCCACCCCAACCCAAAGGATTCAATCTCAGCCTTCCCAGCAAGAACATCCCATAACTGTACCCTAAAAGAATGAGCAGCAGGAATCCCTTTTGGATCTAGCAAAGATCCAGATCTTTCACCTCTTTCAGAACTCCCTCAGTGCTACCACGAAGACACAGAACACCCCAGACCAGGAGGAAGCTGTGTGCAGCCCTGGAGCAGCAGCAGCTTGGGTCAGGGATGGGAGAACTGAGGCTGCATCCTGCTGCCAGGACTGTTGATGTATTTTTCATTAGCTGCTGGGTAAGCCCCAGGAATATTCCAGGTAGGAGACAAGGGGGCTGCAGTCAGTTCCTACACAAACTCAGGCACTTGCAGCCTCCGTGGTGCCTGAGCAAGGAGAACAGGGGTTTTCCTTTGTCATTTCTTCAGATTGGGAACATAAGTTCTGCTTAAATTGTATATTCCATATTTAAGGGCTATTTGGGATCTCACTCCCACACTGGCTATGCTCCACTGCCCCAAATTTACCCTGGTTTGGATTTATGGAGCAAAGCAGCCCATCAGCCTGCACAGCTCCAAGGACCTGATTGATCTCACTGAGTTCTGGTACGCTGGCTTGGGAGTGAATGATCACAGAGAGCTACAATCTTCCTCACATTCCATCAGAGAATCCAGGAATTGGGATAACAGGGATGGAGCAGCCCCAGGGAGGATCTGCAGCCTCCTGCTGCAGTGTCTGTGGTGCAGCAAACCAGCAAAGTGTCCAGAGGAATGGCAAACACACCCAGCTCAGAGCAGCACCTGGTGCCAGCTGGGGGCTCCAGGCACACCAAAATCCCACTCCACAGGGATTTGGGATGCTGGGAGCACCCAAAGAGGAAAGGGTTAGTGGCAGCAAGAGCAGCTGCTTAAGGTGAGACACAGGTCCAACCCCCAGCCCTGCCCAGTGCCGTGCAGGGTCTCCCTGTGCCAGTGCCTCCCATAGCTCATCCCACACCCACCTGGAACAACAGGAGCCTCTCCTGCCTGATTCACTGAGCCACCTTTTCATCATCCCTTCTTCCCCTGCACACCTGCTCTTCCTCACCTCCTCTTCCTCCCCTCCCAGCACCCAGGTAGCAGAGAAGGCTGCAGGGCTCCCCACAGAGCCCCTCAGCTCCCTTTGCAGGATGCCAAGGAAGGGACAGGCCGAGCTGCCAAGGCTGAGTGAAGCAGGGCTGTGTGTGCAGCCAGGGCTGTTTAGCCCAGCACTTTTCTCCTAGAGTATTTTGAAATAATCAGCATTCCTCTACAACTCCCTCCCTGCCTCAGCAGCGAGGCCCCTGGGAATCATTGTTCAATTACTTTTGGCGGGGAGATTTCTCTCTGGGAGCCCCTTAACAGGAAAAAACCGAGCATTAGGACTTGCAGTAATTCCTGCCCCCACACTGACGAGCAGAGCTTTGTCAGCACAACCACCCCCCAGTCCAAGCAGGGCCTCAGAGGTGCAAATAAAGGCCAGGCTCTCACGTGGTGTCCTCCCAGCGCTGCAGGCACTGGCTGTGGAAGCTGTGGTTGCACAGAGTGGTGAGGATCCCGTTCACGGACTCGTCCATCCTCTCCAGGCACACGGTGCACTTGGGCAGCTCTGTCAGGTCCATCACAGGCAGGCTGGCCCCCTGCAAGCACCAAGCAGAGAGAAACTGCTCAGCACCTTCCCATCACCAGCAGTTAAGTCCAACTTCCCATCGCTGCTGGCACTACGACATGGGAACGCTGTGAGGCCGTACAGGGGTTGGGGATTTATTGGAATGATAAGGAAGTGATCCCAAGCATTCAAAGGGCCACAGCCAGGGCTCAGTGAAGGGGCTGCACCTGCAGCCAGCCCCACTGTGCTCTATGGATTCCCTAAATTACAACCCAAGGCAGGTTTAGGTCGCAGCTGAGGCACAAAGCCTGTGGAGTCACGGCACAAACTCTCCCAAGGACCAATGGAATGGGAAATGGGGTTGGGGCTGATGTATTGAGCTGTTCTTGCAGCTTATTGTCCAAACAATCCTGTTAAAACCTTCTGAAGTGCAGGGAAAAAAAAAAACCAAACCCAACTTACATCTTCTGACTTGAAGACTTCAGCCCTTTCCACGTACACGAGCTGGCAAACGTCCTCCTCGATGGAGTTGAACTGCCGGCCATTGCAGGCCATGTAGAAACTGTCTGCATCAGCCTGGGCACAGAGCAGGGCAAATTGGTCAAAACCAGAAAACTCCCAGCTGATCCAACCAAGGGACAGGAGGAGAGACCTCCCAAATCCTCCCTTCTTCCCTGGAACACCACAGGAGGGATTTCAGGCAGCTCCAGGCACTGCATTTTGGCACCAGGTTTGGCAGCACCTCTGGAAGGCACAAGTGGAGTTCAGGGCAGTGACACCACGGTGACACTGGAGCGTTCAGCAGGAATTAGGGATTCCCCTTCAGCACCTGTTTTACCCCCTGTCAGCCATTTCAGTGCATTTGTAAAGCAAAATTGGTCTCTGCAAAAATGTAAGAGGGCCACGTTGCAGGCTGGCGTCAGGGACAGGAGCAGCAGTTGAACTGTGGGACAGAATCCATTCACCACTCAGTTCAGGCACCTTCCAGGGCAAAAAGAGGCAAAACCAACCCAAACCCTGCCAAATCCATCATCCTTTTTCCATCAGGAGCTCCCCAAACCCTCTCTCCACAACCACCACACTGGACTGAGGCAAGCAGCTGAATGCCACATTCCCATACTCCTGGTGATTTCAGCCAGGAGCATAAAGGCCCCGGAGATTTGGTTTGCTACCTGCAGGCACAGCCATTAGGGGTCAACAGAGCTGCAGGGAATTGCCTGAGAAACAGGAATTTCAGGGTGAATTGAGCACAAGTTTAGGGATTTGCTGCAAGGCTGTTTGGCTCTAGATATTTGCCTGTGCAATTTAATGCAACAAGAAATACAAAACCATCTTTGTAACTACTGCAAATAGCACAAAACTCACACAAACCCTCCATCTGCACAAAGGGCTTGGGAACTCTCTCAGGCAGAATTCACAGCTGGGGGAAACCTCTCCCTGAAGCCCAAAATAAATCATGTGCAGCAGGGAGAAGAGAATGTCCAAGTGAAAGGGTCCACGCAGGAACTGGAGGGGGGAGTTTAGAGCTGCCCCATCTGAGGGGCCTGAAGGAGCAAATGGTGTTATGTGGGTATCAATTCACCCTCAGGCTCTCAGGGTGGGGGGCACTGTCCTTCCCACACTGGCAGTGCCTGTGAGACCACCCAGCTCCTCAGAAAGCAGGAAAAGTCTTTCTTAAAACTAAGGGAGCTCCCCTGGCCAGGTCCTTTCTGTTCAGCACAGAACAATGCTCTGAACAAGCTGAGAGATGGCAGAGAACTCTGTAAATGGATTGATTTTTGAAAAATATCCTGCCAACAAGAACAGGACAGCCAGAGCACAGCATCCACTGCTTCCAGGGGTGGGACTAACCTCAGCAGCCCTGGGAATTCTCTGGGAAGGAGGGCAGGGCTGTTTCTCCACGGGTAAGTGCAACCCTGGCTCAGGGCTGCCCAGAGAAGCCACCCAACTCTCCTGAAGTGACTGTGTGTGAGATTCCTGCAGCCAAGGCACCTCACCTGGGAGCTGAACTTGATGAGCACCATGTACTGGTTCGGGGTGGAGTCTCGGATGATCTTCATGTGCTCGATCACCTCGTAGAAGGAGGCCACAAACTTCATGAGGTCGTGGCTGGTCATGGTGGCGGGGACAGTGAGGATGCAGAGCATGGCACTGCGCCGCACGTCCTCCTTCAGGGACGTCATCTTGCTGGGGACACAGCAGGGACACAGCTGCACCTCACCTCCCTGGGCAGGGCACAGCTGGACACACAGCTGGACACACAGCTGGACACACAGTCACAGGAACTCTGCTCTCAAACTTTACCCCTCACAGTGAGGAGGAGGATGAGGCTGTGGTGAGTGACCACAAACAGGCACAGGCGTCCTTTAGCCAAGGATTAACCTGGGCAGCTCCAAGAACAATGGGATGGCCAGGAATAGTTTGACAGCTGTTTTTCTACAAAACCAGCTCAAGTTGGCAAGCCCCAGATGCTCAGCACTATTCCTAGAACAACTGAGCAATGTCTGTTACCATTCCCAATGCCCATCTGGGGGCTCCTGGTGGCTTTCAGGAAGAGCTGAGATGGGAGTTCTCACACAATTATAGGGGAGTGGTGTGGAATTGTACCCCCTGGAACACAGGATGAGACCTCCTGCCTCACACAGCTCCCCAGGCCCGTCACCAAGGCCCCAAAGATCACAATTTCATTGTGGGATCCTTTGGAAAGGTGCTTTCAAATGTCTTTTTTTTGGAATTTGTGTTTGTCTTACACACTTACAACCACCAGTACAAGCCCTCAACACCCCCAGTGTCACACACAGCTGTCACAGGTGTCACCCACAGCTGGGGGACCAGGGCCAGCCCCAAGCTCCACCATTAACACCAGTCACCCTCTGCATTCCCAGCAGCGAGTCACCCTTCCTGTTTGTCCCCAGTCAGGAGCCACAGCCCCAGGGCAGCCAACTCACCCTCCCACTCCCACCTGAGCCACCATTAGTCAGGAGTTCTTACTTTGTTTTGTACAGGTGCATAATTCCATGAACGATTTCAACCGAGGGGTTCCCGCTGAAGAAGGAAATCTGGTCTGGGAGCTGTTTGGAAGGCGAGTCTGGAGCAGCCTCACACTCCTTGCTTTGATCCTCCTGTTTAGTTTTGTCCTCAGCTGATGCAGCCTCCGAGGATTTTCTTCCTTCCACGGCAGCTTTTGCTTCATCTTTCACAAAGGCAAAGTTTCCCCATTACTGAGGGGAAGGGACCACAAGGATCCAACCCCTGTCCCTGCACAGACACCCCAACAATCCCCCCCTGGGCATCCCTGGCAGCGCTGTCCAAGCGCTCCTGGAGCTCTGGCAGCCTCGGGGCCGTGCCCATTCCCTGGGGAGCCTGGGCAGTGCCCAGCCCCCTCTGGGGGAAGAACCTTTCCCTGAGATCCAACCTAAACCTCCCTGACACAGCTCCAGCCGCTCCCTGGGTCCTGTCCCTGCTCACAGAGAGTAGAGATCGGAGCTGCCCCTCGGGAAGAAGCCGTGGATTGGGATGAGGTCAGTGGGAAGTGCTTATATTCCTGCCAGGAATAACCAGCTCTGCCGCCCGCACCCCAGCGCACATTCCCGAACTTCTCCGCCTGTTTTCCAAACCACAGGGCCGACTCCGGACCCGCACACCCCACAGGAGCCGG
>VZTH01004187.1:229968-255120 GCA_013397815.1 Aleadryas rufinucha | reverse complement strand
CATAGGCAATGATCTCCTGCTTCAGAGACAAGGACACACAGTTCAGGGTCATGAACAGATAATTACAATTCCATACTGTTTTATTTCATCCTTTATCTCTAGAACCTTGTTCGTCAGTGCCAATATTTGGTGCCAATCAAGAAATATTACCAAAAATACGTGATGATGCACTTGACCATTTAACTAGTCCAGCTCCAGTATTTTCCATTAGAGTCTTGAAAGGGATTACACATTCAAGGAGTAAAGGAGCATAATTACATCAGAACTGTTACATGCAAGATTTTGGAAGTGCACAGAAAAAAGGGCCAAGCAGAGCTGTTATTTTCTTAGAGAAAGGAAGCAACCTTATGAATCTCCTGTTAGGCATTGAAGCAGCAAAAAGTAAGGGAAAGATTTTGAGTCCTACACTGATGTATAAAATGCTTGTTTACCAAAGTTATTAACTGAAATAAAGCAAAATTTTAACACTGTAAGCCATCTGATTTCTTGCTTTCATCACTGGCTAGTAGCCAGTTAATTACAGCAAATTAATAATGTATTAAATTGTTTGCTGAAGCTATCAACAATTTTCACTTGGTGCAAATATTCAAGTTTTGTAGAAACTGGAACAGAAATGCTTTACCCTTACCATATACCATTTGCAAAGTGAATAACTTCATAATGTAGTGTGGCTGTACTATATGGAAAAACAGAACAAAAGCAACTCTGGCACAATGTCAGTGACAAACTTTAATCTGTGACAAAACCACACTTGAACTTGCACATTATAACCGACACTTTCGTAATGCCACAAATAAAAGTATTCCCACAACAATTTTAAAAGAGAGGCATCTATAATGATAGGTAATTTGCCATTGCAGGCAAAACTCCGGAGTTGTCCAGAGGCTGAACATTACTTCACATAACTGTGCCCGGCTGTGACTGAGAACAGTGAATTGGAAACATTCTCCCATAACTGTCCTCTAAAAAAGGTTTTATTTATCCCCCAAAGGGCAGAAAATTTACAAATATGAGAGTTACTGAAAACCCCAGTGGACTCTTAAGGAGAAAGTAAGTTAGGTTTCAAGAGAATCTTTCAAGAGAAGGATATTATCTGCTCTGCTGGCCAGAACAACAGATCTTTTCTATGCGCTTTACTCTTGTTCAAAAATGTATGCAAGCCAAAATACAATTATATGACATAATTCAGTTCCACAAACAAGCACAGTAATTTGATTCTGGAATGTTAATAGTTTCATTTGTTAGTAGAAATATCTAAAGAAATTGCATCATTAGGTTTTGGTTTTTTTAACCTTCAGTGACAGCAACACGCTCTTTTTGCACCACCTCTTGATGGGGCATGAATTTTATCATCCCATTATGCATCTTTGTCCTCTAAGCTGCTGAGCAACCCCTCCATCTCCCCCTGCCTGCCTGCTCACCAGGCTTTTGGTCCTGCCCCCCAGTTCCCTCTTTTCTCCAGCCACAAACTCCCCTTGGCTGCAAAGCTGGGTACTACATCCAGACAAATCACTCCCCAATGCACCTCACCAACTCTACACAGTCTGATATCTCCAGCTGCCAAGCAGAAAATGTGTATTTGATGATGGCTTAAAGTGTACCATTATTCTGTCTCTGAAGTAAAACAGGGAATGCTAACAGCCTTTCTATTTGATTTTAATGCTGTGTCTGTATATTCAAAAGTCTCATTAAGCAGTGCTGCACTTTTCCTTCTAGAAGGATGCCTGTGCAATGTATTTTCCTAAGGGTGTAACAAAAATATACATGAATCACCTTTATTTGTGAGATTATCTCCAGGATGTTCTTTGTACACTGTAGGTTTAGAAAATAATTTATATTTCATTTTCGCATATCTGTACTCCACCTGACAAAAAGAATAACAAAAATGCACTATTTGTCTACATTATTTTGTTGCTGTTTTGTTGGGGGTTTTTTTGTCTCTTCTATATACCATCACAGACCTGTGATATATTTGGGGAAAAAATTTGGTGATGTATGAAGTGAAGACATCTCTAAATACTAAGAGAGTGTTTGACATGATGACAAGGCTGAAGAGGGAAACAGAAGCTCTCTGGGAAGATAAGGGGAAGAGCTGACACCTCTAAGGAGACAGAGCTTACTTTACCCAGTGCAAGTTTACAGCCACTGTAGCATCAAAATAAAGCTACTTGGAAGAGAGAGAAAAGTTTTGGGGAGAAAAAGGTTTAATTTACCTTATTCTTCTTATATACATATTATTATTAAGTGGGTGAACCCCATGATTGAGCATATTTGAGAAAAGATAAAGAGACATTAATTTACTTTCAGAGTTTCAAAGTAATTGCAACCCACTCGTTTGTCACTTCTGTTTTAACTCATCTCCTACCCCCCAAACAGTTCCAAAACCTCATCTTATGTTACTGCTACATGTTATTTACCTGTTGATCTCTATCTTTAGGACCAGCAGGTGATAAAGTGCAGTCACATTTGTCCAGAAGCCTTAAATCTCTTCCTTTATTTCTCAGCACACCAGATAAAACGACAGTGGATTTTATTTTAATTTTAGAGTAACTTTAATATTTTGTGTTTCAACTTCTTTAACACTTTAATGACCCAGATCTGGTTTTGGAAAAAAATCTCCACCTCTAGCCAGAGTATCTCTCTGAGAGGTTTCCTGAAGCTGCAGTTTCTGCACTATAGCAATATAGAATGTTCATATCCTATTCATTGAACTGATTTTAAAAAGAGATGAAAATCAATCAGAAAAGACAGTGTCTCAAAATGTGATTATTTTTGAATCATACAATTTCCCAAATTCTCTAAAATAACATGATGCATTATCTTGTCTGCAGTAGATAACATGGAAAAGCTTCTCCCAAAATCTATTAGGCTTTCCTTCAAAATAAATATTTATTTTTTTTTTAGCTAGGCTTCTCTAAAAGTCTGTATATGTTTGAAATCATGCATGACATCTGCCCCTGTCAGCTCTTGAGTCACAAAAAAAATGCTAACTTATTGGCTAAGAATTTTTTTCATGTCCCTCAGTCTTATGCAGAAGATGTGGAAGTCACTCAGAATGCAGTGGAGAAGAGGCAGGCTAAAACTTTGCTTCAAAATTTAGTTCTGTGTGTTCTGGTTACAATATTTTAAAATTCAAAATAGGAATTCAAAATTCAGGTTTACTGCAGAAATTCTACAAGCTCATTACAAACCCCATTTCTCTGTATCTTCCACACTAGCTGATAACATTTACAATTTACATGACAAAACCAATACATATAATGAAGGCATTATTGTACTTTTTTTTTCATTAATAACAATTATGGGCTGAGAATACAGGCAGTATGAATCAAACCAAACTCACAAGTATTACAGCTTCTGGAAAACAAAAATGCCTGAAGAAGAAAGAGTTTGTACTGACTACACAGTGAAAGAATTACTTAATTTCACTAATTTTGTTTACATCTGCGCCTCGTGAATGAAAACTTGCATCACAACGTTAGATTGCCAGAGAAAACATGTCAACTCTCTAGTATCTTCACATCCTTGGACAAAGTAATCTGGAAAAAAGTGTATTTCCATAATGGGGAAATGTGCTTGTTTAAAATGTGTGAATTTTACTGTGGAGGGATTTGCATGTAGCAGTTTTTTATGAAGCTGTTTAATACACATGGTCACCAGAAAAGCACAGCTTGAATATCGTAATAGCTAAAATTTGCATTTGCATGACATAAAGGTGAGCTAAAATAGAGGTGGCAGAAACAGAGTTTAAATTTGCCAGTTCCTTCTCAATTCAATCTTATATTAAAATAAATATAATTAAAATAAAAAATAGATTAACTTTTTCTGTGTTCTGAAGGGCAAAAGGCAAAATACAGAGTGGCCTTTCAAGCATAATTGTATTTCCCTGATGGTCCAGAATTTCATATACTTGAGAAGATGCAAAGGATTTGCAGCAAATCCAAACCCAAGGAAGGAAGGAAGGAAGGAAANCACATTTGTCCAGAAGCCTTAAATCTCTTCCTTTATTTCTCAGCACACCAGATAAAACGACAGTGGATTTTATTTTAATTTTAGAGTAACTTTAATATTTTGTGTTTCAACTTCTTTAACACTTTAATGACCCAGATCTGGTTTTGGAAAAAAATCTCCACCTCTAGCCACAGAGTATCTCTCTGAGAGGTTTCCTGAAGCTGCAGTTTCTGCACTATAGCAATATAGAATGTTCATATCCTATTCATTGAACTGATTTTAAAAAGAGATGAAAATCAATCAGAAAAGACAGTGTCTCAAAATGTGATTATTTTTGAATCATACAATTTCCCAAATTCTCTAAAATAACATGATGCATTATCTTGTCTGCAGTAGATAACATGGAAAAGCTTCTCCCAAAATCTATTAGGCTTTCCTTCAAAATAAATATTTATATTTTTTTTAGCTAGGCTTCTCTAAAAGTCTGTATATGTTTGAAATCATGCATGACATCTGCCCCTGTCAGCTCTTGAGTCACAAAAAAAATGCTAACTTATTGGCTAAGAATTTTTTTCATGTCCCTCAGTCTTATGCAGAAGATGTGGAAGTCACTCAGAATGCAGTGGAGAAGAGGCAGGCTAAAACTTTGCTTCAAAATTTAGTTCTGTGTGTTCTGGTTACAATATTTTAAAATTCAAAATAGGAATTCAAAATTCAGGTTTACTGCAGAAATTCTACAAGCTCATTACAAACCCCATTTCTCTGTATCTTCCACACTAGCTGATAACATTTACAATTTACATGACAAAACCAATACATATAATGAAGGCATTATTGTACTTTTTTTTTCATTAATAACAATTATGGGCTGAGAATACAGGCAGTATGAATCAAACCAAACTCACAAGTATTACAGCTTCTGGAAAACAAAAATGCCTGAAGAAGAAAGAGTTTGTACTGACTACACAGTGAAAGAATTACTTAATTTCACTAATTTTGTTTACATCTGCGCCTCGTGAATGAAAACTTGCATCACAACGTTAGATTGCCAGAGAAAACATGTCAACTCTCTAGTATCTTCACATCCTTGGACAAAGTAATCTGGAAAAAAGTGTATTTCCATAATGGGGAAATGTGCTCGTTTAAAATGTGTGAATTTTACTGTGGAGGGATTTGCATGTAGCAGTTTTTTATGAAGCTGTTTAATACACATGGTCACCAGAAAAGCACAGCTTGAATATCGTAATAGCTAAAATTTGCATTTGCATGACATAAAGGTGAGCTAAAATAGAGGTGGCAGAAACAGAGTTTAAATTTGCCAGTTCCTTCTCAATTCAATCTTATATTAAAATAAATATAATTAAAATAAAAAATAGATTAACTTTTTCTGTGTTCTGAAGGGCAAAAGGCAAAATACAGAGTGGCCTTTCAAGCATAATTGTATTTCCCTGATGGTCCAGAATTTCATATACTTGAGAAGATGCAAAGGATTTGCAGCAAATCCAAACCCAAGGAAGGAAGGAAGGAAGGAAATAGACTCAAAGACCAAAAGACTACAAAGGAAAGCAAAAAACAGCTTATGTATCCACAAGAATCTCATGACTACATTAGAACTAATGGAAGCTCGCCAAGACTGGCACAAAATTAGTAATGTTATCTTTCCTCTCAATAGTGGTAGCCACCACAAGTAAAAGGTGATGAGAACTGGAAGTCTTCCCAGAATTTAATTTTCTCAGGGAAAGCACGCAGTAGATAATTCTATTAAATTCTAAAACGCTGGATAAGAAAAATAGAATCCCAAGTTTAAATGGCATGTCTGTATAGGCTGTGAAAGGTGATTTCTTTTTTTAAATAGGGCAAAACAGTGAGAGAAAAATGGCTTAAGTGCCTGAGAACAGTCATCAAGGATCTCAAGAGACAGAGGGGGAAATGGACAAAATTTGGGCTCAGCATTCTCTTCTGAAACTTGTAGTGTTTTTCCAATTTAGAGGTAGTTTGTTTAAGCACAGTGAGGGTAACTTATGGCTAAAGGATGCAGATTCTTATTAGAAATGTGTCAAATGGCTTATTAATAAATGCAATATAATAGAAAAGCCCCTAATATGTGCTAGTAAAAGAAAATCAATTTTACTTGCAAGTCTTAACAAATCTCACAGCTTAATTGCAAGATGTAATACTATAGAAGGACTCTGCCGAATTTATTTTACCACTTGGTTCTAATTTTAACAGGTGGAAACGATTTAAACGGAATTTAGCATTAACTAACTCCCCTCTCTATTTATCTTTATATATTTGTGCCTGTGAGGTGTTCAGGAACTCCTTAGTAAGCAACACTGAATGTGAAAGCAAAGTATAAATAGCAAGTAAACAAGTCCCATTTCCACTGGTGGCAATGAGATCTGCTGTGAGGTTGGGCATCCATGAGGTGACGTGGGCTGCTTGGAAAGCTTTCTTTATACAGAATCCATTGTAGGTTACATTTGGTGATAAAACAGAACTTAGAAGATGAAGTTCCTCAGCATTTTCCAAGTTCAACACTATTTCTCAAAAAATTCTGATTTCAGATCTCATAAAGGAAAATTTTGATTTGCAAAACCACTTGGAAAGCAAATGTTTTGAGGACTCTTCTGAACAAAACAATACTGATATGTTTCAGTCTAAAATAACAACAAATGTACATTATTATTTATGTACTCTTTGCCCATAGTGGACACCCTCAAATGCATTAAGGGGAATACTGCACAGTTCTAATTCCCATGGCTACTGAAAAAGACCTTATTTGATAGCACAAATGTTCTTTATAGTTTTATGTTCTTGCAAGTGTTAAGACTGACAGGATTTCTTCTTTATACTTCTTCCCAAACTATTCCTTCCTTAATTTTATGCTTTAATTTTGTAAAATGTGCATTCCAGGCATGCATGTGGGTGGTAGGTATCACTAAAATCATTAAACAAGTTAGAGAGAGTAGTCAGTTAAATAAACGAATAGATTAGTTGCTTCAATAATGAATTTTAGAAGAGCTGATCTGTTTATTGCTTGTCTACCTCAGCACAGACTAAAACCAAACCCCAATACAAGGAAGAGGCAAAAAATACCCTTCCTTCATCCATGACCCAAAGAATGGAAACATGGAAATTAAATTAATAACAGTATTTTCCTAGAAAACAGAGAAATCAAAATACTGTCATTTATAAAGGTGAAAATTGCATGCCAATACAACCCATAATATAAAGAATTCAAAATATTTCATTGACATAAATAACCTTGCCATTCACTATACAAGAACAGAAAAGTTTGAAAAAGCCCCTGGAAATCACCTGTGCATTTTACACCTTAAAGAGAAGAACAAAATACTGACATCTGCCAAAAAAATAATTGATGAAGCTTCCTGGAGTTTTTCTCTAGTAAGACCATTATTAAAGAGTATGTGGGACAATGGAAACTTGAAAATGGCTGATATCAAGTACTGCCAGGTATATTTTCTGAGGACAGAAGAGAAACATTAGAGTGGTGGGAAAGCCAATGCTGCTATTTTTCTGTATCCACTGCCTTACTGTCTTCCCAAAAAACTCTTCATATCGCTGAGTTATTGGATAACACAGAGATCAGAAAAAATGTATTTCATCATTCCTTGTATATCTAAAGTCATTCCGTAAAAACTACATGAGCTAGAGCAAGGCTTATTGCACGTACGAAAAGAAACACCTGAAACACCTCAAAATGTGCTTTAAGAAACATTTTCCTACCTGAATAAAAAGCAACAACTTTGAGGATCAAATAATATCCTTTGTGCATGTGGCACTTGGGGTTTATCATCGTGGGGGTGGGGGAGAGGAGGAAATGATAAATCACCCTTAAGCAAAGTGAGAAAGTTTTCGTGCTGACTTCTGCTGGGCAGAAAAAAGTTTCCAATTTAATTCTTTCTAATCACTTGCCTTAGTTAATACTGTTTCCTGACCCTTTACCACCAAAAATTGGAAAAAACAAGTCATCTTGCTGCCAGTGAACAAAAAGCACTGCGCACAGCAGAATACCAATTCAGCCTGCAAAGCTGGTACCATTCCCACTTGTTGTCACTTTCTTTTTCTGGTGAAGTACATCATTAATGAAGACTACAGAAAAGCACAGTAATTTGTTTTTCATGTTAACCTCTTCAGCTCACTACCACACACAGCAAGACAGGCTGCAACACTACCGGAATGCTGGCATCAAAATGCCCCTTTCCTTCATGTCTGCTCATTTTGACAAAATAATGATCTGCAGACAACCAGTAAAGGGCATATTTTTTTCCAAATAATTGATGATTGAATGTACTCTCGTTACAGTTTACTGGGAGTTCATATAGGATTACAATCTAAAGAAAATGTATTCAACGAAAGCTTCCTGCAGCTGGACCCTCTGTGTAGCATTGTAACAATGTGAATTCTAGGGTTAGTCTTCAAAGACTGATTCATTTGCTTTGTTGGAGACCCAATTTTAAATTCACTGTATTCACTGCCTTACATCCACTTTTCCATAACGGCTAAAAATAATGCTTATTAATTACCCAGGCGAAACTTACACATATTGCCTCAGTTTTGAAGGAGTTGATAAAGCCTTCCCCCCATTTAACACATGGCATTATGTTTATTTTTTGATTTACCTAATAAATCCATCCTTCAAATTGCTTAAGTAGCAGCATAATTTTGAATTGCCTTTGAAAAGCAGAAGCTGAATTAATGTTATCATTCCTCTGTATTTCTGAAATAATCAAGAGCATTCCAGAGAGTGCTCCCAATATTTATCTTTTTTTTTTTTTTTTCCTTTTGGTTGAAAGGTTGTTCTGGTTGTTTTCCTTTTGAGCCGAATTCTTTCAGGCTCCTCCATCAAGCAGTGTTGGTTTCTGGAGAATTTTGAAGCCTGAGCTGGGAACTGACCTGCATCAAATGTATCAGCTCCTCCAAGACCTGTCAAATCATCAACAAGCCCTCCCTTGTCACAGCTGACAGAGCTGAGGGACAATATTTCCTTCCTATCATTTTCATGGCCTTTCTGCAGCCTGAGGGAGGAGGGAGATGGACTTTCCTGGCCTTGAAGTCTGAGATGCTCTTTTTTTTTGGAAATTGAACTTCAGCGACAAGAGGATTTTCTGGTGTCAGCCCCAGGGGTTGTGGGGAGTGCACCTGTGTGAGGATAAACTCTGAAAAGGCTTGCAGTGTGAAGGGGAGATATAAACTCTAAAAAATTAGATCATGGAACTGTTATCAGGCTAACAATTACCTTGGTTCAGAGAAAAAAAAAAGAAGAAAAGGAACTTTATGAGAAACTCCACCCTTTGCCAGACAGGTGGAACAGATGGGAGAGAAGCCTTTGCCCCTCATGCCTAAATAACATTTCTTCTTGTGATGATTCCCTCAGTTATAAACACAATCTACTTTGTAAACAACAATAATGATCAGGAAGACCCCCTTCAAACATAATCCCTCTGAAACCATTGCTATAGGGCACTCCAAATAATTTTTCAGAGCACAGTTGTGACAACACGCTCTGGGGACCTGAGGTGCTGAAGCCAAAAGAAAGTCACTGAGAATCTGACTACAGATCCTGGCACTGGTGTCTCTAAGGCCAAAGTGGCAGAGGAATTATTGATACTTCCTGTTGATTATAAGGGTACATTAGTTTAAAATAACTTAATAACCAAGAGCAAAATAACAGTTTATGAAAACAAAGTACAAGGCTAAGAAATGGCCCTGCTCATTAGCCCAAAAGCTAGAAATGTAAGAGACACACAGGGAAAAAAGGTTTGCATAGGTTTCTCCATAATTTTTCTAGAAAAGATTACTAGTTTTTGTTAGTGTTAATGACAGGCATTTTAAAGATATATAAAGAACCTTTTTCTCTATTCTGTTAAATGCATAAACTGTGTTATTAAAAAGAAAGGGCACATTTTCTTAAGGTTTTATGTAGATATACACAGTCCTGCATACTCATGTTCATGGGCTATTTGCACTGAATTGACTAAAAATGCCAAGTAGAGATAGAATATTCATTTTTGAAATATAAATCATCAAGGGATGAATAGTCTCTTGCACTCCCTTGGGTTTATACTCTTTGCTGGTTGTCTGTCTTAGTGGCTTCCTGAGATTGATACTCAGACATCTACTGCTCCCTACATACATCTCCAGGCTTGCATGTGAACCTTCAGAATCATATCTGAAGGTGTCAGAAACTCAGTTTATTCTCTTCATTTTTGCATTCTGCATGAGGAATCTACTGTGCTTGTTACTCAAATACTTTCCAAAAGCAGAACTGATCATTTGTCAGAAAATCAGGATGAGAGGATATAATGTTCAGCTGTGCCAGTAGAGGTTTAGGTTGGACACTAGGAAGAATTTGTTCACAGGAAAGGTGATTAGACATTGGAATGGGCTGCCCAGGGAGGTGCTGGAGTTGCTGTCCCAGGGGGTGTTTAAGGAAAGAATGGACGTGGCACTCAGTGCCATGGTTTCATTGACACAGGGTGTTTAGTCCTAGGTGGGACTCTATTCAGAGCTTTATTCCAGCCTAATCGATTCTGTGTTTCTGTGGTGTATTCTGATGTAATCTATAAAATATTCCCAGCATAGGAAATAAAATAAGACCAAGCCAACCCAAAGTAAAAAAGGTGTCTGCACCAGACACTTGAAAATTTAAGCTCCTGGGCCTGGTTACTAATAAAGAGTGAAGGCTTTTGTAGAAAAAACTTTAGAGTCAAACATGTTTCTGGAATCTCCCTGCTCAGGCAGGAAAGAGAGCAAAGAGAGTCCAGAAACATGTCCAGGCGGATAATAACCACTACACATAAGGCAATCCAAAAACATTTTCTGCAGAAATATTACACTTGAAGTTAAAACAGAAAACAAAAATGTTTAGTAGAGGAATGGTAGATGGTGCAAAGCAGTAATTAAAGAATTAAAAAAAATACCTTTATTTCTTTTTCCTGTTCACTGTTATAATTACTCTCTATAGATAGTTGGTTAATTAACTTCTCTTGTTATTTGACTGCACATAATGAATGAAGAATCAACAAAATAAAGGATATCAGGATACAGAGAGTAGGCAAAATTCCTGTTGCTCATGCATATACATGCTCTCTTTCACATTTGCACCTAGACACAAATACATACATTTCTTCACACTCAAGGAAGCAAAAATAGTTAGTATTACCTGGTTTATCTTGAAACAAATTAGAAAATTTATAATGCATTTACAGAAAAGCATTGCTTTAAACCAGACTTAAACCTTACTTCTCTCTTCCAAAAATAATAAAATATTAGGGGAGGACACAGTAAGTTCTGACTTCACATGAAAACTTAAAAGTACTGCAAGAAGAAATATCAGCCTTCCAGGGAATGCTATTTCAGCAATATTTCAATATAATATAAAGGAAAAAGAATATTTTAATTTTACATGAGAAACAAATGACAGTTATTAGAAGTAGAACAATACCTTTAGAAGAAAATGTTTTGGGGGAAAAAAAGTGCCAGGTTTCATAAGAATTATGCTTTGTGGAACTGAAAAACAGATTTAGAGTATATTACCTGTAGAGGAGCGCTAACACATTACCAAGCTCTGAGAAAGGAGCAGCTGGATTGCAGTAGAACCTCTCTTCTAGGAGGCAGGTAGCACTCAATATTTAAAATATGACTACTTCCAAAATGTTGGTCCAAACCCAATCAGAGGTCATCAGGCAACTGTAATTCAAGTACCTCCCTTTGCAATAGGCTGATTTTGTGTGGTAAGAAACTGCTCTGACACTCAGCTATCTACTTTTTTTCTTTTTCCCCTCTTGCTCGACTACCTAATGCAGATTATGTATCACTTCCCACATAAACAGACACTTTCCACGTGTCTGAACTGCCAGGTACTTTTATGATGCTTTCTAGGACATCAAAAGCATTAGTGATAGGAAAATATCTCTCATTCGAAAGAGCAATAGTTTGGTTTTCACACTGTCAGTTAATGAATGAACAACACCACGTAGGCAGCACAAAAATTGCCTGCAAAACTCAAAATTCAGAAAGTGCACCATGACTTTTCAAAAAGCTGTATCTTCAGAGAGATATTGAGGAACTGCTGTCTGATAGCAGAACACATCTTAGGGCTCATCCCTCTTTTTTTTTTTTGCAAATGAACCATCCCCATCACAGGGAGCACTATCGTCAGCTCATTCAGGTTTGATACACTGTTTGTTGTGCCTTTCTGTCCTGATAGCACTGGTTCCAATTTTGTGTTTTCATTATCAAAACAGCTTCCTCTATAGCCCTGGTTTCTGAGAAATCCAAAGACTTCCAAACCTTTTTTAAGTTAACTCTGAGACTACATGAAAGTGAACGTTAGAATGACATGTTACAAGCAGAATGCATTAAAAACACACAAATTACTATTTAATATTCTGGAAATTAAACTGCAGAGAATTAAACAAAGGGTTACTCCTCATTCAGTGACTTGCAACAGTAAAAAGTTTATAATGAAAACTAGTAATAACAACAGGGAACCAGGATCCAGTGGTTAAGTTATTCTGGGAGTGGTTCTGCTGCTCAAACACAAGTGTCCTGTGATGCACAACAGAGCCAGGGATACCTCGCCCAGACAGTCTCAAGCCTCACAAAGATGTTGCGTCATGTTGATCTACTCCAGGTACATCTCTTGGCCACATTAAAGCATCTTATGTGGCATTAGATACCTTATTTTAAGCAACCGAACTAAGTTTAAATAAATGCTGCCAAAAGAAAATTCCACAATCTTCTTTTTTTTCTTTTTTGAGGGAATAGATAAACATTTACCATATACTCCTCTTAAAAAGGCAGATTATTTTGTATTTAAGCATGTAAGCATAACATCCCTGAATGTAAAGGTTAACTTTTTGTTTCAATTTGACCAACCACATTATTTTAATTGCAAACATGTTTTGTAGTGTGGAAAATCTTGTTATAAGATGCTTGCAGTTAGGAATAATTTGTTGTCAAAGCAGGCTTTGTGCTTGATGCAATTCTCTATACACTATTTCCTCTTTCCTAAATTGGAGGTTAGATGAGGATTTTTGTTTTCAAACATTGGTCTAACAACAGAAAACACTGTCAGGAAAATAATCATCTCAGGTTAAATTTAATCTAGTAATAAGTGCATGGATTCTTTACAACAACAAAAAAAAAAACTCAACAAAAAAAGGAGCAGAGGTGAAATGAAGCCTTTTTTGCCATACATAAAAAGAGAGCCAAAGGACATTGAAAATCTAATAAATTCTTGAAAGTGCCAGATCTTATCCAAATCAAGAGAGGAGTAAAAGGGAATTGCTTGCCTCTTCAGCAAGGATTTATTTCTCACTTGACTTGGTCGAAATATAGATGGGGAAGAGAACAAGATCCTGAACTGATACACATCCTTAGAGCTCCACTAAAGTCAAAAGAATAAACAGATTTCAGAGCATCTGAAGATTAGCCCCCAAGAGATCAAAACTTCACAGATTTTTTTTCATCCCTGAACAGCCCCACCACTCAGTACCTTTACAATCTGCTCTACTGGAGTTCCTGCTCATCAGACAGATGGTCTGATACAGTGTCACATAAAGCACTGATCCAAAAGAACAACTTCTTTCCTGCAGGAGGCTGATTCCTCCCCCATCCCTGAAATAGTTACACTGAGACAAACCAATTAATCAGAAACCTTCTTTGGCTTTGGGGGGTCTGCCCAGTCAAAAACTTTACAGCTTTTTGAGAAGACATGCAAATTCTCCAAAAAGATTGCACTGTGAGCATATTTTATCTTTTGTGCAGGGCTATGTAAACAAAATCACTGAGTAAAGTGTTGCTTGGATTGGGATGGAATAACTTCCACCACAGAAACTAATCCTTTATTCACAGGGAAATTTGCAAGGAGTCTGAGGCTTAATAGCTGTGTCATAAATCCCCACTGAAGATAGGAGCGTGCTGCTACAGCACATAAACCTATTCTGATTCACTACATCATTTCCAATGGGAAATATCCATAAACCACAAAATTACTCCAACCAATTTTAGTGTGGCTGTCGTATAAAATGATCATAGAAGGAATCCTGAAAATATATACAAAATCTTTGGTTGTTACTTACTTTTTTCAAATATAATTCTTTTTCTTAATTATTTTCTTTTACTGTAGCTTTCTTTTTCCTGCTCTAATTAATAAATTCTTAGGGAATAATACTTTCACCTGAATGTTCTAAACTGAGACCAACCTCACCAACTCAGTAGTGGTTGTAGACAGAGGCAGGGGCTGCCAAAGAAAGCCAAAGATAAACTAATGAGCACAGTGAGAGATGGATTTCCTTAAACATTTTTCCCTGTTCCACATGATCATGGGTTGCTGAGAGTCTTCTTCACTCTGGACCCAAATGCAGAGAGATCTATAAGTTAAGTGATGACATTGTTCTAGGGAAGTGGTTGGTTTATTTCTCTACTGAAAGTAAACCCACGTGAGCAGATTGGTGGTGGTGTAGTGCTTATTTTCTGTTTATTTGTTTTTTGGTGGGTTATGGTTTTTTTTTTTAATTCATTGACAAATATTGATTTGAAATCAAGTTTTTATCTTTCTCATTTATGCATTGTTTCCAATAACAAAGACTGAATAGGAACAGAGTTGCCAACTGCTGATCATGCACAAGCTAAAAAATAATATAATTAATTCCCCCAGCTAGAAAGCACTTAAATTTATGAAATGAAAACGTATAAAGAAGTTAGATTCTACCTCAGATTTTACAGAATTTTCCTTCCTAATATGTAATTAAAAACCAACCAACCAACCAACAAATCCTTAATGTAAAAATAACTATTATCTAGTCCTGTTAAAAAATTATTACTGTTGCTCCTGACTCAAACTCTACAATTTAAATAGAGGTTGTATTTATATTTTATAATCCCTTGGTCATTAGAAACTAAGAGAATCCAAGAAGATATTTTGCCTTTTGGTGTTTATAGTGCTTATGGAGAAATAGTGATACCATAAAAGCTACAAGAAAATTACATTTTCTCCCGAATTTCCCAAATACGGCAACATTCATCAGGTTGTGGGAGAGCAATCTATGGTTTCCTTGTCATAACTTTACCTTCTGTCTCTAAACAACAAACAAAAATTTTCTTAAAGCAGAGGATTTATTTTCAAATGTCAAAAAGCAACCCAATTTGGTCAAAAGCCAAATTATTTTTTGAATGGACAAAACACACAAAATGCTGTACACTTGCTCTCTGCTACTCAACCATATGCCGTCCCCACAGTGCTGCAAACCCTTCACCTCAGCTCGCCAAGATAAAGCACTCAGTGCAATGCCTTTGAAGAAAAATGTGAAAACATGTCCTGTCTATGATAATGGGGACTACCCATGCCTTCTTTGGAGTTTTTTTTTTTTCTCATTTTGATTACTTTCTTCAAAAAAGTAGTTGATGTGAATGACATGACTACAGACAGAACCACTTTGTTATCTGTGGTATCTTTCACACATATTTTAGAGCGTGTACATGAAGGATTTCCATAGGCCAAAGTGGATACTCTGTTCTATTTGGTTCAATTGTGGACAGCACAACCCTGTGCATGGCATTCTATCAATCTCAACGTGATGCTGCTGCATTCAGTAATTCCCTATAAATGTGCCCAGGACTGACAAAACGACTCCTCTATACAAGCAACTGTGCTGTTGTAGCGTAAAAAAAAATTCCATTGCTGTGCTCCCCTATCTTCTCTGCAGACATGAGGTCGGAGCATGACAAACCAGGCTGCTGGGATGGCAGCATCAGTTAGAGCTCCTCCGTGTCAGAGCGTCCAGTTATTCACTTAAGGGTAGAAAACTCTCCTGAAAGGACTGAGGTGATTTAACCCGGCAGGCAGCTGAACACCACACGCTCAGAGCCAGGGCACAGCAGTTTATTTAAACTGCTAACACAAAATACAGAGGGGTTTCCAGCTGAAAATAGGAAAAGGAAGAGAAAATTATAATCTTCTGCTGGCTGGACATAAAAGCATCCAAGTAATCAAACCTGTGTTACTCAAACAAAATGCAAAACCCAAATATAATTATTAAAAGAAAAAAAAAAAAAAAACAAAAACCCACACAACCAAAGAAAGCCAACCAAAACATTAAACAAACAAAAAAGTACCCTGAAACTTAGATAAGTGCTTGATGTTTTAAATCCGTTTCTACCATGACATGACAATATATTTAATAATCACCATTCACAATTACATAAAAGGAAGCTAAATGTTTGCTAGAATCTATAGCCGGAAAAACTGCACTGAAAACCTTTAACTAATATAAGAGATGAAACAAAATTACTTTTCATCTACTGTCTAGATTTTTTAGAAAGGAAAATAACCAAAAAATAGTAAACAATCCAAAAAGTTCTATTTTACAAAGCTAAGATCAGCAGCAAGCAAGATTGTTTTGACAGCTACACTGCATTTCTATTTCAGATAATGTTCTTCTTAACTAAGCCTAGATGCTTAAGTGGTATTAGATGACTATTCCTGATTCACATAGATTATGACAGGACTGATCAGAAGTAAGAGTGACTTACATCTACTCCGTTATTCTTTGAAGACCTCTTGTACCTTTAAAGAGTTGCTCAAATATAAAATACATCCTTTTTTTAAATCAAGATGAAAATTAAATTTTATAATTAATTTAATAAATTTAAATTAAATTAAACTTAATTTATATAAACACCCCTCTAAACTTTCAGTATCTCCCTATTAAATAGAGAAAAATTCTCTACAAGCCTCTAGTTCAAATAAGATGATTTCTTATCATCCTCTGTTGATCCAGATTCAATGCAACAAGAACAACACAGTTCACATATTGTTTACATGAAAGTATATAGGTAACAAAAGAGGTAAAAATGCATGGCTTTGAATTTCTAAAGATTCACAATAAATTAAAAGTTACTTTAGAGGAACTGAGTTTTTTCCAGTGCTTCCTCTTAAAGCTGATAATATGCAAAAGCAGTACTGATAAACAGGATAAGGATGCAGACTAAAGAGGGTAAGAGTAAAATGACCAAATCCATATGAAGTATCAAGGAAGTTTATTAAGAACGAGGATAAAGTACTAAACATGCAGTGCCTCTTATATCAGCAGTCATAATCTTAAAATATACAGTGTTTATCTGAAACTATAAGATTGCTGAAACTACGCCTCCTAACACACCTTTCCTCTCCTGCAATGCATTCTTCAGCATGGAGACGTTTTACAAGGAGAATTCTTCTCTTTGCCCTAGAACAACATCCATTTGAAACCCACTTACAACACCCTCACTGTTGGTGGAACACAGATTCTTCCCAAAGATCACCCCCCTCAAGGGATTCAGATCGATTGCTTCACAAAATATATAGTGACAAAGAGATTTTTGATCAGAGCCACTGGTACAGGCGAGGGCATCGAGTGATGTTACTTCAAAGCCAGTGTGCATTTTGAGATGAACTGGGCCCTAACAATGACCTCTGTTGAGATACCAGGCTTAAAGTGCAAAGTCACAATTTCTTCTGACATTGTTTCCCTGCCACAGTCCAGCCCTTAATTTCATGTATTTAATAAAATAATCATTTTATTTCAGAGCTCAGCATTTAACTGAGAAAAATATGCTCCTGTGACCAAATAAGCATGAATTATTGAGGACAGCCTTGCACAGCACAACCATAAAGATAAAATCCAAAGCTATGGGGTTTTACATATTTTCCCCTCCCAAAGATGGACAAAAAAAGTAGCAGGGGTCAAATTATTACTCTTTGTAACAGCACATGAAAGAGCACATGACCTTTATAAAAAGTTCATTTTATAAGAGGAAATATGTAAAAATGAGTTTGATTCCTATGATATTAACTCAGAATTTTGCAATTTTATTTCTGGGTCAAACTCTTTCTTTCTTTTGACAGAATTGTCAAAGGAACAGATGTAGGATGCTTCTTTTGGGGACTACAGCTGGAAATCAAGAAAATCACACTGATCTACACTTTTTCTTTTATTTATTTATTAACTTAGAATTAGCTACCCTTTTTTCTGATCCTCATCCATAATGGCTAAAGAAATAATTCTTTCTTTTCAATCATTCCTCATCAGAGCCAATATTTAATAATTCATTTATACAGCAGGAGACATGTTGAGACTGCTAATTAGTTAAGAGATAGATTTTATGCATAATAATTTGCAGATGTGTTAAAAAATTCACACCCTTAATACCATGATAGGGTCTAGCATCTTATGTGTAAATAGAATTAAGTTAAACAAATACAGACTAAAATATTTTCTTTTTTGACAAGATTTCAAATGAATTCAGGTGAGATTGCTTAGAAAGATATTGCAAGACAAATGGACATATTTAAAACCATATTTTGACTGTAATATGGAGGATTTGCTCCAAATATATTAATTATAAATGACATTTTTAGTTAACGTATAGCACTAAAATGAAGCTATGTCAGTTATATTAAAAAATACTTCACTTAAAATGTTTAAAAAAAAATTCTGATGATGGAACTTCAGGAAGTTATTTCAAATAATAGATGAGAATAGGTTACCATTTTTCTTTGGACTGGTGTAGTTTCCCTCCTATAATTATCTTATTCCCGAGTGGGCCTCATCACACTGCACTGAATACTTGAATCACTTTCAGAGTGCACTTTTCAAATGTTCATACCCTGCCTCTTTCCATAACCAATCTCTTTAGGGACTGATTGCTGCACTCACATTTTGTTCTCATGCATGCCTGTTTAGAAAGAACCACCTCCTTCTCACTTTTAATTAATTTTATACTCCCATAGTCTTGTGTTCTGTATTTTAACATTAAGCCTTTTCTCCTGTCAAATATCCACGCACCGTTTCAAAATGCATTTTCATGTATAGCAGCTGTCTTAACAACTGCCAGAGAGTTGGATCAGAAGCAGTGTGACTGTCTTGCCTTTTAAAAATATTTGAGCTTTTCTCTAAGCATTTACATCATGATTATAATGCATTTGGAATGAAAACACTTTACAAATATTTTTCTGCTTATCTTTAATTTGTTTTCTGCATTGATAGGCATAATCAATAATTCATCAATTTGTGAATTCATAAGTGTGCCTCTTGCAATGTATCCTTTTCAAAGTTTTATTTTTCCAACATAATGAAATGAATTCCTGTCACAGTAAATAGCATATCTGAAAGTTCTCCTGCTCTCAGTTTCAAAGCACCATCTGTGTCTCTGGGTCTCTTCAAATGAGCTGCTAGGACTAGATTTCCAAGGAAGACCAGGAGAGATTGCCACTTATAAGCAGAATTTTAAAGCTATTTTCTTAAAACTGGCATATCAGAAGGAATTTTGGTCAGCTAAGTGGAAGTTCTGAACAGCAGCACAGGAAACACTTGGCAGAAATAATCTAATTCCATAAATGAGGCATTACATCCCTTTGACTTGGGCAGATCCTGAGCTGACAACCCCTCCATTCCTGGTAAGGTTTAAGTGCTGCTGGGCCTTTAGGCATAAACTGTTGGTCAAGCGTGGGCTCAGGTTAGTACAAGGGTCTACTCTGAACTTTGTGACTCAACAGGAGAATCCTCCATATTCCATTCTTAACCCTTACTCTTATTCTCTTCTCTCTCTTCTTCCCCAGTCAGACTCCCCATCAATAGTTTTGAGTTGATTTTGGTTGTAGAAAGATTGATTTGGGATATTTTTGTTTTCTTGCACACAGACGAGGAAGCTGAAGGTGATGAATCCCTTGGGATTGGAGAAAAGGAAAAGGAGAAATGGGAAAAGGAGTCTAAGCTGTGGTAACAGGGGAGTGTGGCTCACTTGACACAGCCAGCAGCAGCAAGAAAGTTAATAATCCTGTCTCGCTCTAAAAATTCCCTCTTGTAATGGAACAAGCCTTCCTGCCCACCAGCTGAGGGGGTCAAAGTAAATTGTGACATAAATCATGCTAATTATCATATATCCTTTGGTATAAAAGAAGACATGCTATCTTGTGTTCTGAATGGGGAATATGCTACTGCCATGAGGAGTCACAGACGGAGCAGCAGGATTCCAGATAAGAGCTGTGTGCCTCTAAGGAATCTTGTAGGATCTTTATACACTTAGAGAAACTTTGATTCTAAACTTCATTTAAACTTCTCTATGCTACAAAATCTCACTGATGGGGACCTAAAGAAGAGAATATTGAAATAATGTAACCAAATGTCTATGATCATCTTAATTGAATGTTGTCAATCCACGGCACTGCGGTCAGTTGAGGACATTGTGGTGTAAACTTATGCTTTAATGCTATTTTTCCAAGTCCTCTCCCACTTAGAAATCCTTTGGGAACAATTTTTGCCTAATTTCTTCCATTTAGCTCAATGTCCCCCCCTCCTCACTAATGAAGAAAGTTCAGTGATTTGGTCTCATGCCTTTGGAACAAGTAAAAGGAATAAAATATAAATGCAGTCAGTACTGCCAATAAAACCTTCTCTTAAACACACTCCTGAGAGACCAGTGGAGACTGTGTGTTTCAGAGGAACAGTGCTCAACAGCACTGCTCTGATTCCAGAATGATGCTGGTAACTTCTGCTCTCAGTCACCACTGAAGTGGTGATGTCATGGTGATGAAACAGAATGGAAAGCAACCACAGCCTGATTCAGAACTTTAATTCAATTCTGATGTTCTAAGTTTCATATAATCTTTGCATTACGGTTGGAAGGTTCTGAGTCAGTTAAAGAGAAAGCACTCTGCAGTGGTTTTACAAATGTCTGAACTCATAAAACTGCAAGGTCTTTCTGAACATCAGTAGTTCACATGAACTAGACTTAAGGAGAAAAAGAAGGATGGATAGCAATGTCAGATTCAATTCATTTAAGACTTGTACACTGTCTTGCTTTTAAAAGAGACCAGAGGCACAGAAACAAGAAATCACAAAACAGTCTGCCTGCTTTTCAGGTTCAATGTTGTTGTGATCCACTTCTGGATGCATACCTAGCAATATCTGTTGTTACTTTTACAGGGCCCAAAAATGTACACAGCAATCGTGTTTTATATGATGAGACATGCCTTGAAAAATCATGTTCTGTGCTAAGCAGCTGTCATGAAACAAAGCTTCCCATTAGTTCTTTAGATATTTGTTTCAGCAGCAAGTCTTAACACCTTTTTTTCTCTGCCCCAGAACAAGTACTGTAACTTGTTCTACGTGTTGAATCCCTGCTCCTGACTCCTTTAAATCACCCAGAGGTGGCCCCTGTCCTAAAAGAACTCCAAATATTGTGGCTCAGAGTTTTGACTATACCAAGGTCTGCACATTCTTTACAAAACTTAGAATTACAAAAGCCTTTCCTGTTTGGTTTTTTTTTCGTCCTAATGGTTGATAGTTTGTAAGTTGTTAACATAGAAACCACTGGACAAATACATAGGTAATTAATGTAAAACAGAATTATTGCATTATTCTATAAAGAACAAATTGGATATTTAAAATTGATACACACTTCTAAAATTGAACCCATGCATCTACAGGTCATTTACAAGATACTGTGATTGTGCAAACATGACAACCTCTTTTTGTTCTGTGAAAATTCACACAACATCTGCTGTGTACATTTGTTACAACTGAGTAACTTGCTGAAATATCCTCTATTTTCCTGTGGTGAATTAGGGTGGGAGGGACTGTGTCGTGTTGTAACCATCAACATGAAAAGAAATTTAAAAAATGTTTACAGGTAATGTTCTTGAGATGAATTACTGACAAACAGCATGAAGCAGTACTAGAGCTGGAACTCAGCTGCCTGAACTGCAGGCATCAACCACCCTTTGCCATGCCCACACCAGCCTGGGATTTTCCCACTGTTGCCCATGATAAAAGGACTGTAGGAGCTCTCACCCTTCCAACCTTTCCAGAGAAGCAGCTACAGGCCAGGTGCTACTGCAATGAAAACTCCAGTAGCCATTACCTCAAACCAGAAACATCCCCCTAAGAAATGCATCTAATTTAGTAAGAGTTTATAAAAACAAGTATAGCTTGATGTTATTCCTATCTCCCTCTCCAAAATGACATTTGTAAATGTCTAGAAACTTCCCACTCATTGAAAAGAAAAATATAAAAATCTGTATTCCTCATATTTTTGTTGCTTTCTTTTGACTGTCTTGCATAGTTCCATGAAGATAAATCTCTAAACCTTCATTTTACCTTTATACTTTTATCAGAAATGTTAAAAGTCTCTGCACTGATATTGAAAACAGGATTCCTATAAACTGTATTATAGAGAAAGATAATAGATATGGAAATTGTAGTAGCATTATGAATACTGAAATATAGCAATTTTATGAATGTAGTCTGTGAGATAACTATGTGACTATGATGAGGCGCCAACACTTTTGGTTTAAATATGTTATGCTAAAACAGTTGGGATGCTCACCATATGCCTATAATTCTTAAAATGAATGCAATCTGCTCAGGAAGACACTGCCACCTCTTTCCACAAAACAACCAACAAGCAGAGATTTGAAAGACAACATTATTTTCCTAAGCTATATATTAAACTGATAACTCTTTTGTTAGATTGAAAGCATAAGGATGGAGAAATCTTCAACCACACAAATCCCTGTGAAGGAAGGAGAGTTACCTTTCAAGGGCATTTTTGTCAGTTTGCAGAAAGAAGAGTTGACCTGGGAAAACACTGAAGAAAAGCTTGTAAAAAAGTAAAGACATGAGATGAGAGGTGTCTTAATTCTCATTATATTAGATGTCCAACCACCCCTATAGCCATGTATTTCAATTTCTTCAGTTTCTTTATGCAGAAGAGGACATTGTTCAGATACTGGTGTCTGTACAGACTGATTTAGGTTCACTTGGTTTTTCATTACTTTTTGAAGATAGGTTTTCTCCAAAATAATTTTTCTTCCTAATATATGGTTTTGTCTTTGAAAGAGTTTTTAAGTTAATGTAATCCTTCAGAAAGAAGCAGCCCAGAACCAAAATTAGACCTTCTGAATATGTCATGCATAGTACATAAGGACTTACTACAGTCCAGGCACAGCTGGACAGGGAAAGGTAAACTGTGATTTTAGTGTGAGAAATGGGTGGTTTACACACATCTGAAATTGGGAGGACTCAAGAAGGACTGCAGCAGTCAGGGAGAGAACGGTTATGGAGCAAAGGCACACAACTTACTATTGCTTCAGAAATTACCACCTGTCACCTGGAGCTCTGCAACTGATGGGGTACAAGATCTCATCCTGTTCCAAATGTAAACTTGTTTAATTCAACAGTTAGAGGAAGCAGAAACAAAAGCACAGCCACTACAATGGGCATTCGGTACTTTGCAAAATTGTGAAAATTCTCATTTGCCGAGTCTTGCTGAAGCAGCACTTATCACAGGAACAATGAGAGATGATACCATTCTCAAATACAAGTAGATTTTCATATAAATAATGGCTGTCAGCTTCAAGTTAATCACACGTTTTGCTGAGATCACCATTGTCTAAAAACAATGCATAATAATATTAAACTAGATAAATTGGTTTTTCAAAAATAATCAAGCATACTTCCTTTACCCTTATATGATGTGAAGGTCTTCTCACTTCAGAGCCTGGTATGCTTAACATAGCTTCTTTTATTTTTAATTTTTTTTTAAAACATTTTTAATGTGGAATATGGCAGAGTATATCATCTTTAACACGGAATAAGTAAATAAGCAACTCACTATTGCTCGCAATGCAAAACTGGAAACCATTGTAAGAAATCAACAAGTAATGGAGGCTGAGAGTGAGTCCTTTTTTTATGCAATGTGTAGCCAAACTCTGTGAGTTATTATCATTCACACAGCTCTGGATGACAAACAAAAGGTACAGATTCCGTAAGAGAACTAACTCAACGTCGTGGCACAAAAATCTCTCCAAGACTACGATGCAGGCAAATGCTCCCCAGCTCAGGAAGATCCTAAACCGCAGCATTCCAGGAATCTGAGCTTGTAAACAGATGTCAATTTGACTGTTCCCCCCTGGTATTTCCTAAGCATCCTCTGCATTTGGCTAGAGATTTTACCATAATAGGCGTATGTAGGATCCTGCACATTTGGCAGGTGAGGGGAATGTTGAGCAGCCTTTTTGGCTGGCAATATGTAATACCTGCATGCACTTATTTTTATTTAGAAGCTGTGACATTTTCTCTCCTGAAGAGAACACTTTTAAATGTGAGGTTCCCTTCAACAGTTATATTCAAATTCAGAGGGACTGTTAGTACTTAATTCTCTTGTGGTTTTAATTGTTTTGGTTAGTCTTTAGACATGCATTCCAGAAAACAGACAGCAATAGGTACCATAGATCCATAAATATTACTCAAGATCAAATGATCTGAATCTAATTGAGAAAAAATACACACTGAAATGAAACATGATATAGACAGCTAATAGATCATCATGAAAAACTAGGACAGTGTTTAGGCTTCAAATGAATGAACTAATGTCAGAGAATTATAGCTGTTAGCTTCACCCAAGATATATCATGACCCTTTTATTAGCAGAGAAAAAAAATGAAAGATTGGCTTTGTTTCAACCTCCTCACACCCCACAGTTAAAACCCAAATCTTAATTATATGAGATGCCTTCTGCTTCAAATATTAAATCACAATCAAAGAAGTGCTGACAAACAATAAAATAAAGGAAAATCAATAAAAATTGCCACAAAGAATTGAAAAAAAAATAAACTCTGTGTCTAATATGATCATGATAAACTCTTCTCCCCCCATATAGCAAATAAACACCAGTTTCATTCATGAGCTTGTAAGATATTTTTTTGACAGCTTAATCTCATTTAATTCTGTTTACCATTTTATTTCCACTAGGACTCATAAAATGTACTGAGATCCCTGAAATGTTTACTGTCTTTAAAATAATCATTTCTGACACATACAAGAAAGCTTTCTAACATGGAAGGATCAGCCTATGAACTCTAATGAACCAGGAAGGCTCTCAGCTGTACTGATACAAAATAAAATATATTGAAAATCATTCCTAAATAGTTTTAGGGTTTTGGGTTTCCTCGTCATCAAGAAACTTGAAGAAACAGTTCCAAAATGTCATTCCATTAAGCAAATGGAAATCTACATCCACATATTTGTACTCTATACAGTCTTACCAAGCATTAGAAGAGCACAGTACAATATTACCTTTCCAGATAAACACACAACTGGCAAAACCAAACAAAAAAAAAAAAAAAAAAAA
>VZTH01004187.1:195774-229228 GCA_013397815.1 Aleadryas rufinucha | reverse complement strand
TATATATATATATATATATATATATATATATTATAGGCATTCCCAAAATAGCCTCATGCCTAGAAGGAGTTATATTTCATACAGACCAAAGGATTACAGTCATTTACAAGTCTTCATCTTACATCCAGTTCTGCAGTCTCTTTTCCTCAAGTGGTTCATATGGTTCTGAAAACTTTTTGCTTCTTAACATGAGAAAGTCAAATACATTCTATAACCAAATGAAATATGACTATAGCTTGAATTACTTAATTTAACATTTGCTAATACAAAGCTTCCTCTAAATCGTAACTTTTGGCAAATTAAGAAGTACTTGATTTTGAAGCAAATTTCTCACAAACAAAAATCGACATCTACAACTGGTTGGAGCAACTCATATCTGCCATTCAAAGAGATGACAGGAATAAAACCCAGAGCTCAGGTTTATTCTTCAACCATAACGTTGCTGACTGGCAGTTTGATACAATCATTTTAAATGAAAGGTATTTACATCAAAAAGCAGCTGTGTTTGGGCACTGACAGGTTCAAAAAGAGGCAGAGAGAAAAAGATTCCCACTGAAGAACTCCTTCTAATTGGCATTCCACTAATCCTGTGCACAAAGCAAACTGTTTTAAGTACTTAACAGAAAAATAAAGTTCATCATTGTTCCAAGAGTATCCTGGGGAGAATTAGCAGAAAAATGTAAGACACTGGCTCAATACAGAAGAAAGCTTCCTCTTAAAGAGAATGCATCCTACCATAAACAGCAACAATTTGGGAATTCTTTCATTCACATATACAATGTATTCTTCTCACTGAGACATCATCTTCCTCTCCCATTTATGTCTAAAAACTTTTGGAAAAAAACCCTATTAATATCTGAGAATTGACAGTTGTTTTCCTCCTTCCTCCTCAACTCCTTAAACAAGTGCTAGAGCCAGCTCCCATGAAAACACAAGTGAAAAACAAATCCTGATAAAACTGACTAACAAGAAACTNCAGCCTGAGACTTTCAAGTCTAGACAGAAGAAAGCCCTGAGCAACCTGGTCCAACCCCATATTCAACTCTGCCTGAGCATGAGATTGAACTGGAAACTCCCTGAGGTCTCCCCCATCCTACTGCTATTATTCTACAATCCTACATCAAAATCATTAGTTGGATAAAACATCAAATAATGTATTGGTATCAGCTTCTGAAGAAGCATATGTTACTAAAAATTTATTTCACTTTCAAAATACAAGCTGAAGAGTNTACATTCTATAACCAAATGAAATATGACTATAGCTTGAATTACTTAATTTAACATTTGCTAATACAAAGCTTCCTCTAAATCGTAACTTTTGGCAAATTAAGAAGTATTTGATTTTGAAGCAAATTTCTCACAAACAAAAATCGGCATCTACAACTGGTTGGAGCAACTCATATCTGCCATTCAAAGAGATGACAGGAATAAAACCCAGAGCTCAGGTTTATTCTTCGATCACAATGTTGCTGACTGGCAGTTTGATACAATCATTTTAAATGAAAGGTATTTACATCAAAAAGCAGCTGTGTTTGGGCACTGACAGGTTCAAAAAGAGGCAGAGAGAAAAAGATTCCCACTGAAGAACTCCTTCTAATTGGCATTCCACTAATCCTGTGCACAAAGCAAACTGTTTTAAGTACTTAACAGAAAAATAAAGTTCATCATTGTTCCAAGAGTATCCTGGGGAGAATTAGCAGAAAAATGTAAGACACTGGCTCAATACAGAAGAAAGCTTCCTCTTAAAGAGAATGCATCCTACCATAAACAGCAACAATTTGGGAATTCTTTCATTCACATATACAATGTATTCTTCTCACTGAGACATCATCTTCCTCTCCCATTTATGTCTAAAAACTTTTGGAAAAAAACCCTATTAATATCTGAGAATTGACAGTTGTTTTCCTTCTTCCTCCTCAACTCCTTAAACAAGTGCTAGAGCCAGCTCCCATGAAAACACAAGTGAAAAACAAATCCTGATAAAACTGACTAACAAGAAACTTCCTTAGACTCCAACTCCACAAATGCTCCTTTATTGACTAGCACATTTTTGCATTTTAGCTAGGAAATAATTTGTATCAATAGCAGGTTCCTGGGACAGAAGAGCTTTGCCATATCCTCCACAGCAGGTCAGTGACCTGAGCAAAAACACCAGGGACGTGAGCACAAGCTCTTCTAGGTTAGATGGTGGCAGGCTTCCACAGAGGCTTCCTTAAAAGAGGTGAGGAGGAATAGGCTGCAATTTATAACATCTCATGCAAAGTAGAGATGTAGAAAGTACACTAAAAGCACCATATATCTATACTCAAAAAAAAAGACAGTATGGCCTCTAGCATGTCTTTAGAGCTAGCTGAAAAAGCAAACGTGACAGAGGCTTTCACAAAACAAACAGAAGTGAATAAGATTAAATTAATCCCACAGTGTATTGCCAAAGTGATTACCAGATGAAGAAATCAGATAATTTCAAACAAAGCCACATTACCTACATCTTGGTTTCTTTGTGGAGAAGGAGTAGGCTAGTACTTAAATAAAAATGTAAGTATCACCTAAGAGCATTTATTTTTCTCATACGATGTAGAAATGTGTCTTTGAACCATAATTTATAATCCTGATTGTATTAAAAATAAATAAATGTACACCAGAGAAGCTTAAGCATCAATTCCCTCCCTCCTCTTTGCTGAATTAAAATTTGCTTATATTTAGTTTAGGGTTTGTTTTTTTTAAGATGTTCTCAAGTCATAAATAAATACAGCATGCTGAAATATTAATTGATGTTAAATTATTTTAGCCCCGACTTCTCTGCTGTTCACTGTTACTTGCACTGAACATCAACAACAATCAATCTATTACTGGTGGTAACTGACATTAAAATTTCATTTAACTCAGTGTTTTCCCCATATGTATCAATTTCAGGCATAACTAATGCAGCATTAGCACTGACCTTAAAGAATTCCATTCCTCTTACCATTAAATTTGAAGTTACCTAGACTAATTGTTATCCACGAATCCCCCAGCTACCACATAAACTCTATTAAGTTAGATTAGAGCAGAAGTAATTTATTCAAAAAAAAAGCTTATATAATTAAAGACTTTAAATCCATGTTACAACAATGGAATATAAAGTATTTAAAGAGTTTTACATAAAAACCAAAGTACTAACTTTTTTCCATAAACCCTTCAGTCATATGACCAAGCAAAGTTTAGCAGACCTTTTCTGTACTTCACCAGTAGCAACTTATGTGGTTTCCCATGTTGCAACAAGAAAAGAAACAAAGATTTCTTTGTGTGAAATACAACACAGATAATGGAAATGTTTTATGAAATAATTACCCTTATTAATCCAGTTCATTGGCAGAGATAGAATCAAATGTTTCCATGTTACAAAGCAAAAAAAATTGAGACCAGAGAGTAATGTCTATTTTTAATTTGCCTCTGCTCTACATGGTAGAGTACCTGGAATCTTTGGCACCTAAATGTATTGTGGCATATGGGTGCAGATCTTTGATCTTCAGCTTAATGAAAATTATTTGTGAAAAAAGTGTAGTAAGACCATGCTATTTTTTCTTCCAGATGGGTATTTATATTAGTTATTAGATATATTAGCTATTATCAGTTATATGAGTTATGCAGCAAATTTATTACATTTATTTATCCTCAGTCATTTCAACCATTTTCTAATCTTGCAAATGCCAATAATCCATTTTCCAGTCAAAGCTCAATAAATCATCACAATGGTCTTTTAATTCTTAGCCATTAGGAATCCTCAGTCCTCTTTATATCAAACAAAGAACAAAACATTCTACATCAATACTCTTCTTTTCATGTAAGCTGAAGAAAGTGGCTGGGATGATCAAAAGTCTTCTACCACTTGGAAAGAAATTACTTCTGCTGTAGGTACTGGATCCATGACAGTACAAGTCCACAAGTGGGGGTACTCACAAAAAAAATAACTGTGACCAAGACCTTTCCCCTCACCTTCTCTCTAGAAAACGATTCAGTGTCAAAAACCAAACTGCAGAGCAGCAGAGAACTTTCTTAACCTTAATCGTCAATACTTGGCTTATTAGACAGCATGAAATAACACCAGAAAGAGATTAAAAGGAATACAGATGATGGTTTGGCAAAAAAAAAAAAAAAAAAAATTGAAAAAAAATCTCAGAAATCAAAAGAATCAAAATGAGAATCAAATGGGAATTTTCTGTAGGAAAGCTGACTGAGACTGCTCATTCTAAAAGCTTCTATTAGTAACATTCGGTCGCCTTGTATATAAAATTCAGACAATTTCATATTAGTGACATGATCATTAAAGTAGGCTTTTCCTTGACATTCTGGTCCTCCTGCATCAAAGACAGATTAAAGCAAAAGTTTCCATCTGCAAATACTTTAAGACTTCCTTGGCAATTTAGTCTATCAGTTCAGGCGAGGTTGGTATCACTTCTTCCCTTAACAGAATGGTCACCTGGCAGTAATCTTCCAGGTAAATTTCAAACACAAAGTTTGTATTCCTTCTGATTGCATTTGTAGGGATAGATTGCATACTATTACTGTAAGTACACTTCGTTTCACATGTATTTTATCAGCCTTTACACAATTTATCAACATATTAAGACAAGTAAGTGTAATTCTCTTCTTTGCTATTAAAGTTTTGAACACAGTGAGAGGTTTAATGAGCTGAGGAAAAAAAACCAAACTCAGGCAACATCCAGGTGATGGCATGACTCAGATGTTCTGCGTAGCTCAATGGAGAAGCTTCCAGTTCACCACTGACAGCAACAAGAGTGCAGGAAGTGGCATTCTCAGTGGAAATGAGCTTCTGAAAAATACATTTTTAATTCTAGCCTAAGGTACCCTTACGAATAATGTAAAACTTGGAAGACTGTGTAGAACCAAGAATGTTTAACAGCAAAGGGAGGAAAGCAGAATTCCCCTCATCCCACCCCCAACATAAGAATTATACTAATTATACTGTCTAAGCAAAGATCATATTCTGATTTATGGATGTCAAATTGAAAAGCTTGCATTGCTTCTGCACCTGGCATGGGATGTACTGGAAGATTACTCAGCCTGACTTCTACCCTGTGAATGCCATCACAGAACAGGCAACTAAAACTGAAGCAGGACTCTTGCATTTACAAGAACAAATGAATATTAAGTATCTGTAATAATATACCACATAAGCAAGCACATTTAGGTGTCCATTTCACCCCATACCTCTCTTTTGCAATACTGTTTTGTTATACTTTGCCAAGTGAAACTGAGCTGCTACAAAATACGTAATATTTAGTCCTTAAACTTCATCCTTCACACAAATTCAGAAATATTGTAATAATATAAACTGGCAAGAAACATTACTATTAATTTTCATTTTTAAGTAGCTGCTGCTTCATATACCACTAAATCCTCCATCCCATGCATCCCTTTCATTCCTTTTCACCTTGACCATCAAAGCAGCTACAGCTAGCTGGAGACAAAAATTTTATAGGCGACTATACATTATTGATGTGGCTAAGTAATTCACCTGTAATCTATTTAAAATAACTAGGAAAAAAAACAAAAGACATAGTCTGGATTATTATAAACACCAAACTACAAATACGTGTAAATCATCAATGCTTTAAGCAGTTGCATTCAGAAAAAGAAGGGAAACTATCACCAGAAAAAAATGTACTTTGTACAAAAGGGGTCTCATACCCAGGCACTTTATTCTCTGAGCTGATAGGAAAGGCCCATGTACTTCATACCAGCTTTATGCTTAGGCTTTTGGTAAGGAGCACAGCTCAGAACATTTCCTGTGGAGAGTTTAACCTTTTATCATGTGTATATCACCTTGTACCTTTTTACATTACTTTGGAACCAATAAAATCTCCTACTCTTCCCAACGTACAAATAAGGATCACAGGAAAATTAGCAGTCAGTATCTCCTTTGGACAGTAGTTGTGAAAGATTGCCTCTAGAATTTTCCTCTCCAAATAAGCATTTTTGAAACAGCTAAAAGTTGTTGGTTTTTTTTTTTAAAGTCTACATTAGTATGTATACAAATAAAATGACTATTTTTGTTATTCAGGGTGTTTTGGTTATTTTTATTACAAGTTTTCCTTTGAAAGTGAGATCCTACAAAATTCAGGCAGCCAACTTACTTCAGTTTAAAATGGAGTTTCAGAAGGAAAACATAAGGCTCAGAAAATGTCAGCTTTTTCTGTAAGTAGGAATGTATGATGAGACTTTGGCACAAAACCAGTGTTGATAATCTATTTCCCAGATATGCACAGTTAAATACTGGACAAGCTGAATGTTGAACATCCTGTATGGAGTTGGAAATAGAGGAGATGCAAGATACATAAACATGTATATACAAAAGAAGCTCTGAATAGGAAGGTCCATAAGGCACATAATCTTACAGGGCATTTTGTGTGTTTTCCAAAGCAGAGTCCATTGCAACAAGTTGCTAAAATTCTTTTATTCTAAATTGTGGATGGTAGAGGTAGAGTTCAAGATTCTAAACTCAAAACAAGTGGAAAAACAGGTATAAAATCCTTACCTATATGCCTTTTTTACAAATTCTGAAAACATTAGCTTAATCAAAAAGAAAAGCAAATGAAGTCCTGATGGCTATTTTTTTCCCTAGTATATCCATTCACAGCCTGTCCAGTTGTACAGTAACACGGTTTTAATTAATCTCCATCAACAAGATTAGTTTACCTGTGCTCCTGTCTATGTGAAATGAATATAAATATTACAATATCACCTATGCATTTAAATCACAGAGCTCATCAACTTCTGCTCGCAAGGTGAAAGATAAAAGCTACAGAAGGTCCTTCCCAGCCTCTGTCACTAATGATAAACAGCATTAACTGCTTCTGCAGACACTAATGCTGCTATCTTGGGAACACAGGCAGCCACCATGAGAACTTTACAGCTTCACTAATCATACTCTTGTTTGTCACAGAACACCAAATAAAATCTCAATGAGAAAAGGCAATAAATATTAACAGCTATGAACAAAGGAAGGTCACATTAATATGTAGATCTTTAAATACAAGATGCTTTCTTCATTAACTAAATAACTTGTTCATTATTATAGAGTGTCAAGGGGGCGTAAGGGAGAAAATACACTAAAAAAATTCCCTGATTGAGAGGTTTAATATATTATGTACTCAACATTTAATATTTACAGAATAGGGATTTTTGCTTGCTCTGTTTTTAGTTCAAGGTTGAAAGAAGTCTGTATCACCTATTTTATAACCTATGCAAGTCATTCAGCTTTTTGCTTTACCCAGAAACTGGTGGGTAAAGCTTGGGTTTTGTCTGCATTTACCCCTATTTCTTTTTCTTTTTACTTTTCTCTCCTAAGTTTTTTTTATATTTTCTCTAGGTTGAGGGCTTATCTGGATACCCTCCTGTTTCTTTTTGATCCCAGAGCCACAGTAGTTTCCATTTTTTTTTTCCTCAAGAACTAGATCAAATTTTCTCTGCCATAAACTGCCAAATACTCCTTTAAAACCATAGTATTAGGTAGACTTGAGCTGCCACCAGCATTTCACTGCCTACGTGGACATGTGCTTAGGTCTTACAATTCATCAATACCAACAACACTTTTATTACACAAATGCTTGGCAAACAATTAGCAAGAACAAAAAAATTAAGCACACCAAAACTCCACTATCTTGCATAATTCTGTACCTAATCTAAATATAGTTTTTACACCCAAGTAAATGGCTTTTTTTTTTTTACCTTTAGTTGCCTTAAGCTCTCGCCTATACTATGACAAGCTGTTCTCACCTTCCCCTTCACTCAACAGCCCTCTCTGTACCAAAGCCTGGGCTACAACTCCTTGTAACACCCTGCGCTGGTTTGAGAAAGGAGAACAATAATGTCAAACTAATGTGACCAGACACTTCACCATTATTACTGCAGGAAAGGTGCACAGGCTGACTCCAAAAGAGGCTGTGAAGTTTATTAGAGAGGCCACGTATGTGAAGCCTTTTGGGAGTGCAGGGAGACAGCCTGAGTGAAACAATCAACTCTGAAAAAGCAATTGGAGAGCCTCCCATCTCAGCCCTCCTTGCTCAAGAGCCTTCCCCTCCCTTCTGCTGTAGCACCAGCTTGGGCCCAAACACGTCTCTCACAACAATCACGGCATCACTCAATAGCACCACGTTTATGTGATCCTTCTTGTACACAAGCACTGATGATAAAATGAGATTATCAGGAGCTAGTGGCCTGTGAAGGGCACAATAGTACTGTCATAGCTCAACAGTAGATTTATAACCCCGACTCAAGTGCAGGTGAGAAACCTGAACATTAACAGTATTCAAGACATGTGGTTAAAATGAAAAACTGTATTTTAATAACCACTTTAATATCATATTAGAAAGTCAGAATTAAGATGCAAATACATTTAGGATACATTCAAATTGATCTTCAGTTGGGTGATTCTTTCATATGTATTAATTCACTCAGAATAAATTAAATTAAATCCATTTTTACATACTGTACTGTAAATAATTACATTTCTGAATTATTTGTTACTGATTTACTTATTTATTTGTTACTTTGTGTTGTGGAAAGTAGGGAACACAAGCCAGACTTTATAGTGGTATGACATGGTCACATGTTTAAAACTAATCATTGAAAATGAAGCATGAACAGTTGTCGCTGTGAGCACTAGCCGAGTGCAAGAACCAAACTGGATCGGGTGAGGCGGAATTCTGATTTTATTATTTAATTCTAAAACTTATATAGACTTTTAAAAGTTTCTCCGGATTGGGTCAATTCAAAACCTCCCCCTAGGCCCATAGGCCAGGTAGAACTGCCCATCTTTCCAGAGACAGTTTCAATAACATCCAAACCTTATCTTTATTTATAGAACACAGGGAGAAGAAGAGAAAAATTCCCATGGGAAAGAATCTGTGCTACCACAAACAGTCCCACCAACATTACAGATTTCTAGTGGTATGCAGGGACACACACCTGAGAACAGAAACAATGCCTTTTGTTTGAATAAGAATTTAAAGATTTAAGCTTCCCCAGAATTTTCTGGTATCCTGCAGAAAGATGTCATTAAAGGATACGCTGTGCTGGAGTTTGTATCTTTCAATCTAATTGCTCTGAGAGCCTTTTCTCACCTCTAACTCAATTGCTGCCTTTTTAGCTTACATAAACTTTTCAGCATCTACAAAACCCTGTGGGACAAGGAGTTCCTCACACCAGTGGCGTGCTGGTTTAAAGATAGATTTCTGCTGTAGAGTTGCAACTCCACTTTTGTAGCCCGTGCTGAGGGGGGAGAGCGCTCTGGAAAGAGGGAGGTTCCTGAAGAGGAGCCCAAGTCAAATAAGTCCATTACCTTATGGCCATTTCCCTTTTCTTTTTACTGGTTATAGAGCCTAACAGTCTCATGCTTTCTGTAATACACATATACTCTCTAAACATGCAATTCCTAGGCTGCATGCACACTTCGTAAGCATATCACACAGAGCTTTCTTTTTTACCCCCCTGAAGTGAGGGATTTTAACAGTGAAAGGTTCAGAAAAAGTGAGTAAAAAGTCAGTCAGCCATTCACATAGATACCCAATTCTTTCCTGAGTTCATTTAAAGCCAGATTCAAAGAGAACAGCAGGATCCCAAAATGGTATTTCAGACAAGACACTTTCAAATAAGACTGTTGTTTGACTTGCAAGCAAAAGACTTTTAGAACTCATTCATCAAAAGATAAACAAACATAAGAGACCTTATCACACAGGTGCAGCAGATGTAACAGAAAAAAGGCAAAAAAAAAAAAAAATCACACCTCTGACAAAATGGGAGATAAAAGTAGATAACAAGAAGCAAACAGGGAACCAGATTAAAGTCACTATCTTGAGACCTTGTTACAACTCAGATCCATTCAGCAGAGATCTACTTCACAGCAAAATCTTGTCTGGCTTTCAGGAGAAATCACAAAGAACTTGCCATACCAAAACACATGCTCAGGTAACAACTGAATGTTCTGTCCTATTTTTCTGTTAGGACAGAAGACTTTCAGCGAAACAATAGTAAAGCAATTTACTTTCGCTTTTACTCTGATCATGAATGAAGTAAGAGGAGGTCTCACTGTTGTAGTAAAAAGCAGAAGAGGAAATGATGGTGGATGTGAAAGTTTCCTAAAATAAAAACTTTGTCTGGTTAGAGCAAATTCAGGTATTTTTGGTCACAAATTAGAGGCTTAGAAAGCACTTACTTCTCAAGGAAGGAAACTGTTAAAAGTCATGAGAATGGGTGACAGTAAAAGGGGCAACTGGATAAAAGCCACGTGCCTGAGAGTCAGATCACCAGCAGTGGCTTCCCTAGTGGGTATTCCGTGGGCCACTCCTTTGTGAAGAGAGACTAGTTCTTCCAGGGAGTGACCTAGGGAAATTCAGCACTGTTCCAATTATTCTTATGGAAGAAGGAAGCTTATAAGTTAGCAACATTCAAAAATCAAAAAAGTTTGGGAAACAAGCCCAGGAACATTAGGCTTTCATGAGGAGAATTTTTTTTCAAGAATGCAACAAATTTCCTGTGAATCTCTTGCATTAAAAGCCAGAGCTGTCAGACAGCAATCCAAATGGATTATTCTAATACAGAGAAATATGGGAAAAAGTTGTAGATATCAAATGCAGTTAAGTGAGGCCAACTGCTCCATCTACACTGGTTTTTGACATAGAATTCTGAATTTGGACATGGCAGGAATGCTCACAGTGCAAACTCTTACCCATATGAGTGAGTTCAAGCAAGAAACTCAGTTAAGCACCACAAACAATATTATGGCTCCATGCGAAAGACTTGCCTGAGGTTTTGAAAAGTGATGGATTCTACTACACAACTAACACAGATCCACTGGGAAGTGTGATAGATAAGGGAACTTATTTCACCACCCTTCCAAGGGACACATCCTTCCTAGTCAACTCAGGATGCAATAAATCATTTATATTCATTTCAAAGTTTGGGATATAGTCTGTGGAAATGATCAGCATGGCAAGTAACAGTTAATTCTAACAGTTAAAAAAAAATCTTTTTATTGGCCTTGCAGAGAAACATATCAGTTGATTCACCACTAATTGGGAAAACCCTCCTAGAAAAAAAAAAAATCAGGAAAATCATCTGACTTGATAATATATTCCAGGGGTAAATTTTGGGTGGTTTTTCTTCGGATTCCTTCCCAGGGAGATCACATGTACTCTTCCTCAAAATATATTTACCCTATTCTTAATGTTTCAGGATTCCCTACTGAAAATTACTTTAAAAAATATGTAATTGATCACTTATGTGAGAGCAGGAGCTACAAGTACCTCTGAAATTATGTCACACCCTAGTGTTTAAACTGCCAATGACCTGGTTCAGGGACTACAATGATGCCAAGAAGCATCAGAGGGATTCAGCAGGAGCATGATACAGGCACATGATGGAAGAAGCTGTCACAGCAGAAGGAACAACAGAGACATAGTCAGAGGCAATTCTTCTGTGGTCAACAGTTCCACTAAAACTATGCCAGAAGCAGTGAAAATTTCCTGTGGGAGCAAAGCAAGAACCTTCAACAGCTGCCTTCAAGGTAGGCTCCAGATTCCAACCTTTGGAACCTGGAGCCAATAGACAATTAGCAGAGCCATGGGAAGAAGTGTGTTAGAAATTTAATCTAGCAGAGTTTTACCTACTAAGTGTAAATATCAGTAATATCAGTTCCAGTGAAGTAAACCTGCTTACTCTTGTGCTTTAAGTTAAACATCTGCATAAACTTGTGCATGGTTAAAGATCAGAATCTGAAAATTCTGTTAGAATTAGCCATAATGCACCTGTATTTTCAATTAAATCTGTTTCAGAGGCATCTGTCACCCCTGGATAAGTAACTCAGGAATTCATTAGTCTAGAGGATAAGGACTGTACTTGCATGCATGGCAGTGTAATAGTAAACAATCCTGCTGTGTTCTAGAACAAAGGACCATCACTCCCTGTCAAGGCTGCTGAAATGGAGCAATTTCTTTTCCAGAAAATGTTCTGCAAATTATATTACAAAGTTGCTCAGAAAGCACATTGATAACTAACTTTTGATAAAATGATTTACTTAATAGACCAGTACAGATAGTGAAACAACAAAAGATAGATTTTGTTTGTCTAGTTGAAACCATTCTTCTCTTCAGCATTTAGTAGTGTCATTTCTATAATATAAAGTCCAATATTCTCATATGGTAAAGCTGCTGATTGTTTAGAAGGATAATAGAATACAGGCCCCTTTCTATAAGATGCAACCTATCTATCTTATCTCAGGTAGAACCCATGTGTTAAGTAGACATTAACAGGTAATTGTAGTGCATTTTAATTTCATGTATTTAAAATAAATGTGTTACATATTTCATAGATGCACTTCATTTTTCCTTCCTTAATCTTTAAAACAGCATACAGATACAGGAACATTTCTTCCAAGTGAAAGGATCACTCCAAAGTCCCAGATATTTTCCCCCTCCAGTACTATCATAGGTGATAAATTACAACAAATTGCAAGCCTAACAAAACAACACTTTAAACTGTATTGTCATATTTATTATAAAGTTCCTGGTTCATTGCATTTTGGCATTTTATACAACTGGTTCTGACAGTGATTAACATGGTTCGGGCTTCTGCTGTTTCACCCAAGAGAAATAAAACACCAAAATCTCTGCAGGTGTGTAATGGGCCAGGGATTCACAATCTGTTCTGCAAAGTCAGACTTCAAAGACTTCAAAAACAAAAATACTAAAGTTGGCATTGCCTCTGTAATCATTTAAAGCTTTTTTGCATATTTCAAGGAATTCTAATTTCAATGTTTTAATCAGCGCTGTTATTCAACAGTTTTCTGCAACAATTTAACCAATTGCATGACAAATTCTCCATTAGCTCTGAGTTTCACAAACCAAATACTATAGCAAGGAGTAGATCTGAGACTAAATAACAGAGCAACCTAAATTATTAAGTACTTACTTGAACTCAAAAAGGGGCTTTCACTTATTTGAAGTACACTGTACAATTTGTCTGATGCATACGTGTGGTTAGAATTACACAGTAATTACAAAACAGCAATCACACAGTTGCACCTGCAGTACCAGAGCCTCAGGACAACATCCTAATTGTTTCTGTGATTACCTGCCTAAAAGTAACATAGAACATACTGAAGAAGAGGTAAAGTTCAGGTTACAATTTCAAGTTCTTTACAACTGAAAAAAAATCCCAAAACCAAAGAGAAACCCTAAAAATACTTATTTCTATAAATGTTAATACAAAAACTGTCTTGATGTTATAGAAATTTCAAGAGCATAATTCATAATTAAATATCTCTATTAAGAAGTGGAGAAAACAATCAGTCAATATATTCTTTGTGGTTTGTTTTGCTTTGAAAGTGTATTCCCTAATATACAATACACTATTTTATAAGCACTTTGAGAATTTTTTCTCCCTGCCCAAGTGGTATTTTTCTTGACCTTTGGCATTTAGTTTGAAATTTCAACTTCAAAAGCATAGCTTCTTAACTATGGGACTAAATATTTTGATCTTAAAAGAAGACTGAAGTAGTACTGTAAACATTTCTATTTTCCCTTAGAAATTATAAACCTAATTTCAATGTTCATTTATAAACTTGATATTCACAGCTTCAAAATACTCGTCAGAACAAAATGAGTAATTGCAATACAACATAAACCCACAGAAAACACTTATACCATTTTGCTGAAGGCTCAGTCAAAACCATTGTCCTACAACAGAAATAAAATCATCCTCTTGATCATAATAACATAACATTATTACAAAGATAAAAGCATAACCACAAAGATAGCAAAGGCCTGGGAAGCCTGGCACGTGAGAGAACTGGGTTTGTTCAGCCTTGAGACAAGGAGGCTTAGAGGAGACCTTGGCACCATGTTCAAACAAAAAAAGAAGATGGAGAATCCTTTGTTACAGGAAGTCCCACGGAGAAAAAGAAGGGCAATGGGTGTGAGTTACTTCTGAGGAGGTTCCAGCTGGACACAAGAGGCAAATTATTCAAAAAGAGAACAACAAGCTACTGAAATAATCTCCCCAGGGAAGTGCTGGATTCCCCACTGCCAAACACTTAAAACCCAGCTGGATGAGGGGCTGGGCCATCTTGTCTAGACCGTGCTTTTGCCAAGAAACACTGGAGCAGATGATGCTCCAAGTCCCTTCCAAACTGGTATCCTATGATTCTGTGATTACCAGAAAAAATAAGCCAAACAAATCCACCATAAGAGGAAGGTTAGAAGGACTGTACAATCTTTAGCACTGTTCCTACTAGATGAGGGTTAACTCAGCCAAGGGTCTATCAGAAGTCTTTTTAATTGCATAGCTGTTGATGATTTAATAGTTAGGTTTGAGTGAGTCATGCAGAGGAGCATCACCCTGTGAGCTGTCCTGGCTCCTGACTTGGCTGAGCAATGGATTGCTGCCTTCTGAACACCTCTACTTCTCTATTTCTATCAGCTTCAGCACCAGACCTCTGAACAAAAAAGCCACACCTGATTCTATATTAGGAACTCCATATTTTTATAATTTTTTTCTTTGAAATTCTAGTACTTTGGTGCTCTACATGAATTCTAATATTGTCAGTCCAAGGGAATTTAAGAGATAGCCAAGTAACAAAAGCAATTTTATCTGCCACTCTTGGAAACCCACAAACTTCACATAAAATTGCTGCAATTACACATCACTCAATGACTTAATTAATACTAAGAAAATAGTGCAGTTAAAATACAGCACTAAACATGGCTGAAACAAAAGTAATTCATCTCTACAGAGAAACTAAAATATATAAAAAAGCACTGTAAAATCACAGCATAATAGGAGAAATGGCAAAAGTCATGCTCTACAAAAGAAAGTGCATTTCCTAAGGAAGATCTGCCTAATAAGGGTGGATTTCTCAAGTCTTTCACAAAGACAAAGATTGCATAGATGCCTCACAATGGGAATTTCCTAGAAACTCAATATAGAAACTTCAAAGTCCATTCTTCCAAAGAAACTTCACCCAGGCAGTAGATAACAGCTGTAAAGGTAATATGCACATGACTTTTGGAATGTAGATTTTCAATGTATCATCACATACTGACTTCGTTCTGACCACACATAGTCATAACCCTCCTAGCACTGCTCTGATAGTCATTATTTGTCATTATTTTTGATGTTGACAAAACACAACTTTAATACATGGCCACAACTGGTGTACCTGTATTTGAGAGTCCAGAGGCACAGGAGACAAAATCAGAATGTGAAAAGTTGTTGTGTGCCATCAAAGGAGAGCAAAATAATGATTTAATATAACAAAACACAGAGTAGAAGCCCGGGTGATGCCTGCCTTGAATATGTCCTGTTTCTACATATAGTCTACTTGGAGAAGTAATTAACAAACGGACAAAGTACTTCAAAAGTGAGTTATTTAAATCTGGACAGCAGAAATTAACAACCAGAACTCTCAGAATATTCAAGTGTCACAGACTCAAACATCAGAGAATGCAAAACATAACAAAAATATGCTAATCTCCACCCCGTTAAATAACAAATATTATTAGCATAATTATCAGCTAAGCATGTGTGGAAAAATATTAACTTTCTTCCCTAATTCACACAAAAATAGGAGACTACATCCACACATGTAGGAGCTCAATAAGGTATAAATACAGGCCATTCAGAGCAGGTTTGGAGGGGTTGGTTTTTTGGGGGGCTTTTTAGGGTTTGTTTTGGTTTTCGTTTTTTTTTAAATCATCAGGCATCCAACCAAAGAACATAATGTTAGGCTCCCTTCTACTACACATATCCCACAATTGCAAAGTGAAAGATGACCTTTAAAGCTGTGTGTGTTTTCCCAAATTGCAGTCTCCTGATTCCAGGTCTGTAACACTATCAGTTTCTCTCTTAATTGCAATAAACATAGCATACAATGAGGATGTTAATTTTTCACATTAATTCAAATGTTGTAATAAAATATTACCGTGTCTCCTTGATATGAATGTTCAGTGATATTACTCCTATGATTATTAATTCCTTTGGCATACACCCAGAACTATTTATACTGTATATAAATTAATAAATTATGCATCTAGCAGTTAGTTGAAGTTGCTCATTCCAATTTCTGTTAATTAATAATGTGGCTGTCATGTTAAACCAGAGGATTTGTGCTAAAAAAATGTTAAACTATTAGCTATCAAACTCTAAAAATGCTAATCAATACTGTCAGCCTGAAGACACTTTTGGCCTTACCTGGCATCACTTCTCCCAAACAGTTGTTTTATCTCAAAGACTATCTCTGTAATGCTTTGTTTACAGAGAAAATGAGAAGCCGGGGAGAGCAAAGAGTTAACGTAGAAAGCTGATTGTTTGGTATATGTTAAATAATGTATGTGTGATATTGAGTAACACAGAATTAATACTGCAGATCCAAATGACTGCAAACTATCCAAAGGCTATAAAGATCCTTGGCTGATAATGACTCACGTCCCCAAAAGTTTCATTTTGACAGATATCTATGGGATTTTCCATTGATGCCAGCCTACTGAGAAAAGACAAGATCTGAATGTGCAGCTTCAGTAAACATTTTGATGCTTAACTATTACAAATGCTTTCCATGTTAAATTTGGGAATCCAATATAAACACAGCTTAGCACTACAATATCTACTGTATTTCATTTTCAGCTGCAAACAGTAAAATTCCTTTTCTGCAAGTAACACAATTATTTCATGGCAAACAGAAATGTTAATCCTCACTACTAAAGTCAGCCAGACAGCTGATTTAATTCTATCCAGACTTGGGGGTTACTGTATACCTCAGATTTCTTATGGTTAAAATTTCCCTCCTATGCAAAACTGATTTAAGACATTTTATAAGCTTTAAAACCTGCCCCCACAAAAGACACAAACACGTCCCCACTCAAAACAAAAAAACCCCAAACTAGAAGACCCGTACAGGAAATTATTATTTGGGGTATGGGGTGTAAGTTGAGTGGGTGTAGTTTGAAACTAGAATGGTTCAAGTACTGAATTTTATTTTATGAAGATAGCTACTAAAAGGAGAGATTTTTTTTTCCTTTGATGTAAAACTTCTCTCCATATACCCTTCTAATTCTACAAAATGGCTTCCCCTGATTTATAAAACTACGAGATTTCATTCTAGAAATAACCTTTACATAGAAAAACGTACATAGAAAACAAGATTTCTCTTCAGTTCTCTTACAGATAACATCACTGGCATAATTAGATATATTATCACATACCCTTCTGTCAGAACTATCTCTTACTGCAGTTCATGTGGTGCTGACTTTAGTACTCCACATGAAAATGCTTCCACAAGACCTGGAAACCACACACTACCAGATGATGATGACGATGACAACTGATGTGGCACTCACAGCAGAAACCACACAACTTTCTGCTGGTATTTTGTCCCTCTGCTAGTTCTCAAATTTTTTAATAGCTAAACTCCAAGACAGGTTCTCAAAACTTTGAAGCAAGCACCCAGTTAATTACTTTGATTATGCAAGCACAGAGAAAGTTGTCAGCTAAAACAAGATAAAGCTGCTCCACGCGGGAGCTGGCGCGAGCAACTCTTTGCCGAATAAACCCAATGGCCACAGCCTATGCAGCGCTCTGTCAGTGCTGCCCAGACACCTTGTGAGCGTAGGGGTGAAGCCTGGGGTCAGCTGAATTGTGAATTTCAGACAAAAAACAGCTGTGGTGGCCCTCGCACACCCACATTTTGATTCTGTCCATGACACCGTGTCAGCACAGCAGGCTTAATGAGAGGATGCGGCGAACTCAGAAGAGCCATCCTATAAATCTCATCAGGAGGAGCTGACCTGAGGCTACTGCAGCCCCACCGAAACAATCTTTAATCTGACTCAACAAGCATACAGGATTTTCTTGTGATGTTTCCTAGCAGACACTCTAATGTAGCTTGACCTGTAGGATATGAGGGAGGAAAAGAACAAACACACAAAAAAGAAAACAGGAGGTAGAGAAGACAGAGTAAAAAAAGTGTCCAACAGATTTTAGGAGTTCATAATTTAAAATTGCTCTGTGCTCTTTTTTATAAGCAAACTTGAGGGACAGGAAAAATGGAGCCTGAACATGCTGTTTCTAAACTGTCTACAACCAGAAGAAAAACCCAAACTATTTCTTTGTTGAACAAAATAGGACCAATACTTTAGTTTTAGCAAGAGCCACAAATGTTCATGATTCATCTTTAGGAGATTAGAGGGCAGCCACAAGACTAAAATATTATTTTGAAATGCTTCTCAGTACCTCTACCATAGACAGGAAATGTTGGTGTGAAACCTGACCAGGATTTATATTTCTTCTTCAACTTTAATCTTCCTGGAGTTTAGAGAGGCTGCTCTATAACCCTTATCTTCCACATATTTTTCTAACACCTTTCATTTTTCCCTGTCTTGGTAATACCCTTTCTATCTCAGCTAAATCTCAAAAAAAAGAATGACCAATGCATGCATTGGTCACAGAGGGAATGAGAATTCATACAAAACAGGGTGCTGTTATGAAGGAAAAAATCCAGCCTCTGAATGATTCAATGCTGTTCTGACTATTCATGTTCTTAGATGTGTCAAAGAAACACAGACTTTGTTTATACATATATAATGTTAGAGCACTTAAAATGTTTATTCATGCTACAGTCTACTTATACTTTCTCTATGTGTCAGCTTAAGCCTCAACCTTTTTTTTCTCAGGCAAATTTTACATCACCCTTATGTTTATAAAGCAATATATAAATAAATAGTAACACCTAAAAAGCAATGACATGCCCAGACTTGGGAAGCTGACTAAATAAAATTGAGAATGTGGCAAAAATCCTGAGTTTCTTCACTTTATCTAGTATTTCCCCCCAGTCAACTGGCTTTTTAATGTTGTTATACTATCACTTCTTTGGCTAATTTTAATGCTGTATATGCATACTCTAATTTTTTAAGATCACCCAAACTATCAAACAGTGAAAGTCCAGGAGAGATGAAACAGTTGGATTATTCTTCCCAGAACAAGTTCCAGTTCTTTGTAAAGAAGATCCTTATCCCCAGAACTCAAGATTTCCTGAACCCTGCAGTTTGCCATTTTTGCCAATCTAATGATGTCTGGTCTTTCATAATTCCTGACACCAAAAATTTAGTGCATTACATATTTGATAAGAGTAAAAAAAATACCACTGTGCATGTCTGGTATAAAAACTTTAACAATAAATATTTCACAGCTCATTCTCATTAAAAAGTAAAAATATTTCTCATCCATTTCTTATGTGCATTTGTGCATGTGACATATTTTTGAAAGTACTGTCTAAAAAATAAAAATTAAAAAACCCCCAAAACCTTCCAAAATGTCTTGAAATATATTGCATCAAACACAACAGCACCCAAAATTTACAAATCTTAAAAAACTATGTCTACTTACTTATTCAAAAATTAAATTTCAGGTTTAAATGCAGCTGAAAGAAATAAATAAAATGGTTGTAATGGAAGAAATTCATTACTGGTTAATTTAATGCCTCTTCACAGTTATAATAAATTTATAATGCTTTCTCTTTTAGATGATGCAAGTGAAGACCTGAGAGAAATAAAGAAGTTTTTGTCTTAATCCTTCAAGTTACAAAATACTTTATCCTTAAAAGTGAAAAGCACCTGAATATGCTGGGGTTTTGTTCCCAGGTATTTTCTGAACATAGTATCTCACCAACGTCCCTGAAGACAACAGAAGAAAAGAATTTCAAAACCACTGGGTTTGATTAACAATTTAGTTAAAGGTAAAATTACTTGCAATTTCATGCAACACATCTCAGCCTATCTTTAAACTCATATTCTGCCAACACTTCTGCAGGAGAATAACTCAACAGATCCAAGGGTGAGAACACCTTGACCAAGTCTCCAGCATCCCAGAACATACAAAGGGATCACAGCATCTTACCCTCACCTCAAATCTCCCACTCAGTGATCACGATTGAACCAAATTAAAAATTCAAATGTATCACTCCTACCATCCTGAACAGACCCGTACCATGATATTTATACATCAAAAAGGTATATTATATATACCTTACTTATAACTTATACTTATATATACCAATACTTATAACTTGTACTTTTTGATGTATACTTTATAATACATATAATTTTATAATTTGACATTTTATGCATCATACATAGTGAAAAGAACATGCCATGGCACTTACAAGCCTTTGTTCTTGGAATCGTGTGGTTTTGTACCAAGATTTTAGTATTGTAAAGTGACTTCTAAATAGCTATAAATGGCATCTTGTTGGCATGACTATACATAAAGTCAAAGCATATCATGTAAGTTAATATGAGAACACTGAGCTGAAATTCTGCTTCATTATTTATTTTGTTCTTTAGACAGCAAATCAACTTCCCTCCTCTTCATCCGGAAACTTAATTCAGATCTAAGACTAAATCCCAGCCCTCTGTAAGAAATTATCTCATAAAAATATTTTTCAAGAGAAGAGCCAATATGAAACATCTATGTCTTTGAAAGAGTGGTTTTGGAAATATGACTGAAGAAATTTTCAAGCTGCAATTGATTACATATTCAAAAGGAAACTTACTTAGTACTTTATCCAACCATAATACCAATTGTTTTGATTTCTTTTCTTTGTTTTTTGGGGGGTTTTTTTTGGGTTCTTTTTTGGTTGAGGAGGAAAATAATTTTCTTAGGTCAGGTTTTGAATACTTCCACACCTGCCAACTTAATTCAGATGTTCTTCCCAACAATGCAATGGTTGCAGCACAAAAATGCCATCCTAGAGTAAGGAGATATATATATATATAGATACACACACACACATATATATATATATTATATATAGAGATACACACATATATATATACATATATATGTATATCTCTTAAGTTTAATTTTTCAACTGGAACACTAACAATATACCTACAAATATATTTGTGCTGATCAATCTTTGATTCTTTTGTTGGATACACTATTGATGTCACAGATCAATTGTTCTGGTATCACAGTTCACAGCTGTGAAAAATTTGAGGAATTAGTTATTTCTATTCTCAGTTTTTTCCTATATTGCAACAAGTTTGTGTATGGTTTGATCACATATACAATCTGATAGCTGAAAGAAATTCCAAGAAGATCTAGAAAGAACTATGAATAAATTGAAGAGCATAAACACTAAGAACTGTGCAGGCAGGAATTCAGTCATAACTACGTTTGTCTCCTGAGACTAAAATAGTTCTGATAAGAATTAAGTTATCCTTAATGAAGAGAAGGTTACTCTTTGTTTTGCTTTTAACTTGTCATATCAACTTTTTAAAATAACATAAGAAAAATGACAGTTATCTTTTTAAAATAAAACTTCTTTTTGAAATTTTCTTAAATTTATGTCTTAGAAGATAAGTATTCAAAACATAACATTAAAATTTTGATTTAGGATCAAATTCCTTCCTATTCTTTTTTTTTCTTATTATTTTTAAGAAAAACATTAAGATTTTGGCTCAATCAAAACACAAACCCTACTCCCAGGCCTTTCACTTTTTCTTTCCCATTGCTGCTCTAAAGTACTGTATGGGAAAGTGGCTCTTCATTTTAGATCACAATTTATTAAACTCCCCCCTATCAAAAAAAAAAAAAAAAACGCAAACCAAAAAACAACCAAAAAAACCCCACAAAAACAACAACAACAACAAAAATACAAACAAAAAACCCCAAAACAAACAAAAAATCAAAAGTCCAGCAAAAATCCAAACCCCCACAGTAACCAATTACATTTTTCTTTGACATTTTATAATAGACTCCAGTATATTGATTTCACATAAAAGATGCATTTCATGCAGAATTGCTCAAGTACTGATTAGTAGGAAATAGGTTAAAATGCTGTCATCTAATGTTATTCATGGATTTGCATGAATTAGGCTTCTGACATCTCATGCACATATCCACAGCAATAGGCATGTTTTAAAGCCAGTCTGCCACAGATGCTGAATCACCCTGACTTTCCCTGAAGTCAAAGGAATTTACTAAGTATTTCTTAATGAATATAACATTTTGATATCACCATAAGTAATGCCGTGAAGCAGTATCTGAGTAACACTGCTAACAATTTATTATATTGAAAGATGCAGAAATTATTCCATCACCCCACTTCCTTTTTAGCAAGGGCTAAAGGGAAATCTGTCAGTAAAACTGAAAAACAGGCAATTTATTTGGTACTTTACTGACCATAAACGTACTTATTTAACAGGTGAATGCCTGTTGGTTAAATGGTGGGATACCTTCACATGATCAAGAAACACTGTTGGAAAAACATCTCCCCCCCAAAAAAACTCCTACTAAAAAGCGTGCCCTTTAACTGAACAAAACCATTTATTAAATTACAGAAAATGCAGCCAGCTCTATTTTTAAGCAAACAAAGTTTCCACTGTGGAATACCAGTAGTACTGAATTAAATTCATAAAGACACGAGTTGAGTTTGCATCTAACTTTAAGCATGAATAAATCACTGTAGAGAAATGCAGTTAATCCTGTTCATTCAGTTGTGCCTAAGTAGCTTGTTATATAGGGACAGTGACCCTGTGGTGTGTGCCTCGGTGCATGCACGTGTGAACTTCCAGGGAAGAGACTTTTTGGGCAGATGGTTAAGACTAACCTCATCACTGACTTGTTCACAACTCTCCCAATTAGTGATGAACTAATGATGGGGTTGGGGGGTGGAGATAAGCTCATAAACCAAAGCACAAGACTTGCTTCCAAGTAAAGTGAAAATAGAGTAATTTTCAGGCCTTGTTAAATAAAAACAAAGTGCATTTGGAAATGCCACCAGTGGAGAATACTAGTAATCCTGATGTATATATACACTATGCTGCTCACAACACTTGAATTTATATCCTGAACATTTTCAGTCATTTTTACTTTTCAAAATATGCCTTTAACTTCTTGGGGAAAAAAAAAAGGGAAAAAAAAGGAAAAAAAAAAGGAAAGAACAGGGCAAATCTATTAAATTTTGCTGAATGCTGATTTGGGTATTTTGGGGATACAGCATATTTTGCCATCTATTGGCATAGGAGTAGAGTGGCATAAAGGCAGTAGCATATTTTACTGGCACACTCTTAGTCATCTGACCATATTTCTGACCCACAAGCAAAATGACAGGTGCTCTTTTCTCTGCACATGGACTAATTTTCACTGAGGTCAAATGATTTTATGTATTGCAACAGCAAACTTAATTTTTATTTATGGATTTTTTCCACTGAAGTTCAATTACATGGACAAAAAAAGATTCAAATTGCTCAGCCTCAAATTCATTTTGTGACACAAGTTTTTCAGAACTTTTTCAAAGATACTTGACATTTATCATATTAGCTAAGACCATTATAGAAGATTTGAAGGAAAGTTTTAAAATCTCTTGAACACATATACAGAAGGGGCAAAGGGGAGGAAGTTGTGAAATTCTAAATGAAAGAAAAACCGGAACTGTCAATGCTATGATTCTTGACCTTTCTGAGAATTTTCAAAAGTAGAATATTCAACATACTGGCATATAATCATCTCTTCTGCATTTACTACCTAAATAACTAAGGAGAAAGCTGCCATGAATCCAGATAGTCTTTGTCCAGAAGATAAAAAGTTATTCTTTATTTATGTGTACAGTTCTGGGTTTGTTTTTTTTAAGAGTTTATATATGGTAGGGTAGACTAAGAATAGTCTGTTTCTTTTTCTATATTGCACTCTTGCTTATTTTTCTCCAAGAGTTGAATCAAATAAATCTGTTATCTTGAGCAAAAAAGTTTCTTACTCCTGTTATCAGTTGCACTGTGGTGGCATTACTCATTCGCTCTATTCCTTTTTTACTCTGTGCATTATATCCTCAACCCTCAAGTTTACGAAAATTCCTCATTTCCTCGATGCCTCATCCGTCCAAACCTGGGGAGCAAAGCCCGTGGTAGCTGCTCAGGAGTGCAAATCAAGCATTTCATGCCCAAAGCTATTACACAGAAATGACTGTCTGGGGTTGCATCATCAGCATTACTGCTGTAGCATGAAGGAGAAAAACAAAACAAACATTAATGGGAGAGACGGAAGGACAGCAATGAACACAAAGACTTGTTAAATCACTGCTGCCGATTCTCCCTGTTTAAGGGAGTTATGCAAATCGACCCAACTACTGACACGCAGGTGTTTCATCTCACATGGACCATCATGGCACCTCAGAGATTTCAGGGGGTTGTCATACATGGCTGAGTCAGGTAATTAAACTATTTGTTGCAATTAAACAGCATGAATACTGTAGAACCTATTCCTTCTCGCCTTCTAACTTTCCAACAGAAATTTTATAGTGTCTTAAAAGCAAAGAATCTGACCACCTTGCCCAACAGATGGCGAAAATTTTCAGGTTTCCATTTTAAAAAGGTCAAGTGCAAGTCTCAACAAGGATACAGCAAAATATAATTGACATGCGTAGCATAAAACCTTCTACTAGGTTCTATGGCAATGACTTCTCAAAAATATATGTAACAGATTTATAGCTTTAATATATACCTTAGCCATGGAAGAGTTTCGTGGCTGTACAGCTTTCCCTTTTTATTTCCTATCTGTTTAGTACATATTCCACAAAGCCTAGATCTTCTGGAAAAAAGTATTCAAAGAAGTGGTTTCAGTGAACACTTATGATGCCTCCCTTTTTTTTTCCATTAAGTTTGACACTTTTGACACTATACTGTATTACAGGCTATTAGCCTAAAGCAATGATTGGGTAGATTAGATTTTTAGTGAAACACAGAATGAAAAATGTGTGAAAAATTGAAATTACAAGCTTGTATTAGCAGGTTCTTTTCAGAGGGCAGCTCCATCTTTGTTGTACTGTGAAGTAATAATAATTTAGACCCTGCAGCTCACATCAGTGTAAACTGAAAGCCATATCCAACACGCCTTGACACTGAAGACATCCTCCTCTAGGAAACAGCTCTATTTAAGCAAATACCACCAAAACAAATGTTTTCCTTTGGGTTTTTTCCCCACTAAGACTTTTGATACTGTTTCTTTTACCCTCCTTTCTCCTTCCCTGTCTGGTCCAGCAGCAGCCCTGGGGTTCACAGGTAGAGCTGAACCAACTCCCCTGCCCATGTGGGACTTGGGGTAGCACTTGCAGCCCTCCCACCCCATTCAGCCAGAGCCCTTTGATGGCAGGGCAGCCAGGCACCTTCCTTCCCTTTGTGCCCTTGAAAAATCTCCCCTTCAAAATCTCAATGCCTTGAGTTCACACATTGCCTTACAGCTCAGAATGGTTTCTCAAACAGCTCATTCTCTGCAAAAACCCTGGCAACTAAATCTTGCTGTGTTTCATATTTCTCATACTAAGAAAACGTGCTAAAAAATTCAGATATACTACATAGTAGTATATCTGAATACATAGTACACAACAAACCAGGGTAACAAAAAGCCAACATTTTCTGATTGAAAATAAAGCACTCTCACAGTAGAATTATATTTTTTTTAATGTATCAGTGTCTTTTTTGCATCATGTGTGACTTTAATAAGGGAAAATGAATCAGCAGTTGATGGATGGATAGTGCTTTCAGAAAGTTGATAAGATGGCAATGATATAGCCACTGAACCATGTCTCTACCATCTCATAACAATTTTCATTATAAAACAGACTTGCTTTAACTTCATAAGGGACATAACTGTTACTCTTTCTGGCAGAGTAAAGAGAAGCTCTGATATTTTTTTAAGTTCCAAGTTACAAACAGCATACTTTAATTCGCTGCATTTACTCTTTTAAGTTTGCAATGTGACGAAGTCAACCTGCTTTTCACTGCAGAACAAAAATCTCTATTACTTGCAGAAGGTGGCTACAAAAGCTCCATGTTCCCCTTTATTCTGAATTGCAAAGGACAATTTGTCAGTCAAGCAGAGACCGATATTCTGGGCAACAGAGTCAGAGTGAGGATGCTGCCATGTTGGATAGGAGACAGCAGATGGAAGTTATGAAGCACAAGGCAGCACATCTATTTTTCCAAGCAGGGCAATTCTTAATTAATCTGCAATTTATGAAACTCTCTGTGCTCCCTGGAGTCCTCCCAGGGAGCCTTTGCTCGGCTGGTATCTGGGGAGGTGAAAAAATGCCTCCCTTGGTGCACTGTGCCTATGGCATGACACTGAAGACTCTCTACAGCACAGAGGAAAAAAAAGCACGAGGAAGAAATTAATACCTAAAGCAAAATATCCAAATAGCACTGGGCTAAAAACTAAATAATAAATTCTAAAACAACTTCAGAATAAGGAGCCTGAACAAATGTTGCATGGAAGGGGAGCAGATATGCAACACTATAATGAGGCATTTAGCAAGAAAAGCTCTCTTCTAAAATCAAAGGCAGCAGCTGGTATCTGCTTTTAACTAAAAAGCCTGCTTTCTTTGACACAATATTTAGTTCTAAACCTTGGCCTGAGCTAGTTATAAGGTATTTCCCTAGAATTGGTGGTGTCACTTTAAACAAGATCAAAAAGGAATGAGAAAGACTTTTAACATTGGATAGTATTTTTCATATTTCTTTCAATTATTTTTAAATGCAGTTAGTCAAATGTAAACATTTTGCTTTGCAGAGAGGTTATCTTGAAGAAAAGTATCCTCTGACACAAGGAAGAATCACCATTATGCCAGATTAGATCCTCGGTTCACCAAATTACCCATGACAGTAACTAAAGCCCCACACAATGCAGTCTTTTTGGTTTTTAATCCATAAAAATGATCTTTATATCTCTATCATCACATCAAGACTGACTTTCACTATTAATTCATCTTCCCTCTTTCCTCCCATTTTTGCAAAAATTTTGTTCTCCCACTCTGGAATCTCAGCCACAGCTGCCCTGCTGACTCACTCCTCCACTCCCCTAGCGCTTGACTGAAGCACTTACTATTCACAGCATCTTTCTCTGGGATCAGATTACAGCATGTAGAGAATACTGCTACTCCTCTCCTTGCAACAGCAGATTGAGTCCTGGACTATTCTCACTCGGTTTCTCTTCACTAGTCTCATACTTGCTGCTTATTTCTCTTTTCATAGATTTCCACCGTTGTCAATACACAAATGTCTCCCTCTGGATGAATGCCATCTGGAACAGCCTTTTTGCATTGCTTTGCCTCATCAGCTCCAGCTTCTATTAAAATCTCCTTAAAATTGGAATTTTAAAATATAAATATATTTAATGTGAACATTACACTGTAATTAAGGCAATAAACTCTCTTCTCTTCCTTTCCAAAAATTATGCACTGGTAATTTCAAAACCACAGTCAACCTCAACGTGTTCAAATGTAACAATGTAACAATTCTGAGTTAGTAAAACTCACCAACAATAAAACCTCGATTTGTAAACATCAAGTCTTACATGGAAGCACATACACATATATATGTATGAGTCAAAGAGAAAAGCATCTTCTCCCTCTCAGGAGAAACGGGAACCAACAACCCAACATGCTCTCCTCCTTTTAAATGTTTCATTTGTCTCAGGCTTGTGAAGAATGCCATGCTAATAAATGTTGATAACCTGTTTTTGCAGCAGACAATCTCCTGGTTCCAAGTGAGTGGCTGGAATGATGTTTTATCTCTACACAGGAGGCAGGAGACGGCACTTGGACTGCTCAAGTCAGTGCCGACGTTACGAACATCTCGACCAAGATGCACAGAACAGAGCTTAGTCAAAGTAACACTGAAAAATGTCAAAATGATCCAAGGGACTACATAAAAAGGACAGGCTATTCTGTATTTTACATGTTGCTAATGGAATGCAGCCTGGAAGAAGCTGGGTTTATCTCCATATCTTTTTATATCTATGTATCTCTTAGGTTCAATCTGAATTTACACCTCACACAGTGAATTATTATGGCAACACCATAGAATAGCAAAATTTTCTTCCTCATCTGCATACTTCTCCATCAAACTGCAGTCCAAGTTTCATCTGTTTTTCCTAAATGCACTCCCATTTAGCCATGTGTGAAGCACTCTGCTCTCATACACATCTAAGTAAGTACACCAAAAGCAGTGTACAGATGTTTGTCTGCTTCGCTAAAGCAGAAACAGAGGTGGTGGGGTTTTTATCACAAATGTTTGTCATTGCTGTGGCACATCCTCAGTAATTTCTGATAGATACTGTACTCCACACAGCATTCTGCTATTTCAGTTGCTGTAGATTTCTACAGAGAAAGAGGTTTGAAAAGTAATGACTACCAGAAAAAATAATTAATAATTTTAGTTGTTATGCATTAACCAAAATTACATTTTAATACATGCAGTATTTTCTTTATAAATTAATGACATGTAGATGCCTAATGAGATCTGACTAAGGTTTTAATTTTAAAAAATGAACAACACACTGATGACATACTCATGTTATACCCAAATTCACTTTACAATATAACTTCTGGGGAATGGAGGGGGGGGAGAAAAGTAGCCTGACACATAAAAATATTTTGTAAATGTAAATACTTACAGTACATGGAGACTTGATATTACTGTCACACCTTGAGAAAACGTATTTGATTATCTTTAAATGTACTCAACAAAACATGGGGAGGGAAGAGTGCTAGGGTGCTTCAACATCCTAGGACAGTGTCAGAGTCCCTTAAATGAAATCATCAGGGTGGAAGATTACTCTGTAACAAGGCTCTAGTTTCAGCTTCTCCAGAACTAAAATCAGCCCAGGATCCCAAAACCACAGGAAATGCCCTTGAAACATTGTAATGAAACCTTAACAAATCACACTCAAAGGTACCATCAAACTCATTTCTCAGTTATCCAACATGTGGCACCTTTTAGTTTCAGGCGTTTCTATAGCTCAACCAAATTTCATCAGTTTATCTAGGCAATAAAATAACAGCAATTACAAAAAAAGAAACCAAACCAGATGCCACAAACTGCTTCAGTACGGCTTGCTGGTGGAACCACTGCGCTGCATATAGGCAACCCAACTTCCCACAGTAAACAGGACAGCTTAGACAAAAAAGATACGTATGTTTATAGACGGGCCTAATCACAAAGTACAGCACATACTCACTAAAAATCAGATATATTGATACTGTACCGCATTATTAGACACAAAATATGCCTACAGAGATGGATCATTCTCCAAGTTTTCTTTTTAGAAAATCACCCCTTTAAATCAAAGGTGACATGTTGATCCAGCCTACAGGATTTCTGTCTTGTTGAGAAAAATCCAGATATTTTGTATACCATGCAAATAATCCACTATTATATGGTCCATAGAGTTCAGAATAATGTTTCTGAAACAGATTTATGACAAAAGCATCTACTTAACAGAACAACGGAAATTCTGTATTTGCCCTTATTCACGTGTTCCTAATCAGGCATATGCAATAAAATCTGCATCTAACAAGGCACCACAGCTTGACCTGGCATCATAAGACCTCAGGTACAAACAAACTTACCCTTAAAGAAAAAAAACCAAACCAAACAAAAAAAAACAACACAAAAAAACCCCACACCCAACAAAAACTACAGAGGAACTAGTTAGTAGTCAGAAACAATTCAAGCATTATTATTAGCCCATCAAAGATTAACAGCCCCATCAATTTGGGTGAACATCCGCTGAATCAGGCCCATCTTCACTATTCACACCACTCCTGTCAGTGCAAGCAGAGAACGGATCACAGGGAAATTTAAGCTCGACTTCATGGTACAGACCGCACAGGTGACTTTGTGTTCACTAAAGCAAAATCCAAGATATCTATGGAAAATACAGCGGCCCTTTGAAGCCAAGAGGTGTGCTACAAGTCTCTGCCTGTGTTTCTCTTCTCCATATTGTCCCCAAAGCTCTAAACACTGATTTAAAAAAAAAAAAAAAAAAAAGAAGGCTCCAGTCTGGCCTAAGGGTTCTTCTTGTCCTGACCATATAATTAAACATTTCCTTTTCCTCTATGTTGTGCTCAGATATGGTATGAGATGGACAGGGGAACAGTCATAGAAGAGTGCCTGGTGGTATCTGGGTTTTAACTTGCAACTGCAAACAGAAATGAATTACTTTTAACCCATTAGGGCCCAGAGGTATCCATTTACCGCCACTTGATTTTTCTTTACCCTCTGCCTTTTAAAAGTCTAGTTTTTAATATTCACTCCATTTATTCCACAGCATGAATGCACATAAGTTCATTCCATTCATAGCTACGACAAAGAACACTAAAAAAACCAACCTTTGAGCTAAAGCACATAATGCCATCACATAAAGCCTTTCCTATGGGACTGATAATGTTTGCTGACATGCTTACGTCCAAATTCTATATGGCCAGTGATTTTTATCTAAATAGAACAAGTTGTGACAGAAGACAGAAAAAAATCACAATTTTGCACGTTCAGTGACTTTCCTGACCAATGTGTCTTTCATATTTCCAATATCTCTTACTTTATTTTTAACAATATAAAACCATTTGAATGTATTTGGTTGTAGAAACAGACAAGTTTTTATACCACACATCAGTTTAAAAAATCTATCTTCACAGTGTACATTCAAAACTCTACTTGCACCTCTTCTCAGTGAATAGCACACAAAAATAAACCACTTTTGCAGAGATTTTGACCAAGTTACTGCCTGGTTTAACCCACCTATGACCCCTCTCTTGGAATTGCCTTCCCTGGACTTGTGCTGTGTGGTAAGTAATTAATTGGAAAGAGGTAATTACCACATCTTGGTTATTCTGCAGTCCTTGCTCTGGTCTACAGGAGATGGGACCAAATGGTATATTGGTATCCCAGCCACACTTGAGTAGCTCAGTCTCCAACCAGGTGTTAAGCAGGAACTTTGATTCCATACGATTTTCTGAGCTCAGTTACTAATGAATTTTTTAAAAAGTTTTTCTTCCCCACCCCCAAAAGCAAGCAAAACTTAAGAAGTGCCAGAGCCCTCAGTGGAGAAAGGTACAAATGATGGAACTCAATTTATCAGCCTGATCGACATCACTTGAAATCTGATAGATTATGTGCGGTGGTTCAGCAGGGAACATCTCTTGCAATTACTTGCTCACAAGCTTCCCACCAGCCAATAACTATTTGTCCTAATTGACAGTGTGTAATCCTCAAACAGCTGAACCTTCCTGTTCCGATGGATGGATTCTGTTGATAAACCCTTTGTTAATGTCATAAGAGTAAATTCAGAAATTACACGTTAGTGGGATTCGGAGACAAATAGCAACCTACTCCAAAACAAAAATCCCAACTGTCCACAGCACACAAAAGCAAGTTACAGGTATCTCTGTTTAGGAGCTATGGATTTGAACATTAATTACCTCTTTTTTTCAAGCTTTAATTTAGGGACAATTACATTAGGTTACCTTCCTTTGGGGTCTTCATGGCAAATACACAGCTACAGAAACAAGAGCAGATTGTACATGGAGATGAGAGAGGCAATGAATACTTGCAATGCGGTCTGTATCAAAAAGAAAACCACTCAGCCTTCCACCCAAAAATACAAACGGAAGAAAAATGCACAACTCCCAAGTCTACCCTGAACAGTGCCAGACTCTGGCCACCCAGGAGAGAAGAGGAATTGCCATGAACCCCATAGCTAAAAGTCTCAGTACCAGGAGAATACAACAATTTTCAAAGGGTCTAAATTAGAAAATACCTTTTTTTTCCCCTCCCACTGTCTCTGGAGCATCCCTCTAATGCCATCACCCTTTCAGGAATAAGAGCTTTCAAGCTCTTCTTTCCTTCTCAGGAGACAACTAGAGTAACAAACTACTCAGCTATCATAAGAAAAGCTGTTGAGATAGATAAATTTAGTTAAGCCCTGAGTATAGATAAAATTTTATGAAATATTGTTATAGACCAGTCTTTATGTGTTAAAATACAAATATTTTTAAAACTAACACAAGTCACCCACAGATTAATGACTGGCAAGATCTTCTAGTATGTCCATGTCTCAGATAAAAAATAGTTCTAATATATTAATTGATAATATTTATAGAGTGTGAACTTTAAAGCATGCTAAACATAACTACATTTTTTGCTTGAACTGTTTTTCTTTTAAAAAAAGATACTAAACCCCAACTTTTGGTATATTTTTTGGTGAGGATCTTTACAGGAAAAAAACTGTAAAATTCTCAGTAGATGTACAAAAAGTCTATGAGAAACATCCCCTCTGACCAATGCCTTATCAAGAAAGATTTTGTGTGTTTATGCTCTCGTCTGCGAATTACATTTAATGTTTAAAATCAGAAAATGGGCCACTTTCTTGACCGTAATTGTTACACATTTTTAGCTATGAAATCTTTCTGATATTTTCATTATCGCCTGTCTAATATCATCTCACCTACCTAGCTTTGCAAAGCAGTATTGTCTGTAGCCTCTGTGCCTTGGGGAAGGATTTTTCATTTCATATTGTTTGTTCAGACTTTAATGAGATTCTTAAAAGAGCAATCCCTTGGATTGTAATAGAATCCCACCATAGATCAGTGGCTGGCAGAAAGTGTTTTGACATGACTGCTTTTGCAGAGAGGGAAATTTATGTTCACAAAAGTAGACTAGATAATGAAAGGTGGAAGGAAGAGAAAAGAGAATGAAGCAGCAACAGGCACTCACATTATATTAAGTGTATAACATCAGAAGATATCAAAAAAGGAGAAAAAAACCCCACAAATGTTACTAGGAGTCATACTTTAAAATAAAATTGCTTTTTCCTCCCTCCTTTTCAAAGGACTCCTTTCAAAAACTATTGATAATGACAACTAGAACATACAGGATCCACTAAACAAAAATGGGCAAATTGGCTGGAAAATCTGCTAATGAGAATTGTACTGGTGTCTAGGATAATAAAATTTAATTTTAAAAACAAGTGACATTTTTTTACCATCTTCTCTGAAATAGATGATTTCTCTAGTAAGAATCCCACAGCTATGACCAGAAACAGAAACACTTCATATAGAGCAAATCTGTATATCAAAGTAAAATAATGACTTGGCTCCTCTCAATATACTTTTTTGGAATGTCTATTTTTAGGCATGCTTTTGAAAATTTAAGTATCTTTTGAGGAAACAAAAATAATTAGGAGAATGTTGATATTAATTCACAAAAATATATCTAATCACATTATTTTATGCATTCATTAGTATAAAATATTTAATCTGACAAAAAATAAAAACTGTCCAAACTTCCAGGCCACCTGTGGATTCAGAAAGACTTGGCAGGACAACAGAAACCACCAATATAAATGTTAACTGCTGTGATCAGCCCTGTGTTTAATGTCTCATGGTACCCTTAAAAGCACAGAAAGCAGAGAAAAATGAGCAAATCACTCTTAAAGCTAATGTTCCCTAAAGACAAGGGGAAAATGATATCTGGAAGAGAAGCTGGGGAGAGTAAAAATGGTTGTTTGTACTTCTTAACTAGTAAGTTCCAGCTGATTTTAATAGTGATTTAAAAAAAAAAAAAAAAAA
>VZTH01004187.1:150518-195693 GCA_013397815.1 Aleadryas rufinucha | reverse complement strand
AAACAAATCAAAACACCAACTCTTTTTTAACATAATTATCGGGGTATTTTTATTCTTCTCTAACTTGTCTTGGTTTTAGTAATTATTACTAGGCATTCCTAATAATACACAATGTTATTATTTTATACCCATAATAATGCATAATATTACAACAGGCAGATTTTAAATCATTGAAGAAGACATCCAGTTTCCCCATCTTTTAATTACTGAGGTAATGTAACACCATTATTTGCTCTTCTCTCTATTAATATCCAAACTTGACAGCTGACAAGTTTACCACAGTGGCAAGACAGATTATTAATTTAACTGAGATAAGCTTAATTTCTGAATTGTAGATTTACTGAAGTAATTGAACTACTACAATGTATCAGAAAAATGTGTGGATTAATTCACACACAGTACAGATTTAGCAAATTGCACATGAATACACCTTTATTTTATTGATTTTAGAATAGTTTGGAGCAGACAGCTCACAGCAATATCCAGATTAGACAGGAATTTTAGTCTCCAAAAGGTGGCTAAGCAACATCAAGTGCCCCCAGGTAGAGACAGGCCTGGAGTAATTAAGAACTAGCTGTTAATTAGGTGCTGACCAGCGCCTGCTTGATCCCAGCTCAACCTTCACTGCCCTACCAGCCAAGCTGCAAGCAGGGGAAAGGGAAAGGCACCAAAGAGTCGGAGATGGTTTAGTCGCGGGGTCACTCTTTAGAAACACCTTCAGCCCAGAAATATCCACAAATGGTTCATTTGGGCCACAGATTAAGTGCAGCACAGATGCTGAGATGTCAGAGCTGGCAATCTGCAAAGGCATCCTCAGAGCAGGAGGATGCTTTAGCAGAGCCCCGAGCAGGTGCCTGAGCCAGGTCAGTGCAGCTGCTCGTGGCAAGGCTTGGGCTGACTCCGGGGAGCTCCGGGCTCCTATTAGCCTCCACTTAATCCCAGGCTAAACCTGGCCCTGCAAGGCGATGCACCTGAGCTAATAAGCTCCTGCTGGATCCAAAAAACACTGAGGGAACAGGGGGATGAGCCAGCAGGAGCCAGCCTGGGTCCTGTTGGCACGGAACAGAGCCAGCACTAATAAGCTGGGCCCATATGACAGCTTTCATGCTGGGCTGTGCTGCACATCCCAACAGTGTGGGTATTTTCAAGGTTTCTTCCATTATCCACTGTTTTCTTGCTGACTGCCTGGCATGTCACCACATTAGTCTGGCCCTAAAACAGCCAACTCTGAGAGAAAAATATGGAAAGGTCTATAACACATATAATTTGACTGCTCCTGGCATTAAGAAATAAAGATTTGGACATTAAAAAAAAATGTGGCTTTTTTGCAGTGATTGCATATTTCAGCATTTTGGAAGTTGCTTCTGCCTCTAGCATGCATTTAGTACAATTTAAAAAATAAAATGTGCAATACTACAGTGTTTGAAAAACATGAATGGCATTTTCATTATATGTTGTGCTTAAAGTAATCCCTACAATAAATGAGTTTATATAAAAATATGCTCTGGTGAATTAAAATTTTCATGTGAGGAAATACAGATTTTGTGGAAAATGTATCACAATCCTCTTATTTCTAAGATTATAAAACACTGTTAAAAACCTTCCACAACTTCTGTTTTATTTTTACTTTGGGGGAAAAATACTGGGTTTCCTTTACTGGAGTACAAATCTTGAGGTAAGTGCACAAGATAATGCCAACTCATCTTTTAAATTTTACAAGCCTCTGAGCTATAAACACTGTTTTTGTTTTATGATGAAGTTTATCTAATTAATGCCTGGAAATCAAATTATTCTTTCAATACATTTTAGAACAGATCTATTGCTTTTGTAAGTTATATGCAGCTGAGTTCAAATTTATACTTTTTTCCCCAATATGAAACTACTGTACTGCATGCTTCACTGCTCAACACTCCTATTTTCATCATGGGGTGGGGCTTCAGTAGCCAACAAGACTAAATGGTCTCAAGTTGTGCCAGACGAAACTTAGATTGGACATTAGGAAAAATTTCTTCACCAATTCTCCAAGAATTGGAACAGGCCACCCAGGGAAGGGGGTGAGTGAGCATTCCTGCAGGTATTTAAAAGATGTGCAAATGTGGCACTTATGGATGTGGTTTATTGGTGGACATGGCAAGGCTGGGTTAATGGTTGGACTTGATCTTAAAGGTCTTTGTCACCCCAAATGATTCTATGGTTCTGTGTTTCCGTATTTTGAAAGGAAACTAATGCTATCTAAAAACAAGGTAAGCCCCTGTGGAGAAGTATTAGAGAGATTTATAGCACATGCAATGTCCACTTGACTTAAGACTTTTTGAAAGGTCTTCCTTTCATGAATCACAAACCTGAATCTAAAAAAAACCAATAGAAATGAACTTTTAAGGATTAAAAGAACCCAGTTGTATTTCCTTTGCCTTGAGTGTCACATTGAAATGAATATTATACGCAAAGATAGAAAATTATTAAAAGTAATATCAACTCATGCACTGCTGAAGAAAAAATGACTATTTATGTGTGAAAACTGAAATGTCGCTGTTATGGGTAAACAACACAGTTCTACAGCAGACCAGGGAAGCAGATGAGGAATGACAAAGCAAACCTTGCAGCTTCCAGCCCTCTGTTAAGCATGTTTCTCAGTCCAAAGTTATTCCATTAATACAGTTATATAAGCACCTCCATTCAGTCTTCAAGAGGTAATTTTGATACACAAGGAAAAGCTTACCTTAAAAGTCAAGAAATACTCCCAGGTAGTTTTATACAAACTCTGTTTTCTGCCACAAGGTCTTTGAGTTAAATAAAAATTCAGAAAATCCTAAAGCCAGGGGAGACAACTGCAGTCTACACAGACAGCACCACAGAATACACAGAACAATTGTTATAAAAGGGATGCTATATCTCCTCCCTTGATAAACTGTGTGTATGGAGTTTTCTTGGACTGCAGTTGAATGAATTCCATTCCTGAAACATCCTGTAACTGTTCTGTCACCTTTCCCATTTCTTAAGACTTTTTTTTTAAGACTAGATACTGAAAACAGGTATATCATGACAGTGACCGCTTTAGCAGTTACCTGCAACATCAACATTACCTTCTTAATTTCCATCTACCACCCTTCAGCTTGCACATCACATAATTAAAGCTGTGTGAGAGGCTCACAGTGGGTTATCCAGAAGAAGATTAACAATCTGCCCCACTGGATGAGACTCTCGATGGAACTCTAAGGTGCTGAGCAGCCCAGAGAGGAAGGGGTAAACTACTCAGATACCTGAGAAGTTTCTTTCCTTTGCTGTCACCTATACCCTTTGACAAGCCAGGACATCCGGCACCTGAGAGAGTTTGCACAGAGCTGTGGAGCATCTGCCCAGCTCGTGTTCCTGCAGGACAGTTCTAACGCGTGTCCCTCAAACCTGCACACTTGCAGACCACCACAGCTTGTTGGGGATGACTTCCCAGTGCTTGGGTCTCACTCTTTTGTCCCCAGAGGTGCATGGATAGATTGCTCTCTTGAGATTCACTTCCTCCTTGGAAGCTGAGAAAATTTCACATTATCCTGGGGTTTAGGCAGCAAGAAAAACCTGCTACAGAAATTACTGATGACAAACCACAAGGGCCATGGGGCCCATGAGCGATTCGATTTTCAGGACATGTTATTAAAATTTCAAGATTACTTTGCCTAGATAGACCAACCCAAGACTTCAACCTTTGTGATCCACGCAAATATCTCCTATACATCAAGGTTTCCAACCTCCACATCAATTAAAATTTTAAGTCATTTCTTACACTTTTAATTCTCATTTTGGCTTACCCAGTTTTCTAGACACCTTTATCATCTGTGAGTACATGTAATTCAGGCTATTTAAGAAATAGTTATTACATCAATGGCTCTGAAATATCCATTTCTGCCACAAATAAATGAATGGTCAAAGACCTTGACACTCAGTTCATTACAAATTAGCTGTGTGATAGTCCATTCTTTTCAGTCCAGCCAGCTTTGGTTTCAGACCTATACCTGTTTTTGACTAAGCTAGAATGACACTAGGCTATAGGAAACAACCTCATGGTACGAAGCACAGGGATTAAGAAGTAGCAAACCATATTTAGCATCAAAAAAAAAAAGAGAAAAAATTTCTCTTCATCACTTTCTGATTTGCTGAAAGTAGACATACACAAACCACGAAAATACATACTTTTAACTGACATGCAAAACAATGTTATTGTATAATTAGGAGGAAAAAAACCCTGACTTTCAATTATGGCACATTATATGCAGGAGACTACTGACAATGTAAATCCCTGCAGGGAGGGATTTGTAAAATTCCCATTACAGCCCATTGTGTACTGCTGTTCACACAGAGAGGGATTTCTTGGAGTTGACATAAAACTACACTTACCTTTGGCTGCCACTGGGGTAAGTGCTAATTCAACATAAGTGATGGTTTTATTTGTTTGTTCTGTTTGTCAGAAAGGTACAGGCACACCGGTTACACTGTGAAATATAGGAATTATGCTTCGCTTTTACACACAACTCATGGGGACATTAAAGATCTGGTAGTTCCAATGGAAGATAAAGACATAAATAGCAGTTTTAGTGCCCACTGTAAGAAGCTTCAGAACTAGTTCAGATGACAATGAAGACCTAGCCACCGGTTTCTGTTCTAAAAGATCTTATCAATACGGTAATTTGCAGTACACAAAATGATTTTTGATACATCAGACAAGGATGAGTGCACAACACTGAAATCACAAGTTAAATTCACTATGGCGTGGTCATCTATTTTCCTGTTGTCAGTCACAGGACATTTGAATTTGACCCAAATACAAAAAGCCATCAAAATATTTCAGTATTTTGCATTTGCATTAGTTCAGTGCCTGGAAAACAGGCTACTCTGGCAATTTGACTGGTGACATTCAGGTGACAGAGGTGAGGGTAATATAAGGATCTCTGCAGGCTGTAACAACAGCGGTGGCACATAAAATAGACTGAGCTAAACAGAAAAATGGATCCATCAAGGCAACAGAGCCTCTTCCACAAATCAGCCTGCTAATAAAGTAGTTGAGAAAGCTCAGAGTAAGTTTATGCTCTGTCCATGTTGGAAATTAGCACACTGACCTTCTAAGCTGGGATTGTCAATGCAAATGTAAAGTGTCACCAAGGTCAACAATTACACATATGCACAGCATTTGCACTATCATTCTTAATATTGGTTTCCTGATATAGGAAAAAATTAAACTATACAGTAATGTGAGAGCTGCAGAACTGTAGGAAGCAAAATTACAAAAATATCAGTTGTTTTCAAAGCCTCAAACAAACAATTGTTGCATTTTAATTGTACAACAATAAACTGGTGATTTAATTTATTCCATATATATGTTTTAAAAGAGTTTGATATTAAAAATAATTAATAATTAACATAAATGAAGCAGCAATTACTCTTTTCTGCCTTTCACATTAACCATAACAATCTATTAGGAGAGGCAGCAGTGAAAAGTAATAAATATAATCTCACTTCACTTTACTGATCAACAGCAATCAGTTAATGGGTTATCATATGAGATACAATCGATAGTACAGGAAATTTATATAGAGATGTTTATTGCTACTTAGTGAGTACTTCTATTGATATTTTAAATTTATAATTAGAATAACAACTCATTTGCCTTTCATCATAAAAGCAGAAAGCTTCAGTCTTTGGTTTTAGACTTTCAGATGTAAAAAAATCCATAATTTTGTTGTGACAGAAATTTAAGGAAGACCAGTTTCCCTACCCACTTTAACACAACAAAATGCTCCAAAATACTACCCTTTAAAGAGTGTTCAAATTCAAAACCAGAGATATTTCAACTGTCTTAAGCGAAAGACTAAAATGCTGAGCACTAAATAAATAAATAAATAAATAAATAAATAAATATTTTCATACTGTCCATGCAGGAAGGATTTCAATAGGATTTTTACATTATTCTTCATACCATGGACTTTATTCAGGAAGATATTTATGCATATTTCTAATCTTATTAAAGGCTTACTCACTGATGAGCTCATTGTATTTCAAGATGTGTTTTTTTTTCTCCTGCCATGACTCCTTTAGAGTTGCACTTCATAGAGAAAATATAAAAATTACAGGATAAGTAGTCTAATAGGATGCTCCATCTGTGTCATTGACAGAATAAGGTGTTTCAGAAGGTATAAGAAAGTCTCAAGGGGAGATTTCTTCCCAACTCCAGGCAGCTAGCAGATGTCATTCTTTCTCTTCAAAAAAAAAAAAAAAATTAAAGTCGAATTACCTAATTTTTGAAATCTAATGTGTTCTTGGCAGTNCTCTTCAAAAAAAAAAAAAAAAAATTAAAGTCGAATTACCTAATTTTTGAAATCTAATGTGTTCTTGGCAGTTTAATTTTCCATTCAAAAACATACTTTTTGAATATCGCTATTAAGTTGTTCAAGTTTAAATTCTATTTGTTAGAACTATTATATCTAAATGAAAAAACAAACAAAACTACAACACTGAAAAGAATTCACAAGATCAGGATTAAAGAACAGCAGAAGGGAAAAGAAAGAATCTACATTTTTGTGTTCCTTCTGGGAGGGAGAGGTCTTGGCCTCTTTGTGGAGTATAAATAGCTATCATAAATAAAAGTGAGAAAATGCTGTGGAAATTGTGTAATTTATTGAAATGACATTACATAGGCAGCAATTAGCAAAACAACCTTAGTGCTATTGAAAGCAAAACTCAGAAACAAATCTAAACTAAAGCTTAAAAATGTACTCTAATTTTTTATCATATTTTTTTAGACAAAATCTTGAGAACTTCTGCTGTTTACACAACTCTGACATCTTCTGCACTCCACTACATAAAGACAGATGAGTGAAATTCAAACTTTTTTGTACAACTGGACCACCTGTAAACATCGAAATGCTTTAAATATCATCATAATTCTGTAGCAATTGTATTCTTGCATATCATTCACTGTTACCAAGAAGCTTTTCCCAAAACTGTACGTCACCCACAAACCACAGAAGTGTATTCCTTGTCTCATTTACTACAACATAGGTTTAGATATTATTTTATACTGGCTCTAAATTTGGTTTCCCATACCAGTTCCAGCCTCACTCGACTTTTGGGAGGCATTTAGGAATGACCTATAGAATTACCAGTAACACATTAAAAGGAAGCGTGAATTAAAGGACCCCAGGAGGAATTATCAATCACACAAAAAGTAGATGAGCCCTAGTGATAGGAAACACACGGTGTAGAAGAGCTGGAGTGAAATGAGGCAGGGCACATAAAACATCTGCCTGTGGAAGCTGCGATATCTCCCAAGCCTTGCCTGTGAGCCCGCTCAAAGAACTTGAGCAAAAATGAGCAAGAGAAGTTATTCATTCTCATTTGACCTACTTCATCTTCTAATTAGCATTTGGTAATTGGCTGGAAAAAGTCCAATTTCTTGCCCAGTAGATGCTCTTCAGGTATGCTGACTGCTTTGAGTTAACACCTGGGAATATGGCAATCTGTACTAAGTGATTTAGGAATACAAATCTCACTGTAATTAAGTGGAATCCAAGTACCTAGCAGTTAGGGATTTTTGATAATTCCAAATGTTACATCACATTGCAAAGGATGACACAAAAAAGCTGCCAGTGTAACTCCAATGAAGGATAAGAAAACAGCGGGAGATCTCGCTCTCCCTTTCTGCATTTCAGAAGTAACAGAGCATCAAGCCTGAAAAATTCAGTAAAAACTTTATAGAAAGGGGAAAGACAAGAACATAAGTGCATTTCAAACCAATGGTAAACTAAGTATTTTTTAAGAATAAGTTTTAACTTCAGTTAAAATAGCAAGAATATTCTGAATGCAAAACCAAAAAAAAAACCCCAAACCAAAACTAACAAGGATAATGGATAGGGAAAATCTAGGTAACAAATACTGCAAAACTACTTGACTGGCAACTCAAGTCAAGCTATCCCCTTCTGCTTTTTTGTAAGGAACAAAGTAATTGTTTACCAAAGTGTCAAATGAACTCCAAGTTTCTGCTCTGCAAATCCCAGTCTCAAGGAGTATCCCAAGGCAGGCCATCAAATCTGGAAAAGCTCCAGTTGAATAAAGCCTCATCTGTCCCTGAAAAATCAGTTCAGCTGAGCAAGTAACAGTACAAAATACATGCAAATACCTATTCTGACACACTGTTCTGAAGGTGGATAATAGCTTTGATTTTTTTTCCCCACCAAAAGCATCCCAATGCTTAGTCATGATGAATATTGCAGGGCACCACAAGAATCTTTATAGCAAGTGTTTCAGTCTCAACAAGAAACTGGTGACTAAGAGCAGCGTGGATGCTGCACCCTTTTAACTGAATTGAGGTAGGCGGCATGAACTGGTAAACAAGTAATTATATTTTCACACTGAGAAGAAGTAAGGAGTCTGAAAAGTCAAATAGCAAGTGGACTGCAATTTTGTTCATGAAGTTTAAATTTCAGTGAAGGTTGATTTGATAATGGAAGGGTAACTGCATCCTTCCAGTTTCATTAAAAAACTGTAAAGAAAAGCCTTTCTGGAGATAGAGAAGTGTTTTCTACTGAATCTTATCTACTGCAAAGTTCTTATTAAGGATGAGGATTTGAGGTCAATTCTCTAGTTTCAGGAAGTTAATCGAGTGATTAAGCTTTGACTAAAAATTTCAGGGATAAAGTTCTTCCAACTGAGCTTAACCTCACTATGTGTGATGGAATTAAAACTTACTAAATCCTCACTGGCCAGGAAGACTTGTGTTTGAAACAAAACTGATGAATTGTTGCTGCCATTCCAGCTTTACACTGTATGTAATTAACACAATGACAGGTTAATCATATTCAATTGCTTTCCCTGTTCTCAGTGGCTGTTAAATAATATTTGAGAAAATAAAAGTAAATTTGGAACCTGCTCCTGCAAGCACAAACGTAAATACTCAGCTCTGTTTTGCTCTACAGAGTTGAATACATGTGTATTGACCTACCCACATGCATCCACTTGAAACCAAGGCCACTAATTACATGCTAAATGTGCCAGGAAATCTGAGTTTCAGTTATGGGTTCTGCCACAAATGTGTGATGCACTTTAAAACCTTTGCATGAAAGATACTGAGTGAGCACAAAAAGTAATACTGAGTCACATTTAACATCAGCTAATCAAAATTTCTGAAAAACAAAACAAAGCAAAAAAACCTTTTTGCAGAAGAATTTACCAAAGCAAAAAAACAAAAGGACAAAAGGTTTCTTATATATCCCTCAGACATTTTTTTGTAGTTTTCTCAGAAAAATATTCTAGTACACTCCCAACATTACTTCTGAGTCAGTTATAATCACTCTACATGCAAAGACAGTTATGTTAGGTCTTCACACTGTGACCCTTAATGACTGGTGTTACTGTGGTTCAAAGCAGTGAGTGGGGAGAAGTGGTTCTGTCCCACAGGGACAGCCACAAGCCAGGCTGTTCAAAGTGAGTCACTTCACACACACACAGTTCAAATTGTGATGTAGGAGCAGATTTTGGGAAAACTTTTGGATTACACAGACATTGAAAAATGCTAAAAAACCTTCTGCTTGTTAAAAAAAAAAAAAAAACAACCAACCAACCAACCAACCAACAGAAAAACCCACAAAAAACCAAACAACAAAACTGTTAAGGAAACTTCCTGATGTGACCATTCACAAGACTGACACAGCCACACTCTCAATGTCACAGATTTTCACTGCTGGGACCAAAGCCCCTTCCCAGTGGTGGCCCCAGTGACCTAGCAGGTTTCCACTGGACTCCCTGCACGCCCCACTCACAGTCAGGACAGGTTTCTTTCACCAGCTCGATCCCAGGTTTCCCAAAGCAGACTCTCAGACGTCTCATTCCATAAATCTGCAGTAAGACAGAACCAACCTGCGCTGGTGCCTCTGAGGAGAGAGCCCAAAGGAGCCCCCGGGCTTTTATCCCCTCACAGTCCAAGCACGCCAAGGTCTCACTCTTCTTCCCAAGTTCCCCTCTCCTGCTCTGTCTCCCAGTGTCCATGCACCTGGCTGGTGACATCCATCTTCTTGCCCTCTGTTATAAAGGCTTTTTGTCTTGGGCTCCCACCAGAGCTCAATCTGCACCTCCATCTGCAGTTTACAAAACAAGTTACCAGCACCAAATATTTTCCTCAGCAAAAACAAATACCCCAAACATATTTCAATGCTCCTTGACCAGAAATAAAGCTTTTGTAGACCTTGTTGCAGACACAGTTCAACTGCACTGCTGCAGCCATATTTGCCTGAACCTGTACAGGCTGGAAGAAAAGTATTAAGCAGAACCAAACAAGGCCTTTGTTTCCTTTTTTCCTTATAATTTTTAACAGAAAGAGCAGATGGATGAGCTGTCCCTGTGCAATGTCTTACACATGCAGTTGCTGAAGTTTCTGTGGATTGCAGGCACTGAGTGTGTGTCTTTCTGCCAATTTGAGTTCAACTCCCACACAAGTCCTGCAGGAACAGTCAGGCCACAGTGCGATGCCGCCTTCCAGTGCTCTGAGAAGCCAACAAGCCCTGCTGCCAGCAAGGCTGCTTAGTTCAGGTTGTACACTGATAATTTTGTCTGAAGATAAAGTATCTGAAGCTACGCCTTCAACCCCAAAGCTGTTCCACAGTGCACAAGATTACTATATTAAGCTGTCCCCCTGTTCAATCCCTGAGCCTTTTGGCGAATTTCCTGGCCGTGACATCTGCCTATTAATATTCGACAGGAAAGCAGTCCAGAAATAAAACTGTTTTAGGCCTCCAAGACCAGTGTTGACCTTATTTCTGATAATACACAAGAACTTCTGTTCCACGTCTACTATAGATCCAGTGTGAAATAAAACACAATACCTATAAAACACAGTACAGCTTTATCTAGCAGCATAAAGAAATATATGGACCAAGAAAAAGAACAAAACACAAACACACAAAATTAACCCCTTGCCACTAAAAGAAAAAAAAAAACTGCATGGCATTTCTTACTGTTCTAGTTCACTTCTCACTGTTCATAGTTTTCCTATAAATCAACGCATCTCAAACTCATCTCAGAGCTTCTAACTTTTCTTAGCATCCCTCAGTCTTAGCACAAAATCTTTCACTCCTGCTTTCCTCTGGCTGACAGTTTCCTATGGCTGTCAGGAGTCTTTTCCCATATTCCCGTGCTCTGTCTTTGCACCTTTCTTTCTCTGCCCTGCTCAACACCGACAAGACATTTGGGAGACCTGATTAAAGGTGTTGTTCAACTGCATTCCCTTTAACAGCAGCATGGCTTGAGCAATGTTGGCAAAAATATTTGAGGCTTTATGTTACTTTATGGATGAGTGTCTTCTAAGAGATAGTTACTGTTGTCAAGTGAATCGTTACTGGTGTTAGAACAAAAGATGTACATGTGATTAGTTTGTGGCAATGAGACCTAACTTAGGCTATGAGAAAACCACACCTTGAAGAAAACCAGGAGATTTCAATACAGGTTCCCAAAAAGTACAAACACCAGATGACAGCAAAGGCCATGAGAGAGGGAGCACAGGATGATGGGCAAAGCTGCCAGGGCTACAAACACAAATCAGAAATGGTCAATTATAGTCACTAAGGGAGCACAAGGTTTGTGAGCTGAAGAAAAAAAAATGGTTTTACAAGTCAATAAAGATCAAGTTAATAAACTGTGTTTGCCAAACAATAAAAATGAACCAAAGCAGCCTCCAGCTGTGTAGGAAGAAACACTTTAGGTCAACATCCCACTTTTCCCAACAAAGAGAAGAAAGAACCAAAAACAGCAAGGATTTCTTGTAAAGAAGTTGGGGTGCTGACCACTCACCATAACTCCACACTGTTTCTCTACTGAATTATCACCATCAATCTTAGCCCCAAGAGGTTTTACACAAGTTAACACCAGAGGAAGGAGTACATACAGAATGTCTGTTTCTATCAGTTCTGATTGTCCCATTTTTGGGAACGACTTGTAATAGTTGCATAATTTGGTCTATAAGAATTAATATCAGTATACCAAGACTAACAGCTTCTGAGTAGACTTAAGACTTTAATGAGATTAAGAACAAATGCTTGATTTTGCATACACACTGCGTTTCTTTAGGCCACACTAACACAGGGTGCTTGACACATGCCCTGCTCTTAAAGATTAAAGCTAAGATGCAAAGTTGTGGCTTGAAAGGAGATAAACCTGCCCAGAAGCCTAATTTGCATCTTTATCCTTTTGACCCTACAAGTTAATGAATTGGAAGAAAAAGTTGATGGCTGCCCTCCAGAGCACCTTCCTTAAGAGAAGCGCATTAGTAACAGTGACCAAGAACTACATTTCTCTTCTCTGATGGGATCAGTAACAAAAAACTGAACAGTTTCAACCAGACCCAAGTGGTTCTGACCAGTGTCAACAAGTTCAAAACAGTTCAGATTGCTTTAAACAGTATCCAACCAGTTCAGCCCAGAACAAACTGGTTCTGACTGGTTGAAACCAGTTTGAACTAGATACGACCATTTCTGACTGCTTCAGATAGGTTTCAACTGGTTCGAAACAGTTCTAATTGGTTCAAATCAGTTTTGATCTCATCCAACCAGTTCTAACTGGTTTTGGCCAGATACAACCAGTTCTGAATGGTTCAATCCAGTTTTGACTGGATCCAATCAGTTCAAACCGATTGTGACCAGATCCAACAGTTTGAACCAGTTTAAAATGGTTTGAATTGGTTCGTACTGGTTTGAACAAGATCAAAATAAGGAATAAAGGCAGTATTTTAGGTTTTAATGAAAATTTGTGGAGATTCTGGTCTCCTCTTCACCTGCCCCACGCTGCTCTGTCACCACAGTATCAAACACCATGGAGGAGCAGCAGCAAGAGAGGTCCTGGGCAGAAAGGTCAGGCCTGTCACTGTCACCATCTTGGCAACCACGTGTGGTTTTCCTCTACACACAGAAAAACTCCCAGAGTATAATGACTGTAATAAAGCTGAAATAAAATAAAATTGCTGTGATAGCAGTTTCACAGAACATAATAAATGACAGTTACACCTAAGATGGTAAGCTAATTTGTACTCATTTTGTGGCATTATTGACAACTACACAGGAAAATTAATCAATACCTAAGCTATTTTATTTTCCATCAAGTGATAAAGCCCTGTCTCAAATGGGTTTGTATTTCATAAAGGTGGAATTATTAGATTAAACAAGCAAAGTTTCTGTGCAAATTAAAACCTTTTAACATCTTTATCATTAGAAAAATACAAAACTTAATACGTTACAATATTATGAGTTATGTTTTCATGGGAGGCTGAAATTTTAAAAGCTCCAAACTGAAATGAGAACTGGCTTCTATGGATTGCCATTGATAATGCAGCACATGAATATCAGACATATTTACCAATCTTTTAAAATAACACATGCATAAGGGGCAATAATTTATCTAAATGGTGCACAGAATAAAATTAGGACACAAAGTTACAGACACTTATCCCCAGTTTTGAGACAGAACGCCTGCAGCACTTCCTACTTATTTGCTTGAAAGTTTTGTACTAAAAATGATTTTTTTCTAATAAAGCATTTAATGAATGAACATACCTAGAACGCTGGTAAAAAAATGACAAACTACAGCTAAAATGCATTAAGTGAAAAACTGAGGAAACAAGATAAATAAGACCACATCAGAGAAATAAGGCAGAAAAAGAGTGGATCAGAATATTTCCAGCTGCCTGGGTAGCCAAAGAAACAGGGGAGGATTTGTCTTGAGGGATTTCAGTGACAGCCCATTTTGTGTAAACCTAGACAGACACTGAAGGCACATATCCAGCTAACCATGTCTGGGAAAATAAAATTAAATTTAAAAAAACCCAAAAAACCGAAAAAAACCCAGGTGTTGCCTGTGGTCATATGAGGAGGGAGAGTGGGGAGCTGCATGGAATAGTTGCTCTATTCTTGTCATTGTCATGGAATAACTTACATCAGAACTTAAAAATCTTAGCATTTGTGACCAAAATTTAGATGCACACAATACAGCTGATACATTAAGAAATTATAAAATAAATATAAGGACCATCAAACAAGAAGGAGAAAACCCACACCAGAAGAATATAAGAATAAAAGTAAAGAATGGAAAGGTGATGGATTCAAACAGAAGACTATGAATGGTTCCCCAATACCCAACGAAGGCTGAAAATCATAATAGTTTCAAGAATTATTTCAAGAATGTGAAAAAATATTGCTAAACTGTTCATTTACTTTTTGGTCATCACATCTTCAAGACTCTGTTCCAATTCACTGGAGTAGTAAGCCATAGGAAATAAAAGAAAAAAAAATGTAAAAGACAAGTAATACTGAATAAAGAATCAACTTTCTTTTCTTTATGCCTTTAGGTCACCATGAAGGAAATACAACTCCAAAGCATGTTTTTTTTTTTAAAGATCAGCAAAATACAAGGGTAAAAAAATATTGTAATAATTTTAAAAAAGAGTTAATAGAGAGGAAGTAGATTTAAAAATTGTCTATGTTCTAAGACTGTAGCACTTTCAAATTTCAATCTTGTATTTAAAGCTGCAACTATACATACATGACATGACGTAAGACAAGACTGTTAATTCATTGTATAAGATTTCTTTCAATGTATGAAATTATGCCTGTCCTTGGAAGGTTGCAAAGTTTAACTAGTTTATATTTTATTTAGTACTTATGATCCTAACAGCAGGCTGCCTTAGGCCTCATTTCCACTTAATTCAGAAAAACAACATTCCTTATTCATGTACTGTCTGATCAAAGGCTTACATTTAGCATAACACACACTAAAAAAAACCACATTTTGAGTAGCTTTCTTACAGCTAAACAAGAAACTGAGCCCAGCTCATGGAAAATTTATTAGTTCAGGTCATACTGGTTTTGCAATTTGTGCACAAAGTTGTCTTGTCAAATTTAAAGCATTCAAAATCAAAAAGAATAAAGGAATGGTATGATATGGATACATAATGGCATAAACACAGGCATAACAATAACTAAATAGAAAAAAATACAAGGTGAGGCTTCTTTTCTTGAGTGGTTCACGTTTGCATTTATTTACATTATTTGCATGCTGATTAAAACCACTTTGGGCAGAAAGGATTCCAGGCATTCACATAATTGCATTCGTGCTGATGGATCTTTGGGCCCAGCAGTCACAAGACTGTGCAGACAGAGGGAAATGCCAATTACTTTGCCTTGAGTATTAAGGGCAGATTGCTTGTACTTAGACAAGCCTGTGTCCCGTCTGTCACGGCCTGTCAAGGTACAGAACTAAAGTTCCACTTAAACCACTAGGGTAGAATAAGGTCAAGTCAATCACATTCAATTTCTAGGATGGTTTAAATACCTGATGCACCTCATACAGCCACTGACAAAACAAATAAATGGTCTGTGCACTTACAAAAATTATTATCTCTTAAATTCTCATTCCCTTGAATTTGATGTGATGGTCTATCTGATTTCTGATACCCTCTCAGGAGTTTTGCAATCAAGACGCCTCAGCTCCCAGCAGTGCTCATGGTGGAGGTAAGGCAGAGTGCAGTTGAAATATTTCACAGCTAACCACCAAAACAAATTCTGGCTGTTCTTTTGTTCGTTTTGCTGTGCTGAAACTAATAAGCAGATGCAGTTTTATCTAGTCAAAGACACAAGCAAAGAGGTTATTTTAAGGACCTGTGAATTGGCAATGCTTCTGGACTAGAATGAATGTCATGGAGCTCAAGACAAGCACCATCCTGGCTTACAGTGTTCTGGTGCCAGCTTTATTTTACTTGAAATACAAGTTTGTTATGCTTGACAAACTGAGTGTGACCAGAAACACTTCATTTGTTTTACTTCAGCTGCTGCAGAGGAGACAGGCACAAAAGCGTTCAATCCGGTATTGAATGAGTTTGGTTTGCTTAATTTCTTACCTCTGTTAAATATCTACCTGCCTAAAAGGACAGGAAAATGGCAACACTTGTAAAGTTCCAGGTTCACACATGAGAAACATGAAGATAAATAAATTCTCACAACAATCTACATTTTAGATTTCATTGATAAAAAACAGTATTTTTAGCCATTTTAGAATGTTTCCAACTTTCTGCTTATCAAATAACTATCTCTCCTAACAGCCTGCTGTCCACTCAAGAGCAAACATTTCCTCAGATAAAAGTGCAAAACCTCACTTAAACCTATAAATTTTGACTAGAGGTTTTTTACTCTGGGAATTTCTCTTCTTTAATCATTGTGAAAGAGATTCTAGCACAGCTTAAATTAACTTTTTTCCCAGCATCTTTCAAGTGAGAAATCTGAGGGAGAAACAATTTGGATATAAATTATCATTTGTTCTTAGAGCTGGCCTTACAGGCCTTAGAAAACAAATTTGTCTGCAGATCCCCAACAGCAGGAGCTGGCGCAATCTGTCCTGTTCTTTAGTCAAAAGAATGGATCCCTCTATCCAGATCCATTTAGTCCTTGAAGTACTTTGCACATGCATTGATTCTTTGTCAGACTTCTACTGGTTTTGACTGAGATTCCCTCTTTTTCCCATGCTTAGTGTATGTCACAGTATCAATTCTGTTAGTTCAAAGAGTCCATTTCACTCTTGCACATTGTTAATTATCCCTTTCTTTCACTTCGTCCTAGAAACTATGCAAGACAACAGAAATCCTAGGATAAACAAAGCTGGGTTTTTTCCTCTGTGAAAGAGATGATTCTTTAAAACCCCCTATAAGGTCTTATTAAGGAGAAAAAGAGGCTTTCTGAGCAACAGAAATGGAGTTTATATCCGATTTTTGAAATAACATTCATCTACAGCAGTTGTTTCCAAATCGGCATTTCTGGCATTTCCTCTGGACAAGACAATTTCTTTCTCAGGCTTCAGTCCTTGACCTGTGATCATCACAACCCTGGACTGTCAAGTGTTGCTTCAGCATCCCTTGGCCACCACACACGAGGCTCAGCAGCCACACTGGCTGGGCTGCTGTCACTGCTCCCTGTGCCCCAACACCAGAGGCATCAAGTGACTCTTACAAGACCCCCTCATTTTTTATTTTTCCCCCATTATATGCCACACATTTTACTGGATATATGCTTTCTCTAGCTGTGTGACCCCAAAGTTGTGCTCCCTCAGGTATTTTCTCTAGTCTTGAATCAAGTTTTTAGATTTCCTTCTCCTTCCTATGTTTTATTATTCCGCTGATTTCACAACTAACTGAAAACGGAATTAACTTTCTGGTTTGCTTTCTCAGTGAGGCAAATTGAATTTGTTACCTCCACCACAAATTAATACAATACAGCTTGGAAAAAATATTTTATATACACTTGGAAAACCTGTAACACACTTCATGTCACTAGTTGGCATATGAATAATTCAGATTCAATTACTCAGTGACAGAGTCACTATACAAACTGCAAAAAAAATTAATTGTTTATTTCTTAGTGTGAAGGAAGATAGTCCCCTACATTCAGCATCTGAAATAGCGTGGTGAGTAGATATGGTAACAGGAAGTTTTAGTGACAACAGAAGGACAAGTAAAGAATGTTGGTTCCTTTCATAGTTCTGTGTTCCCAGCATTACAGCTGAACAAAGTTTAAGCAGGAGATGAACTCATGATGTTACCTGCAGAGTAGCAATTTGATTTGACCCTCACCTACAGAAAAGAAAGTTCTTAAAAGATTAGATGTCTTCTAAAATAATTATGACAAAGCAAACAACAATCAATTTCATAAATGAGCATATCTTTGGCAAGAGAGAGGTCTGCCAACCTTTGGGAAAATCTAGAGATCACAGCAGGGCAGAAGACGTCAAACAGATACTACTTTCATTAAAACTGCTGGGAAAAAAAAACCCAAAAAACAACAACAAAAACCCAACAAATAAGTTTGAATCTCAGCACCTACTCTTCAGTCTTTGCCAAGGGAGGAAGGAAAGTTTGTGTTTCCCCTTCAAGGGGGAAAGAAAGTTGATACAGCAGTCACTGGAAAATAGACAGTCAGTTTGAAGCAGAGTTGCTAAATCCATTAAGTACTTCAAGAACGGACACAATATCATGACTTCATATTAAATTTGCTTTTCACTTGCCTAACGCATATGAAAACATGCAAGCTTAAAACATTTGAACATTAGACACTAAGGAGACAAGAAGAAAGGTCAGAACTTCTTTGGAGTCCAAAAAAGTAACTTGGGTTATTGTCTAATTTAAATTTTAAGACAGAGATAAGACCTAGCACAGGTAGAGGAGAAAGATAAGACAGTGACACATTTACATCTGCACACTGATAAGCCTATCCCTGCTATCAAACTGCAGAAATTATCATTATTTGTTACCACACAATGCTGAGTATTTAGGCAAACACTTGCATTTATCCCAAGGCAATCATTTATCTGTTTGGAAAGGCTTGCATTTAAATTTGGGGGTTTTTTTTTTTTTTTTTTTTTTTTTTTTAACCAAACACAAAAATACAGTCTTTGCTTCACTCCAATAAAGGTTTGAGGTTCCCTTGCTATGGGAAAAGCTCATTCTAACCACAAAAACTGAAAAGTTTTAACTAAGTTCTTGAAATTACTAGTGTGACAGAAAAGAATGATTACATGTACGCTTAAAAAAAAACCAACCACTAACCAAAAAAAACCAAACCCCAAACCAAACAAGAACATAAAATCAACCAACACAAAAACGAAACTCAAACTAAGCCCTATTTTTGCCCCTCTAAGCAAAAACACTTTCTGCATGCTTGGACTGAAGTCCCCGTTGCTTCTGATACAGTTTGCCAAGGTAAATGCACAGATAGTAGCTCTGATGATTAAATGCCACAAGACAACATTTAGAGATAGATTTGGCTTTAAATTACACATGATAATTCGGCATATTTTACTTTTCCAGTGCTGAGTTCTTCAAACAGTCATGTATTAAGAAATTTCCTTTCACATTTAAATTCAGTTCTTTCAAAACTTTATTAACTTTGAGATTAAAGCAAAAGCTTTGAATCAAGTGTTCAGTAATAAGATCCCAAAAACCATTTGTTAAATAGTTAAAACTCTATTAAAATGAAAGGAACAATTTCACTTTTAAAAAGAAAAATATTACAGAAGTGGCCCGTAAGACTATGCTAAAATATGTATTAAAATAATTCAAATTATAGTGAATTTTTTACAGCTGAAAGTATGCTGTTATGGGTGGCATGGAACTTCATGGGTTTTTGCTTTTAATATTCTGTTAGTGAACTGCTTCCAAATATCCTAAAAACAACAGTTCTAAGAAAACAGGGTTTATTGTGAATTGGTAACTGATTCTATAAGCTGCAGAAATAAATAAAAAGAATCTTGAATAAATATTTTTTTAAAAATTGAGAAGTTAGACGTGGCAACAAAACCAAATGCAAATAAAAGCATTGCTTGCCAAGATTAGTCAGAATTAGTCCGACTTTGCCTTCTAAGAGGTGATTTTGGTAGCGGTGATAAATTCAACTAAAATGTGATGTATGCAAAATAGAATTAAATGAGCTGGATTACCTGCAAATTGGAATACATCTTACTTGTTATTTCCTTGCATGCAAAAGCAAAGATAACGTTTTAAAAGGCATGGACAACATTACAATTTATTACTGCAGCACAGCCATGACCTGCTGTACAAAGCAATTATGCAGCTGCAGAAAAGCCCTGCTTAATTATCCCTTCTAGTTTTGGTTCCTTCATAACTCCACTGCAGAGTCTTAGCTTCCCCAATCCCAAATTCTCCAGTCTGCACGCCAGAGACAGCAACAGTCACAGGGTTTGGTTTACAATGGTACCTGCAGAGGGCTGCAGACAGGCTGACACAGCCACTCTGAGGTGTGAACTGATCCTGTTTACCAAAGCAGGTGCTAATGAAAATGCAAAATGATAACAATCTAAAAGTCAGCGTTAGTTGTTCCGCAGCTGAACAGGACAGAAGGAAAAAGTCACTGGTGGATCTATTGTTATCAAATGCAGCAGCAAGGAGTGACACAGTGGATGGAGAAGGCAACACGATGCTTCTACCAAAGGCTGCTGGAGGTGCCAAGGAGCAATGAATAATTTCCCATCTAGGGTTTAAAGTATTATTTATCTTATTCCAAGACAGACATGAGAGGAACAGACATAAATTTGTGGAACTGCCTGCTGTGGCATGATTGGACCAAGGAATCAATGAAACAAAGTCCTGAAGGAAAAATATTATCTCTTCTTATTTACAGAGCACTGCTTATAAAGTTATACTGGTACTGACCACCAAGGGCTAGAGAGCAGCCATCATCCAAACAGGACAAAAATCATAGAATCATAGAATGGTTTGGGTTGGAAAGGACCTTAAAAGTCATCTAGTTCCAAACCCCCTGCTATGGGAAGTGACACCTTCCACTAGACTGGCTTGCTCAGAGCTCCACCAACCTGAACACTGGCCTGAATACTTTTCTTCATAGGGCATCCACAACTTCTCTGGGCAACCTGTTCCAGTGTCTCACCACACTCACAGTGAAGAATTTCTTCTTAATATCAAATATAAACCTGCCCTCTTGCAGTTTGAAGACATTACCTCTTGTTTTATAACTACATACCCTCATAAAAAGACTACACCACCATTGTAAAGTGAATGAAGCACAAAATGCTGGGCTTGCCCTGGTTCTCCACCAAGTTAAATCCTGTTGTATTTCATTATTTCAAGCCTAGGAGTATTTGACACATTTTGTTCTCCTGCTGTTTTTGCTCACACCTGGGAGCAGCCACCTCTGGAACAGCACAGCTCTCTCCTCCAGAACCTGGAGGAACACTGGGACAGGCCTGGTGGCCCTAGGTCCCCACCCAGCAGCATCCAGGAGGTGGCAAACACAAACTACAGGTTGGATACTAAAAAAGAGTATTTCCAGTCCTTTCCACAGAAACCACAGCCTGAGCATAACGTGACTGTCTGCAACTTATCCATGTAGATAACTTCGATTGTTTTTCAAATGTAGACATCTTTTTTGACAGTATCTTAATTGTCATTTTGAAATACCACTTACCCTCTAAGTTCTCAACTACTTCATAATAAAATCCCCCACAAGGTCTTATCAACATTCAAATATCCCACTCATTTAAATAAGGTGCTGTTATAATACAGTGAGCACAACATCACATAATTTCACAAAATTTGTTGTAGATATTTAAAACTGATTACATTTTTTTGTTTGAGAAAGCTATTTGTACAGGAGCTCCATCCTATAAGCAATATTTGTAGCTAAGATTACATAGTCCCTTTCAAACAACGTGTGGTAAATTGTTGATTATAGTCAATTAAAGGATACAATATGAAGCGGTTTTATGCTACACAGTTCTTTCAGCCGTAGGAAATGATTGGAAATGCTATCAAATGACAAAACCTATGAAAACTTGTTAAAAGCAACAACATACCTTGCACACAATGGCTAAGCCACAGAGATTCCCTAAATCCAAAACCATTCTGGCACCTGTGTGCTTGCAGTACAAGTCTTCACATTACTTCACATTACAGAAATGATCAAAGTAGTACTTCACTACCAATTTCAGCTAAAGCAATTGTCATTTTTTTCTCTTCCCTTTTTGAGGGTTGATGTTACCTTACATTAAAAAAAAAGAAAATTAAGTTTTTCACATATATAAAACTCTAAAAATCCAACCCACAACTGCAATGCTCCCACCTCTTTGCAGGGGAAAGAGAAAACAGATGGTGTCTTTCCCAGTGACAAACCAGGTAATCTGTATTCTCTTCTAAAGATGCCAGTCTTGGTCTTCCTGTGTTTTATTTTATCTGGCACATCAGCTGCAACATCATCCTATTTTTATCACCAGTTCTCCAGACAACCACCAATGTCTGGCACACTCCTTTGTAAATTAAATGCAAAATCAGATGGTTTAACCTTCCTTGTTCAACTCTGTACTACAGCACTGCAGAGAGTTTTCTGAAGAGATCTTGCACAGTGCATCATCTTAGTTGTATTAGCTTTATGTGTCAAAGTGAAAGCTTTAAACAAACTCTTCAGAAGATTTTACCACTGTAAATGGAAACAAAGGAGGACGGGCTAATCAACCACATTCAGGAATAACTGATGGAACAACAAAGAGCAACAATAATAAATCAAACAAACGTCTGCGTTAATTGATTCTGCCAAGTGCCTTTTCATTAATACTAGGTCATACTTCTAGAGTATGTCAATAAGTATAAGCAATCCACAGCCTTCAAGAAAGAGCAATCACTGCTGCTAACAAGCAGAACGTTCTAATGATTGCTTCTTTGCTTAAACATTTGGATAAAAAGCCCCTCCACTGGAACAGGTATAATAACACTTGTTTTCACTGGCTCTCTCTGATCTGCTCTGGGTAACATTAAGCCAGGATGAGGTCCCAGGGCAGGAAGAGCTTGTGGTGCTCTCTGGAAGATGCTCCATGGTCTTTGCCATCCATGAGGAGAGCTGATTCTCCTCAAAACCGTGTCATGCCAAAGTGGGCCTAGACCAACTCGGAGCCAGGGCTTAAATCCAGAGTCAGGCAAGCTTCAAAACCAGGCAATCTCCTCAAAATCACACTATGCTAAAGTGAGCCTAGACCAACTCAGAGCCAGGGCTTAAATCCAGAGTCAGGCAAGTTCCTGGGTGCCATGGTGGAACCTCACTCTGGCTGCCTGGAGCTCAGCGGTGTGACTGTACCCACTGCTTTCCTCACTGAGCTTTAGAAAAGATTAGATAGCCAATATTTTAAAACCTTTAAAAGATTAAAAACTTGTAAAAGACTTGCAAAGTGTCCTTGAAAGTCTGAGTTGTTGACAAACTTCACTTTATGGACTCGATTTGTTTATGTTTACAGGTGTGACAAAGATATACTTCGGTCTTTGTAAATTAGGATGCATATTATATTTGTCCCCTCAAATATTGTAAATCTATAATACTACTGTGCACATAAAAAATACATAACCAGAACTCCATTTTCTGATCAAAATCTAATTTCATGCCCAGCTTTTTATTTGCTTATACCAGTACTACAGTGGAATAAATATGCCCATAGACCAAGTAGCCTCACAGGTTGAAGTTAAAAAATATGAGAAAAAAAGTATATATGCAGATTTGCATCTATTTAATCACAAATAAAACCCATTGCATTTTCTTGCAGTCTGGAACTGTACCATGTTACCTTAATCATCAACAGAAGGCAAAAATCTATTTCACAAATGTTTCAAAAAAGCACTCAAAATGTAGATTTCAATGTGCTGACTAAAGCTGGCGCAAACTGCTAAGCAAATAAAACAACTGAACCTTTGTTATTGATAGAGAGCACTCAGACAGCCCCAGGGTTCAGCAGAATACTAAACAGATTACTGGAACCACAACCAACACCACTCACGAGCGGTGCTGAATTAATTCTCGGAGTTTTCTACAAGATGGAAACTTCTATTATTTTTCAAAGAGCTGATAAATGAGTTATCACAAATGTTTTCTCCGAGCATTTTCTTCTCTAGGTTCTGTTAGCTATTTCACAGGAATGCACGTGTAACAAAGTCCTTGGAATTAATCTCCGTACCCCAAAAAGCCGCGATGGATGCTACGCGTATAGATCCCATCAGAGGTGACAGAGAGACTTCCAGCTCCTTCTCAATTAAGCAACACAACTAGAAGAGGAGACGCTCTCTCTTGGATGCTCTCTCATGCATAACCATGCTACAAAAACTGCTTTAAAATAAAATAATGGTTACTGTTCAGACAGATCAATTTTGCAATGAATTTCACCTTTCGCTAATAGTTCCACAAACAATTAAGGTAGTAAATGCTTGCCAGCCTATCACTGCTGCTTCAAACATTCTTCCTGAATGCACAGCTTCCTAATAAATGCAAATGCGTTAACAACAATGTGGGCTGTTTGGTGATGTCCAGAACAAGAAGTGTGGGCCAACTGGAAGCAGATACCTAAGAAGAAACAGCTGGCAAAGAAGATCTTCTGTCTGTTTCACACATTTCCACAACAAACCTTGCCTCCCATCAGCTGTTGGGAAGCTGGAAAATCACTGTTAGAGAATTTTACAGATTCTTATTACTGCAACTCTATTTCAACTTCAACATGTTCAGAAGATTCTTTCAAACAGAAATAAGAAAATGAGTATTTTTAAAACATTTATGTGACAAATTCCTAACACATATGGGTTGATTCTCTGATTTTNACAGAAATAAGAAAATGAGTATTTTTAAAACATTTATGTGATAAATTCCTAACACATGTTGACTCTCTGATTTAAAAAAAGTTACAAATAAGGAGGATGCAGAATCCTCAAACTTTTGTGGAGTTCTGTGAGAGAAAACAGCCAGTCTTGAAAACATTCCTTAAACATAACTAAGAAAACAACCAGCAAAAAGCACTTGCTTCCATCAAGCAAATCATATTGTCAGTATATGAGCAAGCTATTACAGCTGAAAACAAAGTAGGATTTCATTTAAATAAAACTTATGGTCTCAAATGAAGACATTATTAGTTAAGTTAAATGATCAACACAGATGTAATAATTTATGCTTTTATATGATAGTTAAGTCTCCAAAGCAGTAGGTTATTTTTCCCAATTCTAAACACAAATTTTAGAAATATGTAGTAAAATAGAACAAAAGCTACCTGTTCACTCTAACACACTTGAAGTGGGGGGAGATATTGTTTCCAATACAATTTTAAAGACTCGTAATTTTGTAAACTGCAAATGAAGATTTCCAAAAGCAGTTCATTAATTGTTAAGGTGATCTGAATAATATTTTAAGAAAGCTAAAATTTCATTTTCTTCAAAAATTTAGTACTAAGTATACAATGCAACCATGACTAAGTCAGCATTTATTCTGATGTAAAAAGTGTTTATAATTCAGTTACAGAAATATCAAATTCTTGAGATCTGAAGATTGTTTAGTTGCTACTCTATGAGCACTAAATTGGTTTTACTCCCAGGGGTGCTCAATACTATTGTATTTTCCATTACTTATTTGTGATTGGATTTATTACTTGAAGATTCTGCCAAATACCTACCATTGGTACTTTAGGAGCAATAATTTACCTCCATCACTATTCAGTATTAACTCAAATACTCATATTTAACGGCTGCAATATTTGAGCAACGTGCCCTTTAGAACATCACGTCAGATCCAAAGAAATTAGGAAGAAAACACAAACAACTAATCTGTCATTTTCTGGCTATTCCCCACTGCAGCATCTACCAGGTGCCTGCTCTAACAAACTCAAAAATTGCCAACGTAGCTGCTGAGAGCCCAACTCATAGCGCCAGGGGCTTCTGTCACCCTCCTTTGCCACCCTCTTACATGGCTTACGCAGATTTGTTTTGCTGTTGATTATCACTCCTCCTCTCAGCATTTTTTCTCCCCCTTACTTAATTGCTTCCAAGTTTCTTTAAGTATGTTATCCATCTTCCAAATTCTCCTTGTGAGATCTAATTGGACTGTGTTTCCTTGAAGCTGAAGCTCACTGTGGCACTTCTGCAGTGCTTCTAATCTCTCTGTGGATCTTGCATATTTTTCTTTTTTTCTAAACTTTCAAGTATTTCCATCTCCTCACAGTTTAGTATTACATGTTAATTTTATTAGCATGTTGTTAAACACTCTCTCCCAGATCATTAATAAAGACATTAGGAATGACTGGTTCTAGCAGTGATCCCTGTGGTACCCTCAAGACACCCTTTGTTTGTAGTGTTTCAGCCAGTTTTTAATCCACATGACAGTGCTCTTATCCAAGCCAATTTGAATTAATTTTTCAAGTCAGGCTTAGCAAAGCAACAGCCAACCTTTTGAAAAAATCCAAAATTATTACACTGATTTCTCCTTCATCCCTCTCCCCCAAGTTTCGTAGGTTTTTGAATCAATTAAAACAGTAAGCATTACTTACCAAATTAATTGACAATTATATGGTATGTACTTGTTCTATCATATCCTTTGGAATTTGTATACAACTTCATAGTGCTACATCTGTTTTTTTCCTGGTACTTTACATTTCCTTCATAGCTTCTGGTATTTTAGGAGTGACAGGCAGTGCTGTATTAGACACTGCCTTGCCAAGTGCTGATCTGATGACTAAAAAGCAGTAAGGAGTACAGCCTTAGGCTCTACAGAGAAAGTAAAAGTAGATTTATCTAGGAAATTAATCTGTATGGCCACTGGCAGGATTTCTGTAGCATACTGTAGTTTTATTGAAATGGAGTTAAGACCAGACTAATCCATTTTCAGTACAAACGGGATCCAGCTTTCACAACAGAAATTGTAAAGGCAAATATTAGAAGTCATAATCTATGTCAATTGTTGAGTAAATAGTAAATAAGGAATATCTGCACCTTCCTGTGTGACTGCACGTGTAGTTCAACACATTTTCAAATTATTCCATTTCTTGCTTTTTATCTATAATTATTAATAATTTTACAGGATTTTAACTTTATAACCTTCTAATCATAAATGCTTTTTCTCAGTTTCCCTTGTCAGAGAGTCCTACTTAAAACTGATTTCAGTATCCCAGGAAACTCATCTCATATACTTGGTAACTTGTCTAGGATTTTGTGTGCACATGCCTTAACCCACAGTTGTAAAATGAACTTCTGAAGATTTTTAATTTACTTCACCTTACTGACATGTTTATAAAATACCGCCTCTAAAAAGCAGTCAATTTATCATCTTCATCAAGAATGCAAAAGTTTTACTGTTCTCACATGCCCTAAACTCTTTAGTTCTAAAACTTTTCGGAAATAGATTTCTAAACTTTCATGTCCTTATTTAACTACATTATGCAAAATCACTCTGAATTTTGATGACTGCAAATAGACAGCATTCAGTAGCTCTAAACACATTTTAACTTTATACAGGGGTTTAAGAAGAGCTACAAGAATCAGATCTAAAACTCCAATCTTACCATGATGGGCTACATAGTTTTAATATTCACTTCAAAGAAGCAAAGGTCCAATGCTATCTTGATACACATAAGAGTATCTCTACAAGAATTAACAGAATAATGGACATGAAATACAACTCCTTTTTATCAAAAGCAACATGTTTTCCTCTTCAAGGAGGAAGTAACCAGCAGGTTTTTCAGTACTGTGAAAGTTGGAGAGATGTGACCAGGCACGACACAGAAATGTTTAGTTCTGTGCTCTTGGAGTCAACACACTTCATGAAGAAATAAGTAAATCCTTCTTCATTAAGTGCTTCCTTATTATCTGCACATTCAGTAGGCCATTTTGAAGAAATTACACCTTGTCTTGAAGGCTGAAGATTTCAAGCTCCTCCTTCCTTCCACTAATTTTATTAAGTGCCTACAAATGTACTTTTTTTTCATCTCTACTAAGGTTCTTCTCAATTATTGCCTCAATTAAGACTCCCATTNGTGTAGTTCAACACATTTTCAAATTATTCCATTTCTTGCTTTTTATCTATAATTATTAATAATTTTACAGGATTTTAACTTTATAACCTTCTAATCATAAATGCTTTTTCTCAGTTTCCCTTGTCAGAGAGTCCTACTTAAAACTGATTTCAGTATCCCAGGAAACTCATCTCATATACTTGGTAACTTGTCTAGGATTTTGTGTGCACATGCCTTAACCCACAGTTGTAAAATGAACTTCTGAAGATTTTTAATTTACTTCACCTTACTGACATGTTTATAAAATACCGCCTCTAAAAAGCAGTCAATTTATCATCTTCATCAAGAATGCAAAAGTTTTACTGTTCTCACATGCCCTAAACTCTTTAGTTCTAAAACTTTTCGGAAATAGATTTCTAAACTTTCATGTCCTTATTTAACTACATTATGCAAAATCACTCTGAATTTTGATGACTGCAAATAGACAGCATTCAGTAGCTCTAAACACATTTTAACTTTATACAGGGGTTTAAGAAGAGCTACAAGAATCAGATCTAAAACTTCAATCTTACCATGATGGGCTACATAGTTTTAATATTCACTTCAAAGAAGCAAAGGTCCAATGCTATCTTGATACACATAAGAGTATCTCTACAAGAATTAACAGAATAATGGACATGAAATACAACTCCTTTTTATCAAAAGCAACATGTTTTCCTCTTCAAGGAGAAAGTAACCAGTGGGTTTTTCAGTACTGTAAAAGTTGGAGAGATGTGACCAGGCACGACACAGAAATGTTTAGTTCTGTGCTCTTGGAGTCAACACACTTCATGAAGAAATAAGTAAATCCTTCTTCATTAAGTGCTTCCTTATTATCTGCACATTCAGTAGGCCATTTTGAAGAAATTACACCTTGTCTTGAAGGCTGAAGATTTCAAGCTTCCTCCTTGTCTAATTTTATTAAGTGCCTACAAATGTACTTTTTTTTTCATCTCTACTAAGGTTCTTCTCAATTATTGCCTCAATTAAGACTCCCATTCTAATAAGTTTTCTGTTAAAAGAAGGGAAAAAGTGAGTTTATAACTTCTGCTTATCTGTGAGCTTCTGCGAGACAACAGGCACCAATGTATTGCTGGCAAACATATTTACCCAGAAATACAGGAAGATCACTTCCTGTATTTCTGGGTAAAGTCGATGAAAAGAGACCGTTTCAACTCCTGCAAAGAATGTATGGTACAAACACATTGCAATTGTAGGTTTTTGCTCTTGTAACTAGCAAGTTCACTTCATGCTTTTATACTGTCAGTTACATCCACTGGCATATCTGTATACATTTCCCATCACTGAGCTCTATCCAGAATATTCTCATTTTGTGTTCTCTTTGGGAACCTGATCATATTCCTTCTTCCCTGCTCTCTCTACTCCCTCTTCCCCTTGTAGTGCTTTCTTGTATCCTACTCCAAGTCTACATTGCTGGATCATGCCAACTGCTGTTCAGTCATGATTCTTACACAAACAATGTTGTATCCTGCAGAGTACCCCTAATCCTGCAGCACCCCCCTAGTTCTGGCTGGTCAATGGACCTGCCCCCGTTCTCTCCCCCCCCGGCATGTTCCGTCCTTGGACCTGTCCCGTTGGACCTACCCCTGCCATTGGCTCCTACCCCGTGACCCCGCCCCTAGCCCTACCTGGGTACCGCCCCCTGCCTGCACCCAAGAGAACACCTTGTATTTAAGGGGCAACACGTGGCGGGGTCACCGTTCTGCCATCTTGCCCCCGTTCTGCGAGCTTTGGGTGCGTGCCCCGCGCCGCCAATAAAGACAAGCAGGACATGCTAAGGGGTGGTTCCTCCTGCCTCCTTCATCGTTTGACGCTGCTGGATGCGTGAGCGTGCCCGTGTGCCAACAGCACCGGGCTGGGTGAGTGGCCACTCTCTCGTCTGGCCTATGAGCTGAGGTAATTTCCCCCTGGCGGGAGACTTCTGTGAGAGTGGTGGCTATCTCATCATAGCTACACTGCAGCAGCGTTAAAACAATTCATATAAAATCAAGAAGAAATAGATTAAATCAGCAACATAGGACCAGCAATGTGCTGCCAAGAGAATGGCAGTTCCCCTGGTCTTGTTTTTCACAGATCTCCTGGGCCTGATGGCTGTGCTACACCTGAAAAGAACGAACTTGTGTGGGCTGAGAGGTGAGAAGAACAGGATATTCTAGATCTTGGAGAGTCTCCTTCTCCGTGACTACAGCCACAGGCATCTTTCCCACTCACTGAAATGGAGGAAACAAGAAGCTACCCATTTTTCATTCTCCACTGCTTGATTCTGATGAATCAGAACTTGATATGCAGATCTATCCTTCCCCTAACAAAACTAAGTAGTTCAAAGTCCTTGCTCTCAGAAGTTCCTTTTGCTCTCCCTTTCTCAGGTTATTCTGTATCAAAAGTACATCCCTGTACACACTTAAAAGAAGATATTGCATGATGGAATGTATCACCCACTGCTCACACTTAATAAGCATTTTTACTTAGGTTTCATGTTCACATTTCAGGGATTTTTGTCGAGCCATTTCTGTAGGTACAAACTCCTTAAAGTGTCCATTGGGGACATCTGTCTTCCCAATTTCATCATTTCAAGTGAATATTATACTCGCATCCCCAGGTAAAAGTCATGATGCAATTCTATCAGACAGTTGCTGTACTTTGCGCAGTGTGGGTGTGAGAGCTAATTTTGTCCTTAGATTCAGAGGCTTCATTAACAGTCTTAACACATTCACTGCAGCTTTCTAAATCCTTTCAAGCTTTAACACTCAAGCTACTGTGAAAAAAACCCAAAAATAATGGAAGTTCATATACAGAAAATGTTATTTCTCTAACCCAAACAAAGCAGATCTTTTACATAATGCTAAATGCCACATTACAGCACATCATTCCACTGAAATGAAATTTATGAGAAATAAATCACAGCTAGTAAAGGCTGTAAATCACTATTTTGGGCAATTTATCCTGATATAAAATATGTGAAACTCTGAACTGAGATGCATAGGGAAAAAGAATGAAAATTATGTGTCTATTATACAAAGGCATATGAACATCAACATAATGCATATTCCATCACTTTGCTGTTATGCCTTTATGCTCTAAGAATTTCATCATGTGACAGTATATTGACTACAAAATTCAATAATTAAAGTACATGAAAAAACATCACCCCTTTTTTCTTCCCATAGACAGGTGGCTTTTTTTAGCTTTAATGTTTCATACAGTGGGGTAAATTCTAGCTATTTTTTGAAAAAAAAAATTAAATTATATTAAAAAACCAACCCTGAAACTCTTCATAATATTTTTTTTTCAGTATATGACACTTACAGGATGAGGAAAAAAAAGATGAATTAGTCCTTTTTGTGGGTCACACAAAGCTTCCATGTACCAAAAATATGTTCTTCTGCTGATACGCATTGCATGAGAGAACTTGTCTCAATTGTATTTTATTCCTTAAAAACTGTCCATGATATCAAATCATAACACAGATGACCAAACTTTTACATGCTGCTGTTCAGGAGCTAGGAGAATTAAAATTCTGCATCTAAATAATACAGAATCCAGCTATATTTCAAATTAATGTGAAAAGTTACAGCTATATTTACAACTTCAGTAAAAAAGCAAAGCTTTACTGTTATCCGGATATTACTTGCTGATTCATTTCTGCTCCTTTTCATGCTCACTAATCCTAACCCAAAGGCTGCTTCTTTTTGATTCTGACTTTACGACTGAAGTAATACAAGACATTTTAAATTATGGATGAACTTCATTCCAGTTCACCTTGCTCCACACAAAACGACTTCCAACCATTGCAAAACACAACTTTATTTCTAGCAGCAATGAGGGAGGGTTGGTATAAGTCATTTGTGGGAATTTTACTTTCTACAAACAGGCATTTATCTGGGTGGGTGTCTCCAAAAGCAAATCCAATTGTTTTCAGACTGAGGCTTTTTATAGAACAAAGGGACCCAAACTGGCTGAAGAACTGAGGTTGTTAACTAGACTACACTATACAAAACTTTTCTAGGTGCTCCCACATTACTCCTCTGGAGCAGCAGCAAAACCCAAAAGCAATTCAAGATGAAAGCTAATTTGTCTCAGAATCCAAAGGCCTTCCTTATAGTGAATCATGCTCTCTTGTAGGCTTCATTTATCAATACATTGAGAAAGGAAAAAAAAAATTCCCTTTGTGCAAATGACAGATTTTCTGGGGATGAACAAAATACTTAGTGGATCCAAAGCTGAAGCAATAAAAAAAAAGACTGGCAAGTGCAGATTCTTTTTTGTTAAATAAGCAAAACCATACAGACAGAAGAGACAAAACGGAGACATGGGTGACATTCATTTTCCAAGACCATAGGAATAAAACCTGTCTGGAGTGAAACTCACACAGGAGAAAGAAAAATGCTTCGTTCTCCTTCTAGTCTTCAGGATTTCTGAATCACTGAGTTTACATTATCTATTGCTCTCTAAATTAAATGATGATCTATGCTGACTTCTGTCCTGTAAAGTTGGAAAAAATACTTCCTTATACCTCAAGAGCCAGATATGTGGAAGGGCTGTTATACGTGATCTGACAGTTCTGGCAATGTACCTGTAATTCATGTGTAGGGGTTTTATTTCACTGATGGCAGATCTCAGTTCAGGAAACAGGTTCTCATATTCTCTCAATCAGCTAAAATGGTCTAAATGCTATTTTTGCCTCCATCTCAGATTTTCTTGTGTCTTATTTTCTTGTCCTCCTCACTAGAAAACTAATAATTTACTTTGGATAAAAGTTATTAATTCCATATAACATCAATTTTGTTTGAGAAACTAATCTTTTCTTAGCTAGATTACTATTTTAATGTATGTAATAAACATTCCTTGAATAGGTCTTACACATCTTTTTTTACATTCACTGAAATTAAGTATATTTGCAAAATGAAAGTAATTTTGATTCACATTGAAATTAGATCTAACACTGCATTCTATATTTTTAATTTTAGTTTTTGTTAGGTTTCTCAGTCTCTAAAAATACTGTATCAATTACTGAGTAAACATTCTATAAAAGGAACTTCTCTTTCTGGGATGAATTACTGCCCTCTAGATAGGGTACACATGAATATGAACATAACAATACTTTTTGTGACTCATTTCTCACTTATATTAATGAAAAAGAAGAATTTAAGACAAGTTGAAAGTTCCCACATTAACAAAACAGAGAACATGAACAACAGACACACTAGCACTTCTGGAAAAGCTGTCTGTAATAAAAGTAACTCTCTGCTTTATATTACTGAATTACAGTATTTTAAGGTTTTTTCCAAGTTTTGAGAAACATTTTTAACACTGTTTCTCGTGGCAGTCTACAAACATTTTTAAACCTTTCCCTGTCTCTGCTGGTCTCTGCAAAAGGGAAGGATAAGCTCCAATAAGAAAAGCAAACTGTCAGTAGTCTATTTCAAAAGGGTTTTCTTGCTCTAAAATACTTTGTGGGCAAAAGAATTAATCTCAAGGCTAGGAGCTATATTGTGTTTTGGTAACTTGTCCTTTTACCACGAGCTTAGGAAAACATGACAAGTGAATGGCCAAGTGACAGGTTTGCAGAGGGAGCTTTTGGTCCTCCACAAGGAAGGATGGTTGCCTATCAGTAGATGTAGCACAGCAAACTCACCTGGTTTCCTCCAGCTTGCAGAGAAAGACAAGGGAAAAAGCAAAGTCACAATAGAGGCTCAAGCTTTGTTGTACAATAGCAACAGATTTCAGCTACTGAAAAGACATTCATTTGTAGTCACAAAGTGTTTGGAAAAAAGAAACACTGTCTAAGTAAGTGAATTCAGAGGTATTTTTCCCCATTAAAGGACAGCTTTAGTCAGATGTGGTAGATTGAAGAGTCAGAGTACAGGAATGCAAAACTCCACAGGTGTTGATATGAAACTGATTGACAGAGGCCACAAAGCCTGTTACTCAGAAACCTCGAGTCTGACTCAGCAAAGGCTGCTGTCCCTTAAGAACCGCAGAGTAAACACAGGATTAATTCCACAAAACTCACACTGACCTGCCATTGGTAAAGGTGGATTCACGTGGTCATCTGGATGGCTTGGCATAGATTTTGCCCACCTGCTAGCTGGCGCGAGACTTCCCAGTCTTATTGACGTGGATGTCATTCCTAAGGAGCTTCAATCAATCTGGACAACTTTCTACCCTTTCCCTTCCTCTTCTGGCAGAAGATAAAGCACATTTAGCAGCTCTTCTCAGAAGCGTTGATTCTTTGCCAAAGGTTCAGCAATATTGAGGGCAAAAGCAATATTGCTTTCTGTTAGCTGTTGTGAAAAGCCATCTTCACTTGAAAGCTTTTCTAGCAAGAGGGCAATGAGCATGGCTGCATTCCCACTGAACTCTCCAGACAAAAAGTGCAAAACACTCTGCAAAGTGCTGTGTAATCATAGAATATTACAGGATGAAGTTCCACTCCAGTGGATCACTACATATGAAGACATATGTTATATTGGGCCACCTTTTAAAAGACAGGCTTAGCTCCCTCAGTGTTTGCAGTAACTGGTGTCAAGCACTGCCATGAATGATAATAAAGAAAATAACACATAATCAGTCAACATGTAACTAAATGGAGCAATCTCTACAGATATATTGTCTAGCAATGTTAGCTCAGCAGAAAAACAAGAAAAGAGTAGGAAATGTCTTAAAAAGAAGTCATGATATTTGGGATAATCAAATAAGATTAAACATCAAAGTTAAAACAAATATGAAGATTTAACTTACATGATCAAGATGTTTAAAGAAATATTTCTATAATCACTATAAAGAAAAATGACAGGATAACTAAAAACTCAGAGTAAGACTTCCCAAGAGTAAATAGAGCTTTTGTAGGAAAATGAAAGCAGACAAATAATATGGATATGAGACAGCCAAAAATTTATCTGTAAAACAGGAAGAGAGCAGCTCATCATCAGAGAATATCCTGAGTTGGAAGAGATCCACAAGGATCCAAGTCCAGCTTGGATCTGCACAGGACATCCCAAGAATCACATCACACCATTGAGGGCATTGTCCCAAATGTTTCTTGAACTCAGACAGGCTGATGCTGTGACCACTGCCCTGGGGAATCTGTTCCAGTGCCCAACCACCCTCTGGATAAAGAGCCTTGTCCTAACATCCAACCTAGACCTCTCTTGAAACAGATTCACACTATTTTCATGTGCCCTGCCACCGGTCTCCAGAGAGCAGAGATCAGTGTCTGCCCCTCCTCTTCCCTTCATAAGGAAGCTGAAACTGCAGTGAGGGCTCCCCTCAGCCTCCTCTTCTCCAGGCTGGACACACCAAGTGAGCTCAGCTGTTCCTCAGAAGGCTTCCTCTCCAGCCCGTTCACCATCCTCATGGCATCCTTTGGACACGCTTCAATAGATTTAGAACTTTGTTACATTGTGACACCCAAAACTGCCCCCAGGACTGGAGGTGAGGCCGCCCCAGCCCCGAGCAGAGCAGGACAATCCCTCCCTTGCCCGGCTGGTGATGCTGGGCCTGATGCCCCCAGGACAGGGATGTCCCTCCTGGCTGCCAGGGCACTGCTGACTGCTATTCAACTGGCCATGGACCAGGATCCCCAGGGCCCTTTCCATGGCACTGCTCTCCAGCCTCTCATTCACCAGGCTCTACACACAACCAGGGTTGTCCCATACCAGGTGCAGATTCCAGCATTTGCCCTTGATAAAATTCATAAGGTTGGTGATTGCCCAGCCATCTGATTTGTCTCTCTGCAGGGAATTCCTGTCCTCGAGGGAGTCAGTAGCTCCTCCCAGTTTAGTATTATCAGCAAAGTTCCTTATAATACCTTTGAGTCCTATGTCCAAGTCATTTCTGAAGATGTTGAAGAGCACAGGGCTGAGGATGGAGCCCTGGGGAACCCCACTAGCAGCAGATCACCAGTCTCATGTCACCCCAGCCACTGTAACCCTTGGTGCCTGACCCATGAGCCAGTCGCTCACCCATCCCACAATGTGTTTATCCAGCTGGTGGATGGCCTTCTTTTCTAGAAGGATCCTGTGACAGACAGCACCAAAAGCTTTATCAAAGTCCAAAAAGTGATCTAATATTGGAAAACAGACTAGAAATTCTAGCATTAAATATGGCCTGGCCAGCAGAGCAACACGCAGCTAGCACTGGGATCAGCTTTGCAGGCAGCAGGTTTGACAGGGAAAATGAATACCTGAATCTCCTACACCCTCCCTTCAAAGGGGAATGATGCATCACTGGCTATAGGGCCAGCTGATCAAAATCCATTCTCCTGTTCACTAAAGACCTGACAGAAATGCATCTCACCCTATCAGGGTAAATGGCAATGATAGTGGGACTCTCCACTATTGGGTTAAAAAGTAATCCCTGTATCAATCCTGAGACAACAGAGCAGACCATCCCTATCCTTAACTTCAAATCTGAGCCCTCAGCTCAAACTAAAAAAAGACCAAAATTAAACTAAGTCAAAGTAAAGATGAACATATATTCAAGAAGTTAGATACACTTAACCATTTTGGTGAAGCTACACTAACGATTATTTAGAGGAGGATGAACAACCAGAAGAGCAAAACTGAACCTAACAAGAGAAAATAAATAAACTTCAAGTAATATCAAGAGGGTTTATTATAATTAAATACAAGAAAATCCTCAGTTTTCTATTGTAATTAGAATTTGAGAAATAAGAGAATTCAATTTGAGTCATATAGTTCTATAACTACACAAGAATGATATATGAGGGAAAACAGCATTTAAACAGTAAATTAAAGATGACAAGAAACAAAAAATGCCAGTTTATCCTCCAAATACTATACAGCTCGAGTCAGTGAAATGACTTCTCAACTCCAGTCATTCATTGCTAACTCAAGTTATCATCTGACATCTGATTATATGCAACCATTGCAGCTATCAGCACATGGCAGTGACCCTTTCACATTCCCACACTGATGGAGATTTGTCTTGGAATTGCTATTCACTCCAGTTATGATTATTAAAAAAAACCAACAACAACAAAAAAACACACCACCCAAACCAAAAAAACTTCCCATGATCACATAACTTTTATTTCTTTGCAGCTACCCTTCACAGTGCCAAATATTCAGATAAAATGAAAACTCGTTCATGGCAGTGAGCAACTAAAACTGACTGAAATGACAGATATTTAAAATGCCACAGTGAAGATGGCAGCACAGTATTAGTGGTTACCTCAAAATACCATCAGTATTTCAAACAGTTCTTGTTGTGAGGAACAAAAATAACACTTGCCATGTTCTCTCAGGCGTAAAAATCATTCTAGTACTCAAACACAGCCTACACTAATCTGAGGGCTGGAGCACCTCTCCTCTGAAGACAAGAGGAGAGAGTTGGGGCTGTTCAGCCCTGGAATAGAGATGTTCCAGGGAGACCTCAAAGCACCTTCCAGTGCCTCATGGGACCAAAAAGAGAGAGAAGGACTTTTTGCAAGGGCATGTATTGACAGGACAAGGAGAAAAAGCTTTAAACTGAAAGAGAGTAGGTTTAAATTAGATATGAAGAGATATTAGATATTCTTTACTGTGAGGGTGGTGAGGCCCTGGAGAAGTTGCCCAGAGAAATCATGGATGCCCCATCCCTGGAAGTGTTCAAGGCCAGGTTGGATGGGGATTGGAGCAACCTGGTCTAGTGGAAGGTGTCCCTACCCATGGCAGGTGAGCCAAAACAAGATGATCTTTAAGGTTCCTTCCAAACCAAACCATTTTGTGATTCTTTGATCTGTCCTTAATCACACCAGAGTCTTTTCACCCTTCTGTCCACCAGTTTTCAATATTTGTAGTGCAATCCCCCTCCAGCACAAAATTTGAATTGTTCAAATAAGCATCTGTAAAACCTCTAGGAATAGTCTGATGTGAGTAGACATGCCATAGTATTTTGGTAAGCAGCAGTTTTAAAAAATATTACTAGAAATCCAGTGAACCAAATACTCATAACCTTCATTGCTAACCACAGTTTTTAAAACTTCACTATTCAAAATATTTTACTTATGAAATTAATAATTTCAAACCACAGCTAACAAGGTAGAAAATCAGGAGGAATGAAGGCTTATACAATGGGAATGGACAGTAACACAAACAGAAAAATGAAGTCTCAGACCCTGGTAACTGTAACTGCTGTAATCCTGAGGTCTTGTGTGACCACCCACTCACCACTGCTACCTGGCTGTGCATTACAAACATTACTTCTGTCAGAAATCATCTCAGAGGCCTCATGCCTGAGAACTTTTTTGCCACTTAAACCCACTATTTCTGTCAAATCTCTTATAACAGAAAATCAATCTGCATGCTGGTAAGGATTGTTCTTTTTCAAGATGATTCCAGCACTACTTATAAAAAGAGGTAACTCTTTAAATAGTCTTTATAAACAAAACTAAGTAATTTATACCAGAGAAAGAGCTAAGAAGTGTGTGGTTTGCACCTTAGCTTCACGATCTGGTAATTTTCTTGGCATCTTGGCTTGATCTGTTTATTCACCTTTCTTTTTTTTTTTGCACAGTAAGACAAAGCTTCCCAATGTTATAAATGACCAAAAAAAATCCTACTCCCAAGGAGTCCAGCTACCTTAGGTTTTCTGATGAGCACAACAACCAAGGGAGCATTTGGTGCATCAAGTTAAAGAAGCTCTACTCAGCCCTTGTATCTTCCTCTCCACATCCACCAAGACAGCAACTGAATCAGCAAGGCCTCCACACAACTGGCTGAGAGTCACAACATCCAATACTCACTTTGTGAAGGAACACATAGTGTGAAAGCTTACATTTGTCTTATATGGAGACTAAAAAGTGATATTATCTCTGTTAGGAAAGATTCTGCAGATTATGTACTCACAAGAAGCTGTTTTCAGATCTTCAAAGGTGAAAATACATGCTGCAACAACTCAGCTTTGAAAATGCATAGTTGCTGGATACAAGATCAACGTGTAGGAGTTCTAAGTGCATAAATAAGTACCCTAAAAATATTATGTATAAATACTTGATTTCAAAGCTGCTGAAGCACCTGCTGCACAAAGTATGGAATGAAAGTACCATCTATCAGCATAAGTTTCTTGACGCAAATATATTTTTACATTAATCAGGATCTCACTAAAGATGTTCATTGCAGTAGCAGTATTAGTTACACAGAAGGATACTCTTTGCAATCTAAATTAATTTGCTAGTGTAAGTATATGGAATGTAGACAAATTGTCTCTTCAACAGAGAAACAAATGAATTGGAGCACCTGTCCTCTGGTTTCCTGTGACACATGCTTTTCCACACAAAGTTTGTCTGATTATAACATTTTCTTTTTATCTCTACATTCTAATGACACAACTAAAAATCAATCATTGTGCTCTCTGTTGCCATAGACAGAGAGATGAATCTGACATAGCTTGAATTGCTACTACAATATACTTAGGGTAAATGATCTACTCAGGAATGACAGAAATCCTGCCAATTAAACAAAGTTATTCTGACCTTTCAAGTGTCAGCAGACTTATTAGAATCATTGATACACTAGATTTAAATATTTGAGATTTAGAAAGCTTAAGCATGTGTTCTGCTCCTAGAACACCTTGGTATGCAGCTTCAGTTCTTCATAAATCCAAGTTGCTTCAAAAGGTAGAGATTGTACTGCAAACTGCATGGACTTCCTACAGGATACTTAACTTCTATTCATTAGCATTTTTATCACTCATAGTGTCCCACTAAACTGTTACCACTGTCAGGATGGGTTTTGCTTCTGGGCAGCATTTCTCTCAAAACATGGCTTTTTCAAATTCTGAACGCCCTCTTTGTGCTACTATTAAACCATTTTGCAATAGCAGTATTTCTGAACAAAGCACTCTTATCGCTGGGTAACTCACATTGCTGAGGGTTAGATGACCTTGGTGGTGCTGCAACATTTGTAATTCTCCAGCACAATCAATTATTTCATGATAATGTCTTTTGTCAGAGAATGTTGTAAGGCAATGAGGACTTGATTTCTTTTCCTGTGAAAGAAAAGATCTGCTTTGACTGGTATACAGAAATGTTCATACATGGGTCACTGACTGACAAGGGAATTGTAAATTACTCAGTAATAAAAAATAATAGTAGACATTTATATAGCACTGTACCTCACACACAATGACCTCCAGGCTCATTATAATAAGTATTATTTGTCAAAAATAAATTGCAGTGACCATCATATCTTCCAACAGTTTTTATTTTAAAATGGGCCATGAAAGAGAATATTTGAAATGTGAGATTTCCATCAGTTAGCCTAGCTATATTAACCACTCTGTAAATAAAATACAGATAACAGTTAAAAAAACCTATAAAAGATTAAGTGTCATAAATTAAAATTCTGGGCAGGAAACTTGTGTTCCAAACTTATTAGCAGGGAGGAAAAAAGTTGCATGCTAAAAGATAGGAATTACCTCTTGTTTTCAAACTTATCCTCAGAGTCACATACACAGTCATAGCAATGAAATAATAAACAACAAGTGATGGAACAGAAACCACAGCAAACAACAATCCCTCCAAAATTTGGGGCATCCTGACAAATATATCAAAGAATGAAAGAAAAAAAACAGCTGTATTTACTCATGTGTCAACATTTCCTGCATTAAACAATACTATTCCATAGAATTTGGAAAATATCTAGAAGTGAGAGCAATTGAGCACTGACCTGGACTAGATAAAGCACTCCTCCAAGTGCCAGCTATTGCCCTTACTTTTACTGACAGGAGTGCCTACAAGCCTCAATTCCCTAAGGATTTTGGCAACTATCTGACCATGGAGAAGAAGATAGACTAAGCTAGAAGGGACATTCAGAAGTTACCTGGTCCAAAGCCACACTCACAACAGGGGTGATTGCTGTCATGTTAGGAAGTTAGGGGGCTGTGTCTTGAAATAAACTGAAGTGCAATGTTCTTTCCTGCAAACAGTTGTTTCTAGCCTTCAGAATCAAGCACTCACATTAAAAATGGGAATTTAAAAAAGGGATATTTCAACAGAAGATAATATTTTGTAACATCAAATCTAAAAATCTTCAGTGCAATAAAACATATCATCTCACAAGCAGGGCATGATACCAATCAACACTAAGACATCCCAGTAAATATGTCACAATAAACTGCAGTGAAACAAGATGATACATAAAAAGTGATGGATGACTATACTGGGGAAACCACAATTTTTCAAAGCATTGCTATAGTTAAAAGACAGTAACATCTGAGAATAATAATGACTAATTAACAATGTATCTGCAGTACATTTCCTGTTTAACTGGCACTGCTTGTGGAGAGTTAGCTCCTAAACCTTTAATATATCACTGAAGATGATCTAGGGCCTTACACATAAATTGCTATAGTCAAGAGCATAAATAAAATATACAAGGAATAATTCTAGGATCATCTTCACATGTGCTAAAGACATATTTTACTTGAGGTTACAAAAAATATTTTCTTGTATAGCCTTCCAGCTATTTAGGCAGTAGGACACAATATGTATATATATACATATTTGCATGTGTGTACACTCCGATGCACAAACAGCACAAGGAGTTGAGTTTAACCTTTTTCCTTCAAATACTCCATGAAGAAACCTAATAAACCCCTGCAGCTTAGATTTATTTTCTTGCTGTAAATCAACTTGAAATTTCAGACGTTGGAATACAAAAAGAGGAAGTGTCAACAAGTTTCTCATGTGATATTTCATCCTAAGTAAAAATCAAGCATATAGGTTTACAAAATTAAAAGGAAAATCTTGGACACAAAGTCAATGGATTTCAGAAGTCTGGCTTTTCCTCTAAGGATGCTGCCTAACAGCACTTAGGTGAGAAAAGACAGTATTGTCTCTTCTCTCCAGCCCTATAGCATTTAGACCCATGTAATCAAAGCACAGGTATAAAACAAAAATAAGTAGCAGCCAATCTCTAAAGCATAGCACAGGTAAAACATCTAGCTAGTAAAACCCTAAATTGCTTCAAAAATCTACTGGGCTGTCCAGCAGTTCTAGTTCTGCTCTGATCTAGCACCAGCTGAACAAGGGTCACCTCCATCCAGAGACCACCAAAGAGTGCGTGACTGGTAACAGAGGCTGCACTCCTTCAACTGACTCAAAATCTCTTCATTTACAAATATAATGAATGCTGAATTTCTACCATAATAGGAGAAACCAATAAAAAAAAAAATCCAAGTTATAAACTTATTACTCTTAAATTTAGGTTCTACTTTTTCCACAATAACAACATTTTTCCATATGAATAGAGGGGGAAAACATCCTCCATAGCCAAGGTTTCAATGTCATCATGTCTGTCTCAACTGGGACAAAGTCAGCTTTCCCTCATCATGAAATGAAAACCAAGCAGATTTTTTTCTTTGAATGATTGATTTCGTGCTACATTCAGAGAAGGTGGAATCCACTCCATTCTAAGACTTGCAATTCAGGGAAGCAATAAGGTTTTTCTTGAACTCTCAAAATATACCACATTTCAACATTATCCAAAGGTAGTTTCTTTACTATAAATACTGCAAAAGCCTCTTGCCACAGGCATTTGCTTATGTCATTAAGCAAATGCGTCATGTTCTGTAGGTAAGAGGCTCCTCTCTTCTCCAATTTCTCCAGATCAAGGTCTGGATATTTTTTTTTGCCCCTTGGTGCGATGACAATTTTAAAGCACTGTATTCCCAGTTTCCCCAAACTGGACAAACTGCTTATTTCCCTATAATTTACAGCAAAATTATTGCTTTGAGTAGAAGAGATACCACTCATATCTGCCAAATACAGTTAAATGCAGTATCAAAAACTTGCACTAGACATCAGTGTACTCTAAACCTAGGTAAGGAGCCTTCATACCACTCATGCCTGTGTTTACATTTGGAATCATTTTGCTCTCCTAGCACAAGGAGAAAATACACAAAACATCGAGCAAGTTTTAAATAATAAGTAATAAGGAACAGTTTGAGGCTTTTGTAAAATCTGGCCCTCAGTAATTTACCTAAGATCACAAAAAATAAAGTTGTCAAGAGAAACATTTCACCAGGATTCCTTTGATTTACCTACTAATATATTGGCAATTGAACAATTACTTCCAGTTTCCAAAGCTCACTTTTTTAGTTGTAGATTCATGGAAGTCATGTTTTTTAAAACACAGTATGCTCTTCTGAACAACAGAAAGTAAATTTATATAACAGGTCAATAAACAACCAGCATATATTTAAATACCATGGACTTTCCAGGCTTCATCCACAAGGGAACCAAACTGATACTGATCAAAGATTCCTCAGATCATCTATAAATAATTTAGCAAAAAGTAGCATCAAATTCAAACAGAGGAAAACACACAACTGATTCAAAGAAAATAAGAATCAAAATGCCTCTGCATGCAAACAGCAAAATGAGAAATATGTAGAAATACTAGCTATGTATCAAATCAGCTGGTCAGAAACAGAAAAGAAATTGGCAAGGAAAAAAACCTGGCAAAGACTCAAACATGAACGAACACAGAAACACACAAAATTTAAAAAAGAAAACAGTATCTTAGTTATTACAGCAAAGAGGTTGCACAACAGTAAAACATTTTTTAAATTCTCAGAGCAAAAATAAAGTAGAAGGCAAAGATTAGGCAAAGAGACGCTTTCTCAATACACTTACATGTAATGATAGAGCATGTATTTACAAACTATATTATGGATTACTTTTTGCTGATCCATAGTACGTTTATAATATGCCACTTCATAACCAGAAGAGTGTTGTTTCTTTTGTGACTGAAATTTCTGCAAACACAATTCAATTAGCAAGGGGCTACAATAAATTTGGTTTACCTTTAAACTCACTTTTCATATCAGTCACAGGCAGTTAATGCATCTCACCACAAAGTCAGTTATGCATCAGCCTTGCTCTGAACCTATGTGAAAAACTGTTCCTTTTTAATCCACACATGAATGAGAGCCTGGTCATTTGAACTGTAGAAATCAAAGGATGATCATACCACTTTCTTCTTCAATAGCCCCTATAGAAGTTTAGCACGCCTTAGCTTCTCTTGTTGGGTGAGCTATTCAGGCCTGAAACAGACTTCTGAATGCATCACTTTAAGTAAAACAATTTAACAAATTACTTACTTCCTTCTCAAAATGCTATTTTTGAATTAAATGCAATTGAGAGGAATTCTATTCCACCATCCAAACCGTGCAATCCACCCCAGCTTCCCAAACCTCCTCTTGAGCCCTGAAATGAACTTTCTTTTTCACCTGTGTTCTGCACACAAACCAGAATGGATATGCATCTGAAGTAGCTTTCTTCCAATGATTTTTTTTAATGCATTTCCCAAATATTTCATTTTCCTTACTTATTTTGCCTTGAGAGCATTGTTTTACATTTCTAGAAATATCTTTGTCCTCATTCATCAATACATTTCTCCTTTCCTACCTGTCGCCCAGGGTCAATCTCAAATATCTTAAAATAGATCTCTTACACGTAGTAACACCAAGAGAAGATATTTCTCCATCACGCACCTTTTTTTTTGTATTGTTTATAAGCTGTTTATGACAGGATAGAGCAAATTCTTAAAATAGCTTCCAAAACCACAGCATTAATATATTTCTAAAAGGCATTTATTGGCTCTATGTAAATGCATATTAATGAAAATAAGATGTTGCTCAGCACCGAAGGAGAGATAACATTGATGTGAATCACTTGAATTAAATGCATCAACAGTTTAATAACACTGACAGCCTATAGCTATTTATACTTCTTCAGTGAGTATTTTAATAGAGAAGTACCTGGATGCATTGTGTTTTCATCCTAACTTGTATAAACTAACAACAAATAAAATTCATGTTAGGTCTGCGAAGTTAAGTAAGCATCCAGATTGTGCTAAAAATGCTTTATTGGTTCAAGTGCAATCAAGCATAGAAATATCTGTTTCCTATGCCTTGGGATTAGAAATGAATAAAAACCCTTCTTATGAGATTATTTCATGACCAAAGCCCACCAGTCACGTCCTGTTTTTGTGTTCCAGTTAAAAAGTGCAAAGGGAGAAGAAGGAAGACAAAGATGGAAAAGGTCTGGGAGAAGGAAGAAAGAGGAAGAAAATATACATTACTACTTTCAAATTAATTTATGGCTACACTAAGATTTGTGTAAGGCACCTGAAGGACTCAAACACCAAATTCTCTTCAGAGTCAAACGCTGACTTAGAAAAAGCTTAACTTTTTAGCACTACATATTGATACTTTTATTTATAAATACATAATTATATGCCAAATATTCAAGTCATGTGATGAAAGTCATAATTATATGCAAAATCTTCAACTTATGTGATGAAAGACAGCAGAAAGTCAGATTGATTTTATTCTTAAACTTAGAAAGATTTAAAAAAATCTGCCAATTTAGTAGTAACCTCTGGGATTCCAAATTGTGGAGGAAAGATAAATGAAAAAAGAATCATTATGACAGATATAACTTATATTTTCAATGGAGGGTTTTGGGTTTTTTTTCTTTTCTGAAAGTATGTTTTGATTTCTAAGAGTTGGCACAAGTTTTGATTTAAAGAGTACTTACAGCTAGCTGATTAAATATTTGTGGTACTCAGCACTAAAAAGAAAAATATAAATGCATAATGAACTAATTAATTAATACATCTGTTTTGCTGATGCTATTGAAACGTCACATGAATTTTATTAGGTAAAATTCTGGGAGCAAGGAATGGGCCCATAACTGTCTTGCACAAAGTGGGGGGGGGGGGGGGGGGGGGAGATATCAAAATAAACCACCAAAAAACAACAAAGA
>VZTH01004187.1:25423-150397 GCA_013397815.1 Aleadryas rufinucha | reverse complement strand
GGCTGTAACCATTAGGATCAAACCTAATCCAAACACCTGGAAAAGAGGATGATTTTCTCAGCTGAAAAGATCCCAGGCTTTATCTTGCAAGAGGTTGGGTTAGTAGATACCACCCAGTGGCACCCCGATATAACCATTCATTCACACTCTTCGGCTGCACTGGAAGGGAGCAAATTCCTCACTCCTCTTGCCACTGCCATTCTCTCTAAAGAATAAAAATATTTGAAAGCAGAATGATACATTAGACACCAGATGAGTCTCTGCCAGCTGTCCTTGCCAGAACTCCAACATAACTACATTTAAACATCATCTGAAAATGACAAACTTGTGCTATCACTTCTTGAACTATCACTGAACAAAACAACAAGAGTGAGGGGAAAAAAACCCACTAAGCTATTCTCTAATCAAAATAACCAATAAACCATCTTTCAGAACTGAAACTCAAAGCAAGGGCCCTCCAACCCAAGAGAAATGAAGAAAATCCCCAAAATCACTTTATACCCACAAAACACACAGGTTCATGGTGCATCTTAGAAGTTCCCTTGATAGCTGAATCTTCAGTAAATAACAAAGGAAACTACTGAGCAATTATATAGAGCATAAGGTGCAATTAAGCATTTATTGGCATTTAATTGTTATTAATTGTGTCACTTTCTGTCATAAATCACCAATTACACACAATATGTTGAGCTTAATTGCCATACATAAAACCCACGTATGTTAGCACATATATATATGCATACATACACACGTGTTCACAAAAACAGCTATTAGTTCTCATTATTCTTAATTAAAATGGAAATCAAAACCACAATTAGAAGCTAATTTCCAATTTTATTTAATGGAAAGCGCAAGATACACCTCCAATTGGGTATTTCTATAGAGGAATTAATACCTTCATAATGAGATTATTATTTTGACATCCTCCCTTCCACTCTATGTTTTTAAAAGGAAAGACAGTCCTGCTGAAGACTGTGGAACTGACATTCCTGGAAACCAAAACTCTCTTGATCCTCAGGGCAGCTAGAGCTTGGGAAACCACAGAAATTTTCTCAGACAACAGCTCCAAACTGCCCCAGCAACATCCTAGAATGCTGGATTGTCCTTGACCCCTTGCAGAGCCTGCTGAAACCAACACCAATTACTGTCAGTTTTGTTGGTTTACTCTGCATTGTAGGCACCTGTAGACTCTGAAATCAAACACAACTGCAATTGCTTTCACACAGGTCACCACACAGCCATCAGCTGGTAACAACTGTCACTCATTAGCCACTGAAAATGTGATCAGATTGACAGCACAGATGTGAAAGTCACTCTTTTCCTCTCCTCATAAATCCAGACTATACGTCATATCAAAAGGACTCAGCCCTTCCTTTCTTCAGAAGTTTGTGTTGCTACCCAAATCCACTAAAAACTGCCATTAAATACATGCCTGGACTATAATAAACAAGTAGAAACACAAAGCAATTTGCCTACAACAAAGAATATTCTCAAGCCACTTGTTCCTCAACAGCACATGAAGAGAGTATTCACATGTACTGGGCAGGACAGAAAATGGGGAGAAGGGCAGGGAGAGAGTGAACGTGTAGTGTTCTGGCAGGTTAACAAATTCATGGAATCTATTGTGGAATAAAGACAGAAAAACCTCAAGTCAGATGTCTCTTACAATTGCATCCTGCTCCCAGCATCTTCCCCGTTATTCTAAAAGGACCCTATCTCAGTCATCTCTGCCAATACAAGGCCCACAAACACAGAGCAGGAACAGCAATTCTTAGGTAATCAGTCTTTATGTAAACTGATAAAGGAACAGTTCAAGTCTCAGGAAGTATTCTGCTAGTCTAATCTCCAAGTAATAACTATGTTGACCATGGTGGCAAGGAGCATTTGTGACTCGTGCAAGTCACAAGAAGCTCAAGACTTGACAACAAGCTCTGCTGAACATCAGAGAGTTAGTTCCAGTAATTTCCACTTACCATGTTCTCATTATTGTTCAGGAAATTATTGTACCTTCTGTTTATTGCTAGCTAGCAGCTCTCTCCAAAACCCTAAGCTCACATAAACAGCTTCTTTTTTATCTACTGCCCCAGGAGAGCCCAACACATAAGGACAGAGACACATCTCATCCTGCTAAAAGCGTTGTTTGCCATGCCACCTCCCCAGCCTCCTTAGCAGGAGCAGAACATTCAGGCTAAAAAGATCAGATAATCCAATAAAGGTCATGGTAGGCTAGTAAAATTCCAATAAAAGAAGATAGGGTAACTAGAAGATGAGAGTCCAATAAAAAAATTGGTATTTTGATTAATTTTGATGGGTTTTTAAACACTCACAAAGAACAAGCCAAATGACATCTTAGTTAGTGGAGGTCAAAAAATACATTTTTCACCCAACTTCCTACAAACATATAAAGTTCAAAAATGATTTTTGAGAACAAAATGATTGTCAGAGTGACCTTCCCTCAAACCAAAGAAGAGGAGATGTTATAGCAGTGAGAAACACTGTCAGCATTAAGTTGTTAAAACTCTTACAGAATCTATTGAATCTATTGTTAATAACTCAGTACTCACTTCCTTTGGGCAAAACTAAACAAAACAGAATTCACTAAGTCTGTCTTCCCTTACTTTTGTTTCAATTTTTTTTATACTTACTGAACTTCCCTTTATACCTATGCAAAAGATATTTCCTTTAGTTCACTAATTCAGATTTAAGCCTCTGACAGGTGTAAAGGTCATAACAAATGAGACACATTGTATTCAGACTATCACAACCCATTATGACTGCCAATAAGTCATTAAATTGATGAAAAAGCTAATATTACTACAAGAACAAAGTTTTCTTACGTCTTCCTCCCATTTTCCCCTCTGTTTCTGGATGTTTTTCTTAGTGTTAGCAACTGAATTAATTATTGAATGGCTATTAAAAGTATCAAGTCCTCCCAGTTGCACACTGAAAGTCCTCCCTTCTTGCATACTGAAAAATTCCTGGTAGTTGATTTTTCTATCTCAAGTTGATCAAAATTAGGTCAAGTATCTCATAAACCATCATTTTTCTATTACACTTTACTCTTCAATAGATATTAGTACTCCAACAATACCAACTGCCATGACTGATGGAAACTTCATTAAATATTCCAAGGAAGTTATTCAATAAAAAACACCTGAAATATGAAGTACTGTTCCTTAATATATTTTGGTTGTTTTAATGGGAGGTTAATACCTTTTCCACAAATTAGGTTTAAATAAAGGTAAACCTTATGAGTAACCTTTAGCATAGAAGGCACACACTACTAGAACAACGGGTAAAAGAAAGGGACAGAAATGCAAGAAGGTATTTAAGAAAAATAACTTCATAAAGCAAAAGTAGTGGATACTCCTGGCTAATATACTGGATCCCATTACTATATTGCCACTTGTTCAGCATTTGTATCACATCTTCAACAAATATTTTGTCCCATTGACACGATTCATAATAACGCTAAAAAGGCTTCTAATTCTCAGTGCTTGTTTTACACTTAAAATAATTTCTTCTCAAGTAGATGTTAAATACAGGAACTAATTAGATTTAAGCTACTAATGTCTTTCATTCCACAAACATCTATACAGAGATACACCAGCATATGACAAAATACTAATTAATGGGAATACATAACAAGACAGTGAAAAGCATGCTAAGAAATAGGGTTTTTTTACCACAATACAACCAGGTTTGTTAAAATGTGAGATTTTAATAGAAAATTCCTTCCTTCTGGTATTTCCATTCACAAGCTATATTGTAAATACTGCTTTTTTGCAGTAGCCTGAATCTTATCAGAGACGACATAATTTTCAAATAAGATTAAGAGAAGAAACCCTGAAAGTCAAAACACAAAAACATGGAAGAAATGTTGCAAAAGCTGAAGAGCAAATATTGAAAATAATGCAGAAAAAAAAAAATAGTACACAAGTGAGACAGAGCCCAATTCTGACTTGAGGCCAGGATTAAAAATAGCTGGTCCTAAAATGAGAGAAATGGACACTCTCAATTGCCATTTTTGATGGGTAACAACCATTTGAAATGTGCTATCAAAATCAGATGGACCCAAACCATGTGTTTGCTCATTAAAGAGTAGGCTAAAGAAGAGAAGACATTCATAAAACTCCTCTGGCCATCCACCTCTCTACCTTGCTTCCTCCAATGTCAGATTGAAATAAACAACAAAAATAGATCCATTAGTGAACATACTAGCAAACTGAATTACGGATAATTTTGTTATCTCCTACAATTCTTAAAAAATCTTTTCATCTGTATGAGGAGGACGATGACAGAAAAGGAAAAGAAAGACCATAACAAATGGCTGAGCTGTTCCCACTAATAAAACCAATAGTTCAGGAGGAATTACAAAACTTGAATTCTACTTTTATTTCACTCTTAGATTAATATCACTTGCTGATGGAAATTTCCCTTTATTTTTTTTTTTTCTTTTATAGTTTACAACCTTCTCCATTTAGAAACAGGTTTTGGTGAAAAACTCTCTTCCCACTACCTGCAATTTTGTCTTCTAATCTTGCTTCACCCTTTAGTGAAAAAAGATTTTTTTTTCATAATACTAAGGTAGTTTTATGTTCTATTTACACACCAACTCACACAAGTATTTTTTCTGCAGAAGAATGCATCCCAAACTGATAAGTAACTGCAAACTGACTCACCGAAATTCTAATTTATTCTCAGCTACAGCAATCACCACTTTTATTGTAATGAACATTCCTGACCCCCAGGCTAATAAAACCAGTGTCAATTAATAGCAAGTTAATATTCTGCAAATAATGTAAGCACGATGCAGGAACAGCAAATTCTTGTACATGTTATAGCAGCAGCTGTTCTGATTGCTTACTTTTCTGTCATTTGCTTTCAGATGTTCTGACTCTAAGTCTTTGTGCTCCTATGTTCCTGTACTAAGCCTTGCAAAATCCAGTCTTCCAGACAACCCTGAACTACAAATAACAAATACCAAGGCATCATAGAATCTGAAGATAAAATTCCCCAGCAGGTAACCATAATGACACTGCTTTAAAATTATAGTACATTAAAGCTTCAGAAGGTTGCATAACAAAATTGCTAAGTGATTAATTTAATATACCCATCGCTGCCACAAGGCTTGCAGAGGCAAGGTACGAGCAGGTGTAGAATATGCAAGTGTTTGTCTGACTGGTACAGCCAGATGTGAAGAAAGCTGAAGTGAATCCTGGCACACCCAAATAAAGAACAGTATGAACTGCTACAGCTGAAGTGCAGGTTCATTTTGTAGCTTTGTTTCCTTGCAATAAGGTCAAACCAGAAATACAGAACCATATGTTTTGCACTGGACCATTTATTGGACTACACATTAAATGTTTTACATTTTATCTGTGCTACTGCCTGCAGCTTATTCCTTTGTATTATCACCACTGTAGTTATCACCTGCATTAAATTTCCATGTTAAATATTTTCCTGATGTGTCTGCACCAAAGGATCACCTTCATCTAACTACATTTTCCAAAGTGGATCTCCATATTTGTTCAACTTTCCCTTTATTACATGCAAGTTGTGACCTAAGCCTAAAGCACAAAGACAATCAATGCTGAAGAATGACTAGAAATGGTTTCTTTATTCCACTCCTCACTGAATAGAAAGTTTCCATTATCTCCCTCAACATCTTTACTCTATCAATTTGACAGGGGCACACAGTTCTACACTCCACTGCCCTCACTCTAGAACTGTACACAGCTTTTCTATCTTTTTCTAATAAAAACATGATAAATGATATTGTCTAGTGAAAACTACTTGTCTTCTCTCATAAGTGTCATCTTCCTTCTAATTGCTCTGTACTTTATCAAAATGCATATTAGAGTAAATATCTAGTGCCAGTCAAAACTTAGGTGCATGAAATACAAAAGCTTATTTGAACAAGCAGAAAATGGAAATCATTACAGCACAATAAATGCTAAACAAGTTAAGTCAGGATGTAAGACACCTGTGATCAAATTTACACCATGATATCCTAACATTTTTTGACAGGCCACTGTACCTGAAAAATATTTGTCTTACAGAGAAACATTATTTAAGATGCACTGTTCAAAGATAATTGGAATAAAATGGCAAACAGAAAAACGTCCACTCAGGTAAAGATTTTATCAAGCCTGGGATGGTAAGACAGAACACTGCTAAAAGCAAAGCACAGCAAACATCCAGGAAAGCTCTTGAAATTACAACAGTACAAAAACAGGGGTCTCCTGCCTTCATCCCCTGTGGTTCTGGCAGAACAAATTCACCCCTGCAGTTGTGTTTGGTCCTTGCTAAAATGAGCTCTGATTTGCATAATGTGGTCCTGGTTCTGCACGGACCCAAGATATCAGTGATGGTATTTCATACTTTTTCTCCTTGCTGTTCCATTACATTTCTGGTTTTCAGGCTTAAATAGAGAGAAAGTTGATTGCTGAATGCTGATGGCTGTGGTATTGTTAGGTGACATGTCCTGAGAGCCCTTTTCAATCTATCACCTTTTACATGTTTGCTCATTTTGAGTTCCTTGAGGACTTAAGTTTCCCAAATCAAAGGAGGCGCAAACTGAAAAATTACACTTCTTTACATTCTTTAATTCATTGTAGCTCACAAATTTGAATGGTACTCCTCAATACTAAGAAAAAATCTGAAGAACTTCTGGAGGAGCATGGGGTATGACTCTGATCTCCCTTGGCAGCATAAAAAGAACGATGAAGGAGAGGTCTTGACCAAACATTGTACTGAGAAGTAGAATGGAAAATCTTTAATATCACTCACCTCTCCAACACCACCTTTCTCCATTCATCACATCCCACCTCCTCTCCTTTCCTCTTTCCCACCCCAGGAGTTCAGTCCCAAATACACAGCAGCTGTAGAGGGACATGGCCCTTTGGAAAAACCAGTGCACCAGCCAGGCAGTGATGCCAGAGCAGGGTCTCTGTCTCCAGCCTCTCACTTCCTCTCCTCACTGCAAATGAGAAGCTGCTGCAGTAATTACTCCAGGCTGGACTGTGGAGAAAAAAAGGAACCAGGCATAAAAGACCAGATATTTCCAGACAGTGGCAATTTAAGCCCAGGATTATCACTGCCGTTATCTCAAAACTGCTGTGACAATCAAAACTATTAGTGATAATAAAGCATACTTTTAGAATTCTGATACTACAGTGCTATTGCTGTGTTGCCCAGTGCTTTCTTATATGGACAATAAAACAGGCCTCTTTATATTAATTGTCCTCCTAAATGTGAACGAAATCTCTATCAACTTCTGTTATCTCATCATAAAAGCTAAAAAAACCAAAATGTAGCTTGAGCCTCTTCCTCTATGTTCTATCAAGCCATTCTACAAGTACTCTTTTTCACACAGAAAAAAGAGTTTAGAAACTCAGTTTCTCTAGTATTCTTCAGACATTTTCTACTAAAATCCAACTGAAAGCTTGCCTGGTCATGCTGCAGAACTCAAAGAGCCTGTGCTTTAGGTATGACAACTGCCTTTTTTTGTTTTATTGAGCAGAAGATTATTTTGGCTTTTTGGTTATATAAATTGAAATATTTATCTATTAATATTTTATTCTTGAAATAGTTAATCAGCCAACAGATTCTGCAAAGCAGCCACTTTCACAGCGTCAGTTTGCTATTTGGTTTACCTTTAATACAGCCTCAGATAAGGGGAAATGAAGGAACTCATCAACAAACTAACTTCAAAAAACACTTTTTGTGGCCTTATTTATTCTGTGGCCTTATTTATCCATGCCACATACTCATGTTATCTATTTATCAGTACTGCTCAATACTGCCTGTTCAACTCATATGGTTACTTAAAGCACTCCCACAGTAACTGGACTGAAAAACTCAGAGGAGATGAAAAAAAACCACAGGAAAATAAGACAAACTCCACATCTGACTTATGGAATAAGGTATTTATCATAATTTTATAAAAAGACACAGATTAAGTTCATTTTTGCTGCTGTCATTTTCAAAGTGTTCAGTACATCTATGTATGTCCTATATTTGCCACATCAAAAAGAACTTATTTGGTAGAGTCCTTTCCTCAAAGATCTAAATTACTTTTAATTAAAAATTATAGTAACTGAGCTTGAAAGTACAGCTTGGACTCAGAAAATAAACAAAAATAAAATTGCTTGCATAATAAAAGAAAAGTTTCACAATTAAACTCTTTCTCCATGGGAAATTATTTGTTTAACAGGGCTGGTGCTTAATCATTCCATCCAGTTTTCACCCCTGGGCCTTACTTCTGAAGCACCATAATCAAACACAAGGCTACAATGAAAAGCTGTTTCAGTGCCCCAGCGCACAGATCACATTCTCTTATTGAGCTCCCTGCCCTTTCCTACCTGTCCTTCCTCCCTCCCATCTTCAAACAAGAAGTACAGCTTGATCTTTTCCTTGATCTTTCTGTAAAAAGCAATCCATAATATTGACCTCTAAGAAGCTGCTAGCAATTAGATTTCCCAAGGGGTTATCGGAGTGAGGCCAATGTTAGATGATCCAGGAATTGCAATTATTCCAGGGACTTTTCTGAATAAAACTCCTTCACCTGGAACAGCTGCAGAAACACCTTGGCTGAGCAAGAGAGTGAGTGGTCTTCAAGCTACCTCCCTCTGTAACTCCACTTATTGCTCCCTGTGTTCCTTGTCAACCCACTCTGGAGCAGCCCTTAATTCCCACAGGCAAATATCCCTCAGCCAAATTTTCTACTGCTTGTAAAAGCCTTGTGTGCCTCCAGCACCAACCATGGGCACAGGGTGATTGGAGGTTTTCCTTTGTTTTTCTTAACGGAAATGTGGACTGCTAAAAAAAAAAAAAAAAAGACCACCACACATGGGTCTCCAAGAAGGATAAAAAGAGCAGAGAAAGTCCTGCATACAGGAATAATTTTCATTGCTCAATGAAAACATTACTATTCTTTACAAAGAGGGCTCTCAGCCACTTTACTACTGAAAATTCTTAGTCATAGTCTTATACTCTCTTCCTTACGAACAATTATTTATAATACAGTACATCTTAGGAGCTTAAAATTACCATCCAGTGGCCATCAGAGGCAGATATTTCTTGAGAAGTTTCTCACTTTAAAATTAATTTCCCCACATACCCAAGCCCTGCTGCTCTTTAATAAGTTAGTCTGCAAGAACAATATAATTTGGCTTTCTTCCCACCTTGGGAGGACAAGCAAGTCTTGGGGCCAGATCAATTTTCAGATTAATCCTTTCATTGCTTCTCAGACATTTTACGAGGTATTTTCCCAGCCAGTTTTATCTCCCAAATGCTACAACAAAGCCTATTCAGGAGACAGAGTCAGCAGACTTTAGGCTGTCCCAACATCCCCTTTATTTTCATAGGCTGAAACATAGGCCATTGAGGTACAAATGACCATGATACTTAAGGACTCCCCAGGCATTCAGAATCTATAAATCAGAGCAATCTCCTGCCTTTCAAGTATGTCTCTTTCAGATAAATAGTGAAAAACTGGTTCAGTGTGTAGCCATCAACATACAAGTCCCAGCAAACATAGCAAATAAGGCAACTTTTGGACTATAACATCAACTCATCCAAAACTAAATGTATTCTGAAGTCACTAAGATGTCTCTGCCATATATTTGCATATACAAAAGTTTAATTCCAGATGGATGTGTAAAACTGCTTGATTTTTTGGTGCTGGATGTTAAATGAAGACACCTGCAAGGAACTGCAGCATTCACTGTGTGCTGAACAATCTCCCTGGGTATAGCACATGGAAGCGCTCACAGGAGGAAGGCACTCAGTAATTGTTTTCTGAGCTTTTTAAGAAACTGAGAAGTCCATTCATGCAGTGGACAGCAATTCTTTAATGCAATGGAGTGGAAGTACAACTGTGATTTTTGCAATGTTAAAGTTACAAATATGAGAACTTTTCTTTTTAAATATTTTCAACAGCAATTCCAAAGCCATCCAACTTCCTTCTCTCTCTCATTTACTAAAAACAAAACAAAACCAACCTCAAAGAACAAAAGAGGTGTTTTAGTAGCTACTAGTGTAAGTTTAGAACACCAAAATTAGGAGGGAAAAAGAAGAGACTAAAGAGCCTCCTAAAAATATGCTTTATATAATTCATTATGCATACATATGTACTACAGAGGTGTTCATAAGTAAAAGCAAAAGCAGAAAATTCACACCTGTACATTTTTCTATCAGTGATACACAGGCTAAATTTGATAATTTTCAAGAATATTAGTTTCCCTCACATTTCCAAGTTTAGTGGAATTCCTAACTAAGAATATATCCCGGAAAGTTGAGATTTTTCCAGTGAGAGCAGACAGTGGATTCAGAACAGAATACAGGAGCATAGGAACATGCAAATACATTGTAGATATTTCTACAAAATTTAAGAGTGAATCATGTCTTGATTATACAAAGCATGTTCAATGTCTTACAACCAGTCAATTATTATTAGAAAGACATCCCAATTCAAAAAAAAAAAAAAATAAAACCACCAGCACCACCAGAAAACCCCAACTGCTGAAAAACCACTTGACATTCCCAACTGTGTGATGCATTAGAGACTATTTACTGAATACCTACTCCAAAACAGATTATTGCAGCATAAGAGAATAATCTGCTTAAAGAGTTCACTATGGCATGGAAAGCATCAGCCTCCTTTGACTTTATTTGTGGAGTAAACTTTTATTTAAAAGAAAAGGAAGGCAAGAGAAAGGTATGATTTATCTCTGGGTTGTCCCGTGAAGTGAATGCACAGCACGATCTTGCCAAAGCTGATAGAGAAAGTCAGTTTACAGAGATCTTGCATGCCTACTGCTAACCTGTGCTATTCAGTTTTGCATTTCTCAAAATTCTCCATTAACAGTCAGAAAAAAAAAAATGATAGATTGAATTTTTCTGTTGAAACCATTGAGTTTGAGTTCATAGAAAAGTGGTTGTAACAAAAACAGCGTACTAGCAAAAATCCATGACCCAAGAGTGCAAAAAATGTGACGTAAGTAGTGAGCCAAGGGATGAAAGAGTAGGTTGGGTTTTGCATACTGTGAATCTGGCATTTTGTCCTAGATGTAAACAAGAAAATTACTCCAGGTCAGCACAGATGAAAGTATATGTAAAATGAAGAAGAAAGAGGACCCTTCTTGCCACTCAGTCAGCTTTTAGGATTTGAGGAACAGTTGTTCTGTCTTTGGCACTTTTGTGCAAGTCCAGATCAAACAAACCAGAGGGGGATGCAGAGGTTTTCAAAGTACTTGAAGCTCCTATTGATTTCTGCTCCTTTCTGAAACTGATCCGGAGTTTAACACCAGCATTTTTGCCCTCTCTCAGATTCCCCTTGATTTATCTCTTTTTTTTTTTTCCTTTTCCTCATCTTTTCATTCCATTACTACCTTCCCCTGAAAAGGGTTTTGATTTAGCTAGTCAAGACTTTCTATTGCAACACTGCCATGAGTCAATGAGCAAAAAGCCCAGCGAAATCGATGACTAAGGGCAGAGAAAGATGAATTCTGGCACAGGGAGCTGGGATGATTGAAAACTTACTGCACCAGATGCTCATTACTGAGTCTGGTCACTTCAGCACAGTGATTTGGACTTGCTAGGAGCCATACTCTAATTTGAGGGACAAAATTCAGACAACCTGTTAATTCAGCTGCAAAGGTGCTAATCACCAGTGAGGTGGCAGACATTTTAAAGAACTACATTTAACTTCTAGAGAAATAATCAGTCTGCACCCTTAAATGGATTGAGCTTGGCAACTGTGTGGCTTGGCTTCCAGTGAGTAGTTAAAACCATGTGTTAAGCTTTGGCTACTCTAGCAAATCTGCCGATAGGTGACTGCATAAATAAAAAGTACATCTTCCAGTTGTCATTTTTATGAATTTGTCTTATTCTACTTACAAGGAAACAACCATAGATCAGAAAAAAAGTTTTTAGCTCATTGTGACTACAGTTTTCCTATCCAAAAGACCTTCAAGCAAGACTTGTCTTGCATTTCAGAACAATCAAACCCAGAAAATTATCACCTCTACCTCAGAAATGTAATGAGAAACATTTCAAGATAGACTCGACTTGCCAACTGTCTCAACATTACAGTTGTAGCTTAAAAAATTTAAAAAGAAAAAAAGAAAGGTATGATAGCTGGCATTGGGCCACGCAAGTTAAGATCACTTTTATATTCTTAATTATTTAGCGTTACCACAGTCAACATTTTAGCACTACTTAATCCACGAAGTGTAATATTATACAGTTTTATTCTGTACTGAGTCACTTTTCCCCTCAAAGAATGAGAGCATTGCTTACTGTAGGATCAAAGTCTCAATTACATTTTCTCACTGCCTGCTGAAACTACAAAGCAGTCTAGAAAATTAAAGCCACCATGTATAGAAGAGGAGAAAGGAAAGCAAAAATTTGCTGTGGGAGCAATGATGAATAAATAGTAGAAAAAGCATTGTTAAAAAGCATAAAAGAAGGAACTCAGAAAGCTAGGGAAGTGCATGTCAGAATCAGTACAGAGAAAATAGAACATAGGCACTGGATTAAGAAGCTACAACATGTCATAAGAAAATATAATTGCAATATATAAATTTATAACTCTGCATCAAGTGCAGTCATTTCAAAGACAAAAATGAAATAGTGAATGTCAAAATGAAGAGCAAGGAAATGTCTAGTATAATTTACCTTGCAAGGAGGAGTAATAATTCACTTCCAAAGAACCTCCTCCAACCAGTAAGAATTATAAGTATATGAAGTATAATAACACAAATTAATTGTAAACTGGATCTACATGGAGTCACTTGGAGTTTTGCCTATCTGTCCCATAAAAACCTCAGGAATTCCTTATGCTGAATCCAGTTCAGCAAATGCATCTCAAGGTTTGTCAGTGCTTTTATTCAACCAGACTGAGTTCAAGACAATTTTCCTGAATATATTCACAATAAGGGGGTGACATTTTATTAGTAAACCACACATATTACCAAAAAGGGCCCTGTTTTCATTCTGTTTAATAGACTGTATTCCAGAGACCAGATTCATATCTGAAACCCGTTATTACTTGCCTAAAATAGCAGTAACTGAAATGATGCCACTCACCCAGGTTATTTAGTAGGAACAAAAGGAGTCAGTAAAGCCACGTGGCACATAGAAGTACCAAAAAAAAAGCCAAAAAACACCAACAAACCCAAGAAGACCTGTATCAGAGAAAAAAAAACCTGACCTTAAACAAGTCTGTTGCACATAAGTAAAAAGCACAGGTATCTTTCTTTTAAATACTGGATAATGATTTTCATTCTTTTTTCCTGGAAGGTCTATGGACCTAAACAGTAACTCACACAAGACAAATATGTGATTGATTTGACAATAAATTAACGCTCATCTCATTGACTGTGGTTTTACACTCATGCTCAGACACATTTTAAGTATTTAGAATAAGACAACATCTAACTGCCTTTTAGAAGAGATTATGTGTCAGAAATCAGGGACCTGGATGACACAAAATTAAGTTGCTTATATTTTTCTACTTTTAGCTCATGGTTGCAAGCCTGCAAAAAAATAAATCCAATGTAAGCAACTGCAAATGTTATGGAAAAGTCAAATATTTTTAGAGTAAAAAATATTTAAGAACTGTTCCAATGTTAAAAATCTAAGCTATATATACAATATAGCACATATTGTAGCTATAGTGTAGTGGGTCAGGAAGATAAACTCCATGCAGGATTTTACTAGAGTTGATGGAACATGAGAGTTGAACCAATCAAATGTTTCAGAAAAAAAACCACACTGAGGATTAAAAGTACAACTCAGCAAAATCTAATCATTTTTACTGCTGTTATTTATTTGAAAGATGCAAGAGTTCAAAAAATACTTCTCTAATTAAAACTAGATTTGGTCAATCTCTGACCAAAAGCACAGACAAAACTACTCCACACCAGCATTTACAGCACATTGCTCATGATCTTGCATTTAGGAAAAGCATGTTTTGGTTCCTCTTCTGAGGGATGTAGAAGAGCACTAAAATCTCAAGTCTCCACATACAGGTTGTCTGGAACTGCTGACTATTTTTTGAAAAGTCTCTTTATTTCCTGTTGAAGCACCTGCCACTTCCTAAAAAAATTGTATTTGTCTCCAAGTTTCCACACACAGTGCATTTAAGGAAACTTCTAAACCGTTTATCTGATCCATCTTCCTATGTGGCCTCATGTTCTTAATTATACAAAAAAAAGAGGAGACTGACAAATTTCTGAACAGAAATGAAGTCAGTCTTTTCTCATTCCTTGCAAAAGAGATTAGTTTATGCTTCCTTCCATAAAAAAAAAGTCAAAAACAAATAAAAAATGTCAACTAAATAATGCATATAAACTAAGGCATGGGAGGCAGCTGAGAAGGCATAAAATGGGCTTTACTAGATAAAAGGTGAAACAGAACAGAAAGAGCCTGAAGTGAGGCATGTGAGAGAACAGCTCGCTCACAGGCCACCAGCACTGAATGGACACCTAAATAGCACAGTCCTATCCATCAGACAGTTTAGCTTTGTACCTGTCTCCACTGCAAAAAAATGTATGAGCATCATGGAAAAGAGCATCCAGGCAGCCAGAGAGGCCCTCTGACAACTTCATTTATCAGTAGTTTTCATTCCATCCTGATAAATAGTACAGACTGGACTAGAGTTTATCTGCAAGAAGAAGCAGCAACTTCAAGGTATTCTGTGGCAGCTTAATTGCTCTGCTACCTTTCCTGAGCTAACCCAGGGACCAGGTTAACATCTGTCTTCTGGAACACCTGTAACTTCTGAAATAAAAAAAAACCTCAAGTATTTTTACTTATTTATTTCTTCAACATCACATCAAGAGGTTTTTATATCAACACACACTTTCAGCTCCCAGTGAATACTCCCTCAGTGAGCTCATACTACCTCTCCTCTGGCTTCTTTTCATCACCTTACTCCTGCCCTGCACTGCATCTTGCAAGCTGGAGGAAGGATAATATATTTTATTTATATTGGAAGTCACGTACCATATTTTATGCTAAAGTAATCAAAAAAAAATAACAAGATGTTCAATTAAGCTGCAGATCATAGACAAAGTACATCATACCCCTTAGCAACACCTCCCATTCAGTGCATAGAAAAATGCTGCAGTCATGACAAATCTTGGTGAAGTTTTTTAGTAATTACCCTGCTTAATTCACGTCATCATTACACAGTAGCTTTGATATGGAAAAATATTTAGTGTCATATATACCCATGCACAAAGCTGCTAGCAACAAACATGAACCCTCTCAGCAGAGCTATTATAAACACTGAGCTATATTTTCCCCTATAAACTTCAACTCTGCTTGCTCTTTGCCCCTGCCTGGCCCACCTGGGAACAAGCTGGAGGTCATCCCATGCTGCTGGTCAGAATCAACCTTGGAGGCATTCCCAGCCCCTCAGGTATGTGAAGCTGCCTCATCCCTCATTTTGCAGAGGGCAGTTCACCCCTTGGCTTAAGTTTCTCCTTCTGCCCTTCTCTGCACTTTGATCCTCAGCTCTGTCACACCCACCCCAGTGCCCAGCACTGCTCCTAATCCAGCTGCTGATCCTCTAGCCTTGCTTGCTTCCACCCCTAATGCTGCTATTCTGGACATCTCGACTTTCCAGACTCACATCTTGTCCATCATCTGACACATTTTCATTTGCAACTGCCACCACTTGAGCCCTTCAGTTGGACTGAATGGTTCTTCAGTTTGCTTTCAGATCAGTCTGCTGCACTCAGCCGTTCTAGTCCATGTTTCCCAAGCCAGCATGACTGCCCTCAAGTCATTTACATCACGCACATGAAACCCCAAATACAGTCAATTTCATATAAATAAGGCATACTACACAAACAGGTCATCTCCATGCAGCTTAAAGCTGCCACTGCTAAAGGCTGATTTGGCACCTTTCAATAGAAAGCTACAAAACCACCTGGAAGTTGAGGTGTGTTAGTCCACACTGTGAAGTACCAGTGCTACCACAGCCTATCTAGTCTATACACAAAGCTCATCAAGACAAACAAAAAATTCTAAGAAAATCACACTAAATGCAGAAAGCAGCAACTGACAGGAATAAAATCGGATTTTAAGAATATTATGAAAACCCTCTTCTGTATACGCATATATTACCAAGAAAGCATTTAAAGAATTACAACCAAAGAACAACTTTTATTTAGGGATACCCAAACATAACTGGTGTCAAAATTCTCTTACAGAGTGTATAAAACAGAGAAGCTTCAAACTGATCTTTGTTTCACAGGACTTGCAGATACTACTGAATAAATAAATTGGTTTGTAATTGCTGAGATCTCAAAAATGCTCCACAGGTAGCACTTGCATATACCAATAAGAAAACATCCTATCGAGTCTGAAGTGTTAGACTTCTCATTCTATTATTTCACTTTGAAGTACAATGCAGGCATTCTAAAGGAGTGGTTTGCCCTAGGAACAAAGGGGAAAAAACAGTCTTTGTTTTAAACGAACAATGCACATTTGTTCGGAAGGAGAAAAAAAACCCCAAACTCTTAACCAAGCAACACACAAAAAACCACTCCCAAACAAAAAAAAAAAGGCAACAAAAAGCTATCTCTAAGATGAAAAGAAAAAGTAACAGGTTATCAAAACATTTTTTCAGCTTATTTTAACTTCAGTCAGAATAAAACAAGGCACAGTCATAGCATTCAAAAGCCTATTAAATTCAAATTTCATCGCAAATTGGGGCAAAAAATGAAGTATTAAAGTTACCTGCAGATAAGAAAATCCTTTATCAATGTGTATCTGAAACACACCTTTTTCATTAGACATGGTCCTGACTGCTCAAATTGTTGAGGTACTTCAGGAGTTGTGCAGTTTGGCTGCACCTTGATTTTGTAGCTGCAGGAGAGTCAGCATGAATGCAATGCCTCTGGTTTTTGACAGGAATTTGATAGGGTTTTTGCCTGCTTTTGTGTCAGCTGAATTTTAAATCTGCTCATCAAAAGGTTTAGGAAGATGCTCCTGTTGTCATCAGTTATTCTCATATTCACGCATTTTATGGTTCAATTAACACCACAAGACAAACCTAAGTGTCTGGGGGAGGAGGGAGAAGAGGAACAGTAGGGTGGAAGGATGGACCTGCTCTGGTTTATAGAACCAAAGATCTAAGCAGTTTTAAATGAAATACAAATCAATGAAGTGTTCACATCAACAAGCTTTATGTAAACCAGAAAGAAATAGCAACCTGGCTACAAAATTGGGAGTTAAAGCTTTTTTTTTTTTAAAAACAGTGCAAAAAGATGTCTCCAATATTCACAAAATCCATTAATGCTGTAAATAGTAACACAAGCCGACCCATAGAAAGATATGAAAACTGATTTTAGTATGTAAGCAAAGCTGATGTAATTAATCAAGACGTCAGAAGATATCGCTGTAGAAACTTTTTAAGGCAGCTATTATTTTAAAATGCAATTCAGCTTATGTATAAAATTCTATATTTGGATGACACACTATCCATCCATATTTAGTAGTGACTTAAAATGAAAATGGCTTTGGTATTTTGCAACTGATTTGTTCCTAATACTGTTTATTAACATATCTAAGTTAAAGTTCCACTGTATTTCGCTTAGCTTTTCAACTTTATTAAAACGCAATTCACATTATTTCTATAGAGCATGTAAGATTAATATAGTCTATTCTACATTCAAGAGATGTAAGTCACCAATATTTGGATCTATTCTTATACTATCAGAGGCTTCTCCAATAGCTAATTAATGCTGACATAAAAATTCCAGGCTTTTTTAAGTCCTGCTTTTATGTTAGCAATTACTCATAGAATAAGGAAGTTTTTTCTTCCTTAATAATTTTCTTATTCCAGGACTACCATATTCAAAGCTATGCTTCTAAATAGAATCCAACCTAGCATATAAATCCATGGCCTTAGTCTTTCCTTCTGTAAACTTGCTTTAAGTTTGTTCATAAGATACATGCAACTGTGAATAGCTCCCAACAACAGAATTGATACAGAAAGCAGGCAAATCACACTGCAGTTACTTAGTTTGGTACATTTAGATACCCAGGCAGATGGAAATTAATACAAAATACCTTTAAAGTCTACAAGCTACTGTAACATTTGAATCCGTTTTGGTTCCACCAATACTCTATACATTGTAGCTACTAATTAAGATATCACTGAATGAAAATAATGAAAATAATAATGAAAAACACTGAATATTTTCCAATGGGATCAATTACTGACCCTCAATATCAAGATTTCCATTCAGTTCCATGAGGCTTATCACTGGCTTCTGTCATTCAATTGAAGTAAGCAGTCTAAGATTTGATAGCATTAGTTTTTATAAAAAGTTTCCGAATGAGAGGAAAATACTGCTCACTGTTTTTGCAAGACATCTGCACTTCAAGGCTGTTTTAGTAGTTCTTGGAAAGTTAACCTGCTACCTAAGAACATAAAACCAGACACAAAATCTCTGTAACCTTTCTTCCACCTTTTGTAAATGTTTTTGTTAAACACTTAATCAAAAAAGTGCAACAGCGAAACAGTCAAGTAAGTCATGGCTGTGACAAAAAAAGGTAGAGCCCAAATAAGAAAGCCATAATAGAATCTGACATCCTGAATTTATCCCATTCACCACATTTTTAATATAAATTTTCTGCCTTGAGGCTTTGTATTCATGACTATTGAGTGTTTCTGTGCTCTTTGCTCTATTCACATATCCTTCTATACACACTCCATGCATCACATGGGACTACTCAGCATTTTTTATATAAACTTTTAAGTTTTCCAGGTTTAAAAATCCTCCTCAAAATTCTCATTTCCTAGAAGCATGCTATTTCCATAACTCCTGAATATCACAGTTCAAATATAACTGAATAAACGCTTTTTAGTTTTTAGTTTGAGTATGTATCAAGCTTCCTAGAGAAGCTAGAACCATGTCTGCGGCTTATTTTAAACACTTCCTTCCTTCTAACATCATTTAAACTGAGTGTTTGACAATTTAAGTATCCACGTGGATAACACACTTTCAGACAAAAAAGAATCACTAAATGAACATGACAAGTTTTAAACCTCACAAACTAAATATTTTAACTACCATTTAAATAAACGCCAATTTACGTGAAGTCAGAACTGAGATTGTTTACGAGCTTGAAGTGGTTTAGTGTATTTTTGTACAGCGATGTTTCTATCAATTGTAATTTCTGACTGATATAAAGGACATTTCCAATGAAAACACCTGTTGCCACTGGAGTTGCTGGTCATGTTATTGTACAACGTATTCCTATAGGGCCAGGACTATAGCAAAAGCCTTTACTTCCAGTTTTTCCCAACATACACTCAGTGGTTGATAAGAAGTAAATCCAGCATAAGCAAGCTGGATTTCTTTGTTTGAAGGTCTCCCAAAACAAAAAAAAGAATCCAATTATAAGAAACAAATGATGCAAATCATAACTAAGAAATATAACTTGAGTATTAACCAACAAGTTTATTTTTCCTAACAACTTTTGCAGAAGAAATACAACTCCAAAGCATAATGTTGACCATTAACAAAATTCAAAATAGAAAATGTTTATTCATAAGCGTTGTAGCCACAAGCCCAAAACAGTTATCTAGATCTGTGAAATCATTTTCTGAATTAGTCTGTATGACTGTGAATTTTAGTCTTTCATGGAACACTTGTTCCTACACAAATCACTTCCATATCTACAATTGTAAAAGTTTTCAAGCCTACCCTATACACATTTTAAACAACAGGACACAACAATCAGACAATTCCATGAAACTGAGTATCCAATCCAAGCCAAGCTTCCCCGTGTAAAGCACACTTTCAAATATTTTGCACATTTTTATAGCATATTACTATAGCAGCCAATGAGGATTAAAACACCATTGCAGATGTTATTATAAAGTATTCATTTTTGCTTGTGTGCTCATTTAAAAAAAAAAATCAAGAAAGAAACAACAAAATAATAATCAGTACCTTTCTTACTTACCCACCACGTACTACAGAAAAGCAATAAGCATAGTTGGCAAGCAGGAATTCTGTTAACCTTCAGTTACTCACCTAGGACAAATAAAAGAAAGGGATAAGCACACTTTGTGTCAGAAGGAAAACTACATCGTTAATTTGTAATGTACCTTAGCATCAACGTTCATGATATTTTATGTCAAAAATATCTTTAAATTAAAGTTAAAAGGATGGAGATGGAAACGTTCCACAGCAAAATGGATCACAAAACAACAGTTCAAGTAGAAGTTGCATTTGTGTACAACCCAAGCAGCTCATTCAGCTGGAGCACTGACACAATTCTGTTCTGCTACCGCAAGAGGAGTCCCAAAATCTTTGAAAATCAGAAGAGATAAAGATTTTGGGCTCAGAATACACTGCCTAAAGCAACATTTCAACAGAACAGAGTTACAAAACTAGATAACTTTTGTTACTACAATAATCGCTTTCAAGGTTTTCCAGAGAAGCTGGTGGAAGATCCAAAGTTTTGCCTGATAAAATTAGACAACTTTTCTGAACTGGCACATTTATACATTTTATTGCATTCTCTCTTTAACAGAATAGTGAACACACTCTGCTCTAGGTAATGCCAAATAAGTATTAATGATGATATGTTCTTCTAGAGATTGAATGAATTCAGCATTTATTAACGAGAAGCATGAATGGAAAGAAATTATGAATATCAGAATAAAAGTTTTCTTCATCAGTGTATACACAAACTACATGTGTTTAGAAAAGTCTGAGATTTCAAATGTTTACAATTGACAGGGAAAAAAAAAAAAAAACAGTAAAACCTTTACCAAGAACATTAATATCTTCCTATAGTATGTTACACAAAATTGCATTAGCTTCGGGAAAGGCTATGCCTTTAAATTTGGGAGATTTGCCAATGAATTAAATTTCAAAGGATTTAATACAATGGAAGTTGCTAGAAACTGAGCATATCTGAACTACTCCACAGTAGTGGAATGTGTAGTCATAACCATAAGGAATCTAAAATATAGTTCTTCAGAAATGTCACCCACAAAGCCCTAAAGCACCCCAGCTGCCCACTCAGGTGACACCAGTGACACTCAGGTGACACACTTGCACGTTTCAGTGCATGGAGAGCCACTCATGCATCTCACAAACCTCACTTCAGCACCCAGACTGCTGAACTGACAGCGAGCTGTAAAGCCATCCCGACCAGGTAGGACTACTTGGTGCTTTGCATAATCCCCAAGAATTTCCAGTGGCATGGAGAAGACTTAAAACTGCTCCTGTTATACCCCTGCCATCTTTCATTGTACAAACACCATTCTCTTACAGGAGTTCTTCAGCAAAAACTTTCAAATATTATGAACAGAAGGTTAGACTGGCTTACTGTGGATAACCTAACAAAATTTTGTATTACAACAGCTCTTAGAAGCCATTGTAGGCTCTTACACACATCCAAGGTTTAGGAAAGGCAGTTTTTGTTTTATGTTTTTCTAGAGCACAACTGCTGAGTGGAATAGTGTAGTCAACTTACGAAAAAGTAGATAGCATTTGTCATAACAGCAATTTTAAATACCCCTGCAGGGCAACAGCCAATTTTTAATGAGGTTCATAATGATGCACCTCAAGTTCTAAAACCTAAGGACAACAGTAAGTCTAGAGTGAGATCAGGTCCACACCATTCCACTGTTCAAGAAGAGACCGCAGACGAATGCATGGCTAAAGGTCCAAGAGAGAATCACAGAAACATTATGGTTGGAAAATAAGCTCCAAGATCATCAAGTCCAGCCTTGAACTGGACACCACCATCCACTAAACCATATCATCAAGTGCTGCATCCACTCATTTTTTAAACACTTCCAGGGATGATGACCCCACGACTTCCCTTGGCAATCCTGTTCCAATGCTTAACCACTCTTGCAGTGAAACAATTTTTCCAGACATCCAACCTGAAACTCACCTGGCACAACTTGAAACAATTATTAAGCAAATTTTAAAAATGCAGGGAATAAAGTCCTGAGTATCTCACTTTAACAGGTAATCCAGCTGAGCACAAGACTTGGCCCTGTTCATGCAGAGAGGATTAATTTCTGCCAGCGGCTGTGGAACTTCCAAATGTATCAGGTAACTAAACTGGCACCCACAAACCATTTATTTATTCCTTATATCTTGTTTAATACTATGTGGAAAAAAATCCTTCAAATGCTGTCAGTTCCAGCATAATTGTGGAATCCTCCAGTTTATATTCCAGAGCAGCAATATTTGTAGTCTAAACTCGCAAGGTTAATGCTTACCTAACTTCAGAACATTAAAAACTCATGGCAGCTGTATAAAACACTAGTGAGACAAAGCTTTTCCCTAAACAAGCAATTGAAAACCAATGCAAATAGCATTTAAAATATTTATTTACCATTACTCCAAGGTTTAATGTTATACATCAAATTTCTACTATGAAACCAAACCATGAAGTGTGTATCTCTGCATCCAGGTTTCCAAAAGGGCAAAGAACAAAGCCAATTATCAGCAAATAAAGGGTTTGTGAGGTTCTAATATAAGCTGTATCAGTTTTGTTGCTACAATATTAATAGAAGATACTTTTTTATTGTTTTAAATAAAAATCACTCTTTTAAAATCAACTTCTATACAGAAGTGTAATTTTGAGACAAAAAACCCTCCCAATTCTTTCATAAAGTCCTTCAAATTACATCAGTGCTGCAGTGAAAAATCTTTTAAGCAACTGCATTTTCCAACGTTATGCTTTTGTGATTTCCCAGTGTCAGACTATTAATGTGACAGCAAATTGTAGTCATTAGTCAAAAATAGTGAATAAAATGGTTTACATGCTTAAAGTGACCTTGAGACTGTCTTGTACAATATTGATAGCCAAAACAATTGCTGTTTCATGATTGCTCCTGACTAAATCAAATCATACTTCAATTTAAAAACTGAACTACACCTCAATTTTATTCTTTTTATTCCATACTCGTTACTTTCCAGTGTACGTGGGACTATATAGGAAATTTGAACTTAAGTGTAGCCAGACCGAAATAGTCAGAAAACTTCGAGATCATCAAGAAAATTTATCATGCTACTGATAGATAGGCACAGCAATTGCACTGCTACAGCATGGGAAAATTATACATTACAATTCCTGAGAAATAAAGATCTGTCCACACAATTATTAATTGGAATACTGTATAAAAGCCTTGTAATTCCAAAAGGACTTATCAGAAACAAAAAATTCCAGAGAGCTGGCTGAACTTCAGTCATCTTAATCAAATTTTTTATTTATTGTGTGGGTTAGTGTGATGGGGGGAAGTGGACACAAAATGACACAAATCACTAATTTTATTTCTTTGGCAAGTAGGAAAATTATTAAAAACAATTTTGGTAATACAAAATTATGTCTGTCCTACTTTTCAGAGAGGAGAGGTGCATTTTATGACTTGTCTGAATTTTTTTTTTTCCGACTATCTAGCACTTATCTGTGCGTGCCTGTGTCTAAGTAAATACTACAACAAGCTTCTCTAATTTCACTGAAGGATGATGCAGATATGTTAAATAGCCTCCTCTGCTTGGGAATACATACACAGAAAGCAAATAGTTCCATTCCCTATTAGAGTGGCATTTCACTGGACTTCTACAGTTAATCTCATTGCCATCATGATAAATTCCACTCCCAAAGATGTACAATCAGCTTTCAAATGAAAGGATACTTGAAACAGCTTAAGCCAAATACGTTTATTTCCTTAAAATGAAATGAAAATAATTTTTAACAGGTTAATATTAGTAATTATTGAGCATTTCAAAGAAACAGCGAAGAAATGTATATTTAATTCTAATGACAGTTCCTTTGAGTTTTACTGACTACTTTTATCCAAAAGTAAATGTACACAGTGTTAACAACACTTCAAGTTTTAATCTCAAAAAAAAAAAAAAAATCCCATCACCTTAAACTGAGGGATTTGGGGTTTTTTTTTTGCTTCTAAACATTTTCTAGCTACACTGTTCTTGCTCAAAATCCAGGCCAGATAAGACAAAGAATCACACTATGAATGAAAACAGAGCATGTCACAGCAAGCCAGACAGCATTCCCTCTCTGCTGTAACTTAGGTCAAAACTAGAAAGTTTTTTGGGTTTGATTTTTTTTTTTTTACAGGCAGCAATCTGTAAACTTAAACTTCACATAAAGTATAATGGTAGTTAAAGAAGTCACTAAAGCACTAGGGTACCTTCTCTAAACATCTGCTCAGTGCAAAAGACAGCAAAGTTACCCACTCAACAGATGATGCAATCTATGCACAAGTTTAAAAAGAAAATATTCCGTGCTTCAACTGTAGAAAATGTAAAATTTAGGTTGAGGTGTACACCTAAAGCCAGAATTCAGCTGTCTATACATGAAAAATGATATGACAGTTGCATACCAATGGCAGAGGTTAATTCCTGAAAACTTTCTAATCAATTAGATATTTAAGAAATCATTTAACTAATTGAAGTAAGTTCTTTATAAGACTGCGAAAAATTGTTAAGAGGTACATTTCTTTTCTAATTATCTTTGTACAGACTCTTTAAACTTCCAGTGCAATTAAGCTTAATGAAAACTTTAATGATTTAAAGACAAATGAACATCATTTTGGTTGTCCTAGATAACATATATCCTTCACAAAAGGCTGAGCAGTGACATTCTTCACACAACTTCCACACACCAATGCTCTTCCAAAATGGATAATGTCTCTTGGCATGTCATCTTGGGTCAAGCATAATTTAACTATTGATTTCATCTGCTTGTAATACTAATTTTTATGGCAACAACTAGCAAGGATGGGATTTTTTCATTAACTACTAAGTATTTTCTATCAAACATTAAACCTGGAATTTCGAGTAGACAACAAGTATTTGCCATTATAGACATAGTACCTCTTTCACTCATGCAAGAAACTTGGTAAACCACCAGTAAAGATCCACAATAGAACTACTGTCATGTTATAGGTGATACTCAAAATCCATGGAGTACAGCATCCCTAGGAATGACAGACCACTGCTCTGAGAAGCAGGAAACCTCCTCAAGCAGGGCTGAGGTGCATGACCAGGGACTAAAACCCAGAGCCTGCTGGCCATGACAAACAAGCTTCATTTTGGTGATTTGCTTATGACACAAGAAGCTAGTGATTAATGGCAGAATCAAAAAGTGTAAACTCATTACTCAGCTAGCTCATTCTGTGGACAGTTCATTTAGTTTTTGCAAGGTGTCAGGACAAATCAACACCAATTTAAAATAAAAACCTGTAACTTGACTCGAGTTGAAACCCATTCCAAGCTGAAAGTTTAGCATTTGAGCTACATTAACTCACTTTCTAAACATTAAAACTCCTTCCAAGAACTGCCTAAAAGCAATCAGAATTATTAAGAAATACAGTTTTGTGAATAATTAGCTCCTTGTATTTTGCATAATAATCTTCAGCGATACAAGGCTATTTTTGTGCTGTCTTTTCCAAACACAATGTGCTTCTTTCATCTATTACACAATATGGATATGAGTATACTAGAAAGTAATTGCAATTATCAAAAGATCAAATATATGATAAAATTAAAGTATTGATCAAAGCTTTCACACTTTTGTCAAATCTATTTGGAAACACACTCTACAATATAAAAATATAAAAGGGCTCATGTATATTCAGACACAGCCAGATGAACACGCGCAGTCAGAGCTACAGAGGCACTCTTTAAAATACACCAGATCTGATACTTGAAAGATCTCCATATCACTGAATAGAACCTTTAGTCTAGTGACAGCCACAGTGAGATTAGCATCACACCAAAATCCACACAGATTCAATGGGTTTTGCTCTCTGAAAGTTGACAGCATTTAAAGTCAAAGATTAAAAGGCAGCCCAGGTTGTCTTCCTAAATTTAGTATTTACCATATAACATCTCAAATCAAGACAAAAAACCCCACAACACATCAAAGTTTATGGGTGGTGACTCTTTAAAGTATCATATTCACAAGTTTATTTTTTGACACATCTCTAAGTAAAACAACAAACCTCTTTAAGTAATCCTCTGCTAACTGGAGGCCAGACATGTATGACAACTAAACAAGCTTACCTGAGCTGAGCTTTGTCTAATTGCTACTAAAAATTACAACTGATAAATAGCTTGAAAATGGCATATTAGACCTTTATACTTACTGCCCATCAAAACTGAGAGCAGCATGTTCAGATAATGAGATCCTGCGATATCGCATCATACTGTGATAAATTCACCCATCATTACCTGAAAGCTACTTTTTTCAAGTTCGTAAGTATTTAAGTATTTATAAGACATTTTTTATTTATTTCAATATAAACCTAACAAGCCTTCTCCATCTTTTTAATGCCAAGATAAAAAAAAAAAAAATCACTTTAAAAATAAATTTGAAAGAGGACTCTCACCATCACCTTCTGCAACAAGAGGTGGCATGATAATCTTCCAGACAGCAATAAAATCTTCCTCCTTTTTTGTCAGACTCACACTGGCCCCAGTAAATTTGGGCACCTCTTGACCAACTACAGTGGCCCTGCTTTATAAAGTAATGTCATAAGGAGCACATTCACTTACAACCACCACCACTGCTCCAACACATGCCTTTTTCTGGCTCCATGATAGCACAGACACTGGGCCTGCACAACTGCACCTCCTGACAGATTCCTAAGGCTTCCTTGACTTAATTTTCAGTCACCAATTAATCCCATTGGTACAGGCCAACAAGGGAATAACAAAGGGGGGGTTACTTATTTAGAGTGTTCTGTACATGCTTCATGCGTCAGCACTAAGTATAGGCTTCTATTTTTGCCTATTGATTTTCACAGTACTTTAAGCTCCAGCAAGATGAACGAGATGGAAGTAAAACGAAGGGAAACAAGATCATATTTACAAATTTATGTGAGATTCCCAGACTCCCCAGGGAAGTGGGCACAGCACCAAGCCTGACAGAGTTTGAGAAGCACTTGGACAACACTCTGGGGCACATGATGTGGTTCTTGGGGATGGTGCTGTGCAGGGCCAGGAGTTAGACTCAATGATCCTTGTGGGTCCCTTTCAACTCCAGATATTCTGTGATGGTGGGATATTTAAAAGCATTGTTTGCAAGCTAAAAGGGGTATTTCTTCATTCAGCTCTAGATATCCACAAAAAAAAGCACATATAAATTACCCAATTGATCCATATAATAATTTGAAAAAGGAAACCTTTTAAAACCTTTGCTGTTGCTTCTGAATCACAGTTTCATAAATTATCTTAGATTACATGGGGAAAAAAAAGGTAAATTTGCTTTTCACCACACTAAACAGCATTTCTTTAATAGAAAGATATCCACTGATGCCTGGGAACATCATTTTTAAATAATAAGCTATGTGTTTGGTTTTACAACTTCTAGCACCTGGCAAAATCTGCAGCTGGGAAGGCCTAACAACTTAAAAATAACTGAATCAAAGGCTTATTTTTAATTTCAAATAAAATAATCACCTGTGTATTTAGCATTACACATATTTAGACAAGCTGCCTGTCTCTGTTCCCAACCACCTCTGTCATCTCCAACTTGTCATTTTTAAACTCCAAATATGCAGATTTTTTTCCCTTGGATGACTTGTCATTGAAACTGTCAAAAACTGTAATTATTTATGTATAGCTATTTATTATTAATCTAGCAAAATCTTCACAGACATCACACTGCTCCTGTTTGCTCATGTCATTCTGCTGCCAGCCCTGGGTTTCACTGCTGTTGGTTTGATGCCTTTTTATATAGATCAGTCCCCTTTCCCTTGCTGACCATTTCCATAGCACAGCAGGCCCAGACATGCTGGCTACTTTTCTACTGGTGTTTTTCATTTTTAGAAGTTCACACCTTTTCAAACATTTTCATGCAAGACCACAACAACCATAAAAAAACCCAAATTATATGGATGTTTTATACAGATAAATAGCTTTGACAGATTAAAGTTTCAATTTTTTTTCCCCAATAATGGAAAAAACTTGAATTTTGAAGTCCCTTCTCTCAACTGGTTTCACATATGAATGTTTCAGTTATCTATAAAGTCTTGAAAGCATGTGACTAAATGTGTACAATCTAGTTTTTAAACAAGATGAAAAAAAAATCTGCCTTTCTGCTGAATTAAATTTCTACTTTGTGTACATTTTAGTGAGCCAGCTAGTAAAAAAGGTAAATTTGTCTTCATGACTGGCACTTAACCTTCTACTCCTTATTCTCCAATTTAAAGCATTTCTGCACCTTTCTATTGTCCAACTTCTTGACATATCTGATACACCCCCTACAAAAATCCCTCCTCCCCCCTGCTCCTCCACACTCCTATTGAAAAAATTGGGTTCCAATCACTGGCCAGGTTATTTTAAAGATTTTTTTTTTTACACTGAAGATCTTAATGGGCAAAACGTAAATGTAAATCATACCAAGTCTTCAATAAGAACTACCACAGCTTGTACGTGATGACTTGGCAATAACTCTTGCATATCCTGTGAATTTTCCAAAACAAATTAGATGTAATGCACAAGTTATACTAACAGATTTAATTTGCCTTTTTTTTTGCTCTTCTTGATATGTTTTACAATTCTCTATCTTTACTCTAAAGGAATTGACACTCTACAAGAAGAGCACAGGCTGAAATAAAATCTCCATCCAAAAAAACCCAAACAAGAGCATTCCCAGAAAAATAAACCAAAGCTAGCAGACAGAGAATTACAAAATCTTCTACTCAGGAAGGAGGTTGTCCCCCCAAAGGCCTGTCACAGCTGAAACTCACCACTTACAAGCAGCAAGCCATCCTTTTTGCCTTTACTTCTCCCCACTTACATGCAGATTTAATAGGAATCTAAAATTTAGTATTTTCTTCCACAATTTTAATTATTTCAGCCTTGTTTGACACTACCAGCAGGACTACCTGCATGCTTACCTGCACTCATATAATTACTGTAAAAATTCTACCTTTTCTTCCACTGCATTTGCAGTGACTATTTGGACCAAAATTCTGTTTTATTCCCTGTCCCACGTCTGCCTCTCACAAAAATCACCCCAGCTGATTGTTTTATTTCATTTCTGCCAGAGCACATCACCTTCAAAAATGGAACAACTTGCTTGATCGGGACCCATACAAGACAGCGTCCCCAGATTTTTTAATAAACTCTTAAAAGCCATGACTGTAGGAAAAAATAGTTGAACAATAACAAAAGTTTAAAGAGTCATGTGAGATCTTTTCCACACAGCCTGCATTAAGACAGACTTGGAAGATTTAGATCAAAGCCATGTATGAACCTGCTACACTGTTTCTGGCTTCTCTCCCAGATGCCTTTACTCCTCACTTATTCATTGCTCTAGTAGCTTCCTTTGGGCAGGAGAAATTGTTGTGGGGTTGGGGATGGTAGGTTTTAGGCTACAGACTTTCAGATCAATTAATTTTTTTTTTTTCCTCCCTAGTAGCACACATGCAGGGGAAAAAGTCAAAACTTTATCCTGATGGCAAGTCCAACAAATGCCGTCCAAAAACCATACTGCACAATCCATGTGTCCAGTTGGAAAGTCTCCTGTACTAAATCCAAACAGAAAACTTTTAACAGCTTATTTATCACAGATAAAATGCAACTTGACATCACCTTCAAGTTGCTGCCATGCCAAACCAAGAAAAAAGGGCTGAAGTCAGTTTTGCAGGCTTCGTTTTGGAATAGAAAAAACTCATTGTGAAAGGTATCCAAAAATAACAAAAGAGTAACCAAATCTTCTGAGCTTAAGATCCTGGGCATTTTCACCTCAAAGTGCTGAAAGGGGTCACTACAATACCCATGTGGAAAGGCTGCTTGGCAGGATGGCTGCCTCACTAAACAGCAAAATACAGTCAATAAAATATAAGATGAATTCAAAACAACTACTCTGAACATACCACTCAGGCTTGAAGTACAATCAGTCAGTGGCTGAACTCACAGCAGCCACGCTACACCACCCTGCACATGTAAGAACAGCACAGCTGATCTCATTCTGAAGCTACTGTTGAGCATGCAGATGTTAAATTACATGTCCATTATTCAACACAGAGACTAGTGAACTACTTCGTTAGTAAAATGTTTATTAGCTTTCCTTTCTATTTAATGTTACTGAACAAGATATGATGAGCTGATAAAGCGCCTTCAGAATTCCATCGAACCTAATAATTTTTTTATGATATTTCACGAGTTCTAGGTGGTCAGAAAAAATTTATTCAAGTGAGTTTGAGTACTGGGAATTTTCTTGAGTTATTTTGTTGTTTTTTTTTTATTTTGAGTGCAACACAGTAGGAAGCTATAGGGTCATTTCAAGCTGGAAACTCAGTCCTACCTGAAACATGCTCAGGATTTCACATGTCATTTTATCAGATGATTTTCCTATGTGGGAAAACAATTAAAAAAAACACACACAAAAGGGGAAAAGTGAATCTAGGTCTTCAGGGTGAGTTCCTAAAACAACTAGAATTCTAAATACATTGGAAGAGATCTCATTCCCTCAATCATTATCAGTAGAAAGCTTCTAAAAATCCTAGATTTATAAATCCATTTTAGGAAGAGTTAGACAACAAGGAGAAAAATATTTACTGATAAAAGGAGGTTTCATTTTTTCCACCTGTTGACTAAGCAAGGGCTATAGACAAGGATATTTAAGGCCATGCCTGAGAGATCACACTAAGAACCAAGCAAAGCAGAAACCTGGAGCCAAAGAAAGCACTCTGGAAAAGGAACAAAAAGGAACCAACTGCCCACAGCTGGCCAGCACATCTCTGTGGTGCTCTGACAAGAAGCAAGTCAATACAGAGAAAACCTAGGTATTCACAGCTCCTATGATTGGGAATTCCAAGGGAGGAGCTCAAGTGTTCGTGTTAGTTCTGATAAGGGTTACCTTACATGGTTTTTTTCATCTGTATCATTATACTTTGATCATGATTGATCATTCAAATATCAACATCTTGATGAACACAGAAGAAAAACTTCAGCATCAGCAGTTAAACCAGGACATCAGAATTACCATCTCCTAAATTGGCCCAGGGTCCCAGCTAGGCATGAAAGAACAATATGATCCCACACTTAGGCAGGAAGACCTCATCATTTAAGACCCTCAAGAGACCAGAAAGCCAGTCATGAAGTAGATTTAATTCCTGTGGCAGTTACAGGACACTACTCAGAACACAATTAGGGCAGCAATTTAAAAACAATGACTCTCCAGTGGTTACCTGCATTTCATCCCAAATTGTTTACAACATTGTGTGTCCCACAAAAAAAAAAAACCTCTGTCAAGAACTGAGAATCTGTAATTTCAATAAACACTGAACACTTACTAAAAGAATCTTCAGACTGCAAATATATATGCACATTCGTATGTATAAAAAGATATTTAAAAAAATAAAACAAGAGTTACAAGCTTCCATTCTGAAATGTCTATGTAGATTCCAAAGAGATAAAGTATATTTGAAAATCAGAGAAGATAAATATTTTTAATAAAGGAGAGATGTCTCTAAATCAGGGTGGAATTGTTCAACACATACACTATGAAATACTGTTAGTTCTGCACCCAATTCATTGAAAATTCTCACAAATTTGAAAATCGGAATTGAAAATTCCCTGACAATACATACATACACACAAAATGTAAAGAATCAACTGAATTAGTAAGCATCCAGAGTTCCAGGTGAACAACCATTGATGCCAACTTTCAATAACCCCCAATAGCTCAACCATGAAGTAAAGCAATACATTAGTCACTGCCTTTCCACTTTTCATTTCCTTCCACTATTTGAAAGGAGAAGTCTTAGAAGTAAATGCCATAGGGTAAGAGCCAGCTAGAGACTGAATGGGTCTGAACCACTGAATACCAACAAATTAATTCAAGTGAACAACAGAAATTCATTGCCCTTTAATGGTCAAGCCACTTCAAGTTAAATAAAAAAACCCACAGATTTTAAAAATAATTTTTAGTCCCAATTTCAATAAATTTTCTGTTTCATATTTCTATAAGCTATCAAAATGCTCTATGACTCAAAGGTAATAATCAAACACCATGTTTTAATTCTATGACTGATAAAATCTGTGCCAAAAGAAGTCAACATTTTTCGCACGATGTAAGTGAAGAAATTAAGGCACATACACTTTTTTTAATTCAATGGTACTTGAGGAAGATTAAAAGAATGGAATCAAAATATGAAGAAATACTTTTACTTGTATTAGGCCAAATCTACATTCCTGCTCTTGTTTTCCTAACCACATTTTCCCAGGTTCCTTTAAACTTGACTTTCAGCGGAAGAGGTTCTACTCCTTCACAGACTTTTGTGTCTAAAGTTACACCTCTACACGTTTGAACTGAGATGGCATTCTTCATTCTTTACAGGAACTGTAGAAATATTAAGTCCCTAAAAAGTTCCCTCTACAGTTCCACATTGCAAAGTAATTTTTCTCATCCCAAAAAGGCGAGCTGAGCTTTTTTCCCCCTTCATAATATTCCATATACAGATCTCTAGCCTTGTCTACAGCTCCACAGATTACTGATTTTTTTTTTTACTGTTAAAGACAGTGCACACCATCTGCGACAGAGCAAAGCTAATGTTGCACACACCTTCTGTGCACCCGTGCCTTTCATGCAAAGCACTTACCATGCTCAGAAGTTAAACTCTATGAATATCATTATCACAAAGTCTTTATGCCATTTAGCATGCAGGCATCTAATGTATTTCCTGTTTGGTAACTACAACAGGTGAGAACAAGCTTCAGTAAACACATTTGTTTGCCTTCAAATGAGAAGTTTAACTGCATTAACATATTGATTTGACAGAGATAATTCAAAGGCTCATCATACCTAAAACTAAATTCACATTCCTTTGGAGTCCTGAGATTTAAAACAAAAAAACAAACAAACAAACAAACAAAAAAAAAAACAAACAAAAAAACCCACCAAAAATTTAAAAACCGTTCCATGATGAGTTATTCCAACTACTATGTGTTCATATTTTACACATGAAGGGAAAAAGTGTGATACAAAAATGGTAAACCTTGAATTCCTACAGGTGACCTGTAAGCCATAAGTACATGCCAGTGTTTCTGAGAGGACAGAAGTAAAACTATATATAATAAGCAATTTGAACACACAAAATACCATCTGAAATTTTCTAAATGAAATCAGACAATAGGTATCACTTCAAATCACAACATGCCATAAACTCATTTCTTAGGACAGTTAAGGAAAAACAGCTGAACTTGAGTTTTATAAAGTCCTCGGTTTTTTGCTAAACTACACAAATACTGTTATTTTAAAACAAAGACATTAATAATCCTTTAATGAGTCTGAAAAGCTAATAAAAATATCTTTTATGTTTGGACTACTAAATAATCACTTAAAATTTCTATTTGTAACTGACCTGAAATACTTTTAAATAGTGGGTTTTACTTGTATGGGATTAATTTTTTTTCTTGTTTTGCGGGGTTTTTGTTTGTTTAGGCTTTTTTCATTTTTTTTTTGTTGCTGTTGTGTTTTGGGGTTTTCTAGAAAGTTTAAAATCATCTCATGTAACTTTCTTGCTATCTCTTTCATATTCATGGTGCTGAAAAAGAATCACACTTCCTTTTATAACAAGATACTGGTTTAATTGATAGGTCTCAAAATGTTAGAGAAGCAAAATCCATTAACAGGTTGGGCAGAATAATATTATATAATTGGGTACTCAAGGTCATCCATAGTTTTACTGTTATAAAATCACATAACGTGTAAAGGAAAAAGTATTTTCTCTCATGTGCAAATTTCTTATATATCTATATATATATGTTGATAACACAATTGATTGTTTATTGCCACCAAAATGGGGCACATTGGAAGCAATACTGAATTACTTTTACTGATTAATATTTTAACAAATAACACATTTTCTTCTTGTAGTTTTACTTGAATTACTAAAGATGTACCAAATTGTTCACTTGGATGACTGGTTTCACCAGATCTTCTATGTGAAGGAAAACTCATCCCGAATTTCTTTTGTTGTGGGACTTTGTAATCTCTTACCTTCTCAATGAACAGTTAGTTCATCTTCCATTCCTTCAAATTTCCAAATCATTCTTTTAACGTATTCTTTGTTACATGCCTGTGACGTTCTAAAAGATTAAAGCACACAGCTCCATGGAATCAAACAGGAAGTGAACAGATCTCTACAGTGGTGCCTGACAGTAGAGCAGCAGGAAATTACAATGGACACTTTTTTACTCATTGTAGTAGTTGAATTAATAGAATGTTATCTACAGTAGTAAAGCAAATCCATGCAGATTTCATTTAATATTTGCCTTAAGAGGCAGTTTTCCTTTTTAAACAAGTTAAAAGCTATCTAATTTCTGAAACGGGGAAAAAGGCAGCAGTTTTTAACAAAAGAAGTATCAAAGTTTTTAATATCAGCATCATGGTTCCTACCTGTAACAGTGACATTAGTAATAGTGAGTAAATATCACAAGTTCCACAGTGCTTATGTATGAAAAATGTGCTATTTTGCCACCTTCCACAAGAAAAAAAAAATCCAATAGAAATACAGTTTTACATTATGGAAAAATTTTTTCTCCACAAAATTCTGAAGAAGTCTTGATTTGAATCAAGATGATAGTCTGGCATCTGAAATTCCAACACAGTGAAGCAAAGAATAAAAGTAAATGAGAATAACTGAAGTCCCCCTGGCTCTACAAATACTGGAAACATGGTCCTAGTGGATGTGCACACTGAGGGATTTATCAGAAGAATGACAGTGCACCATCAGACACATTCTACTCTGGTGAACACACAAGAAAGGCAGGCCCTGGAGAATAACCTCCTACCCTGGCATCTATCACTCAAAGTGCCCTCCTCACCTCCCTCCCCTAGAGCCTCACACACTTCTACCCCTTTCCCATACATCTCTCCAACTTCCCAACAAATCTCTCTAAAGAAAAAGAGAGAAGCACCCAGAACTCCCACACTGAAGGGCTCTTCACCTCTTCAGTTTGTCCAGCAACTAAGTAAAAGGCATTTTGATTCAGCATCCAAAAGCAACCTGGGACACCCTGCACAATGACAGCTGAACTTCAGAGACGACACCAGGAACACCCAGGAGGCAAGAGGCGAAGTGCTGAGGTAACAAAAGCAGATCTCGGTAGCCCAAAGGCTCCAGTACAAAACTCGTGTTCCTAAGGGAGACGAGTTATGAACAAGTGTTTCCAGGATGCCCTGGAAAGATAGTGATAGCAAAGCCTCAGAAGACAAAAAAAAAAAAACCAACACCACACAACAAAACAAAAACCAACCAACCAACAAAAAAACCACAAGAAAACCCTAACCCAGCCAACAACATCAAAAATCAGAACAGTTTCATTTTCATTCATTTTCATAATACATGAAAAATGAGTAGTTTTACAGAAGCAGTTTGTTGAGGTCCACTTGGTTAATACTCAAAGACATACTAAGCAGCACAGAATAAGTTATTTTCTAGATGTTGGTTTCTGTGAGGCTTTGGGTTTAGCTGTCCTCCCTTTTTTTTTTTTTCTTTCCTTTGGTTGGTTTGTTTGGTGGTTTGTTTTGTCTGGCACTTCTTTTTTAAGAAATTGGTATTATCTGGATTGCCTTAATTACCCTTGGCAAAGTAGGGGACATAATCTTTAATTATTAGCTTGTTTACTGCCAAATTAAATATATTCTGTTCCACTTGCATTTCTATATACCCATTAATCTTGGGCATAAAAACAAGTTGATACCATTTCAAAAGATAGTGATTGAAAATTTAATATTAATTTACTGTACTGCCTAGCATTTTGCATTCTATTTTCTTGAAAATTATACGTAAGTATGTATGTGTGCATATATAATGAAAGATAACTCACTTTACAGCCTTCTTGAAAACAAGTGAGAATGTTCATTGGATAGAAGACATTTTGGAACAGTGCTTCTTTTGGAACTGCATTGAGACATGATATTTGACTGAATGCTACAATTATGGAGAAAACACTACATATTGAACAAACACTTCACAGTTTTCTGTGTTACATGGCTATTTATGTACACTGTTAATTTTAATGAGCGATTCTGTCATGGAAAATAAACATGTCTTCATGGTTCAATAAATGAGTCTGTTGATTAACCAAATCTGACAGATTTTAACCTCTAATGTTTTAATCCTCTGCCACTATCCATGATGCAATTTCTGCTAAGTTAAATATTTAAATTTGAAGTAATAATTTTTGTTTGCATCATCAGGAAAAAAACCTTTACAGATCACCTTTTGCAAATTACAACACATTAAAAATTTATAAAACAAATTTGAAAACATGTATTCCAACTGCCACTTTATATAATTCAACTGAATTAATTTTGTATTTTTTATACAAGAGCACATTATATAGTCTAATTATCAACTGAAAAAAAAGCCAAACCACTATCTTCAGGAATGCAAGAACATATAAAAATATCTACAAAGTCTTATCAGTGATATGTGAGAATTTGTATGCATACCAAAAACATTCACATAATTCCTTCATTCTGATAAGCCTATTAAATTTTCTCCCATTTTCCAATTTTCAACTTGAGTCAAAGAACAACAACAGCAAATTTGCCTGTAGTCTAGCATAGCACATCTGCTATCAGTAGTAGGTATGCAATCACTGCGATTTTTATAATATTGAAAATACAAAATAAACTTAATCAATATAAGTACTGGGTTGAATTACTAGAACACAGACAATATCATAAGGACTGAAGACAAAACCTTAAGCCCACTGAAACTGCAAAGATCATTTACCACTTTGAAGACCCTGAAAATCAGTTAAATTTTCTAATCCTTTAATTTATTCCTTCCTCCATTCTAAGAACTTGGCTATAAGGTTTATTTTACTCTCATGAATCCTACTGAGTTGCCAAAGTTCCCTTCTACAAGAAGTCAAATCCATTTTAAAGTATTCGTAACAAAAAAAATTGTTTTTTTTTTCTTTACAGGGAAAGTTTCTCTCTGAGCTGCCAGAACTCTAAAAGTTATACTTCTGTTTCTATTTTCTTACCATTATTATAGCAACCCAAGCTAAGAAGACAGATGCTAAAGCACCTTAAAAAAAGCGCCCCACCTACTTATTTTTAACACCTTACTCCTAGCCCTAAAATGCTCCTGTATTTTATCAGGCTACTTCTTATCACTTAGTAGGACAAAGGTTATTCAGATTTTCATATTCATATTTTAGGTTTTATAAACATGCTCATTATCAACAAAATGAGCAATATAAGGAACAAAGTAAATCTATTCTTTGGTATTCAGGAAAAGGCTTCTGAGGATCTCTAGAAGCTATATAAAAACAAATAAATAATAATTTTTAAAATATATATCTTTTTTAAAAGAGCGTTTACAGATACCCATGCTCTGCCAATACCTGAAGTTCCCACTCATGAAGGCAGCCTGTTGCTGCTGTTAGCTGTGTTCTGTACCAGCACGCAACAGCAATGTCTGGTTTTTTTCTTAGCACTTGAGGAAGTTAACTTGGTGCATAGATAACATGGTGACCCGTCAATTAAGAAAATACTTCGCGGAGCTGAATTCATGCAGAGAAAGATGCAGAGACAATTTCGAAAACTAAGATTGACAGAGCAGTTCATCTTACACTATATTATATAAATCTTCAACTGTGTATCAGGCAACTGAACAGGTATAGAAACCAACCACCTTTTTTCACCTGGTAGACTATTTTTTGAGGTAAACTTATTGCAAATGATTCTCTGCTTACTAAATTAAATTTTCAATTTTTCTTTTTACTACAGCATGCTTTAGAACTATAAAACTTACTGAAGACTTATCTAGTACAAGCAAAACAACTTCTTTTAAGGCTCATTAAGCAATACTTTGAAGACTGACAGTCCTGCTCACCAGGTTACAACTGAATGATGCTGTTCATATACTATTTTGACTTGGGAGTTTAAGAATTTTTCTTTCACTTCCTTGGCTTTCCTGCACAGAAAATTCAAGCACCACAGTCCTACAAAAACTGCAAATGTATAATAACGGACAGATTTTGCTTTTGAATAGCTACCAATCTATACTAAGTGGTCAAATATGGGTGAAGTGGGAATTAAGAGCAACAGTTATTCTTCTAAAGTAGACTAATTTCCTCTACAAGGAACATACAACCAGCTGAAAACCAATCTCCACATACTCAATCATGCCTTGACAGGTGCCCAAAGAAGAAATAAACTAAAATACAGCTCTTTTGTGACAAAGGGCTCTGTATTATCCCCACTTAAACAGCCTGCATTTGGGTACTTGGAGTTACACATGTAATTGGTATGAATGGTCATTAATAGATGAGTGTGTTAATTTCTGTAACAGCTTTCTGAGTTTGTGTTTGGGCAACTGTAGTATCCTGAATCCATGAAGTTCACAGTAATTCCTTGATTTGTGAAAAGGCATTCTCTTTTAATTTTAACCAGTTGCCTAAGACGTATTTATATTACAGCCAAGATATTTCTTTGTGAATAAAATGTCTTTGTTCCTCTTTTCCATGTTCTTCATGGTTGTATGCTACTGTTACACCCTTCTCAGTTGCCTCTCTTCCAGGTCAGGTGCACACCAGCATGTTTAATCTCACCTGAAATGGAAACCTTTCCAAAATTAACATCTTCATTATCTTGCTGTGTTAACATCCCTATTTTTAATTTATGACTTTTCTGGATAGTGTTGCTCATGAATTTCCAATTATATACTGATCTTTCCTCCCCTGTTCTTGATTCCATTTCTCTTCTGAAATTCAATAACAGGAGCTAAACACTATGTTGGTGTTTTTGGATAACTACCTATAAATGTCTCCGTGAGGTTGGTTTTGGTTTCCCTCAAGTAACAACAACAGCTGATTCAGAGACTGTGACTACTATAGTATTTCATTATCAAGCTTACTTTTAACATGTTTTTTTAACCCCTCCCTTCTTAAATAAATTATCCTGGAGGTGCTGCCACCCTCACTGATGGACTCGACCTTGGCCAGCAGCGAGTCATCTTGGAGCCACCTCTAAAATTAGACTTACAGGTTGCATGACTCAAAAGATATCCCACTGAGCAAATGTACGTTGTTTCTGTGTTAGTAATATAATATTTTAAGATTCCTATAGTCTGATAATTTTGCAGTTTTCCTAGGAGTTTAACTTCATGATTAGGTTAAAAATTATAAAATACCAAAGAGTGATTTTTCTTTTGAGTTCTCAGTGTCATGCCCATTCTTTTCGTGACCCAGCCTTAAGGTTTTACTATGTACCCAAAGTCTCCACACTAATAGAATTCACTTTATCACAAAATGAAATAGTTTTCCCCTTCTCCTTCAGAACTGTGGCATTCAGAGAAAAAAATCTCCAGTTAAAAAGATCAAGGCAGTTCTGCCTGTAATTGACCACTCCCTTGAAGTTAACAATTCACACACAGTTTGAAAATGCATGCCTCTGGAAGAGACAGCAAACCCCTTTCCAAGGCCACAGACAAAGTCCCATTTTGGGATCTCTGGCACACGCAGGATACTTCCCACCCAGACTGCCTAAATTACCCCCTGCTCGGTGAAACAAACACATCTTAGTCTTTTGAGTTAAATATTGGAGGGTATTTAATGGAGGAATGGATAGAAACCGTATTACTTTTCTGTGTAGCCCTACTCGGCATGAAACCAAGTCTTAAAATACAGGCTGATATAAATGGCTTCATATTTAGGAGCTCTCTTCACGACTAAGGGTCCCTCTGGTAAATCTGAAGAGAGAATTAGAAGCACTTTTGCACACCTCTGGTATGAAAGCAACTCATAGAAAATTAAGACTCTCAAAACAAGGAAAAATATAATGTGAAACATAAAGGAAACATTAATAATGAAGCAGCAAGGAAAAGTCATTCAACATCAACTCAAGGAAGGTTAAACAAAAAAACATGGAAAGTCAATGTTAACATTACTGTTCTAGACGTAGTGTTCTAGAATGATTTCAAGCAATTTAAAAAAAAAAAAAACCTAGCCCCCAGAGCAAGCTGCTTTTAAGTGAGCAAAGTGTTACACTAATATACAACAGATTTTGACAGTGCCTGACACAGAACATTGAAGAACCACATTTGACTTAAAATAATGTCAATAATCCATGTAATACAAGAAAAAGTGAAGATTAAATAAACATTATGACTCCATTTCTGCAGTGACCTTTATGCAAGCAGACACCTGCCACAGTTCTGATGTCAGTTCTGCTCCCCAATGGCTCATAGCTCTAATAGAATGATGGAGGCCACATTTGGCATCATTAACCCCTCTTCCAAAAAGAATCTTTTTTCTTTATCACTTACATTAGGACACTTGGAATATGAAAAAGCCATTAAATCAAATAGGGATAACACTAATACATCACATCTACATGCATAATTTTAAAGACTTCTTCACACATGAGAGGGTTTTTTTAAAAAAAAAACACCAAAAAAACCTACCACACAGCATGCAATTTCAAATTCTTGAAACTACAGGGAACCGAGTATTATACTTTTAAAAAGAATAGTACAGCAAACTATGACTTATGAAAACCATAACATTAAAAGTTACTATTAAAGAGGCTGACTTTAAAAAAAAAATCACTGTATACAACAGTATATTGTTATGTTCCCATTATATTTGATGTCTTGCACACAACAAGTATAAGTGCACTCAACTACTGCTCCTGTCTGCTGTGGATTTGGCTGTGTTCCTATTGAACACCTGAAAAGGTTTTCAAAAGACACTGAAAGGAAATCAAGTCAAATAGGATGTACTGTTCTATGAACAAAACAGTTACATAGTTTCTCAAACAAAGCCTATTTGAGTCAGGAATCCTTTTACACTCAAGTAATATACCTGCTAATAAATTCAAACCACATCTGCAAGTGGTTCAATTCAGTCATTGTCTTGAACACCACGTTGGCAGACAATAGCATGGATGCAGTTTAACTTAAATAAGGTACCACATAGAAGCATCAATCAATAAATAGCCTACTGCTAATCCATCCCAGCAAGAACTCTTTCTATCCTTTTCTGCAGCTCCTAGGTTCTACCTTGATGGAGGGACTAACAAGTCTGCTTTAGTACATCCAAAATTAAGCCGACAGGCAAGAGAACACAAAAAGGGGCTGCTGTCCTCATAATACCCACAAAAAGGTGTGGCCTCATGTGCTGGTTTCATCTGGAGTTGAGTTAATTTGCTTCACAGTGGCTGGAACAGGGCTGTGTTTTGGTTTTGTGCTGAACACAGGGTTGATAAAATACAGAGATGTTTTTGTTATTGCTGAGCAGGGCTTGCACAGAGCCAAGGCCTTTTCTGCTTTTCATACTGCCAGACTGGCAGGGGGCCTGGGGTGCATGGGAGGTTGGGAGGAGACACAGCCAGGACAGGTGACCCAAAGGGATATTCCAGACCATGTGACATCATGCTCAGTATATAAATTTGGGGAAAGAAGGAGAAGGTGGGGGACATTTGGAGTGATGGTGTTTGTCTTCCCAAGTCACCCTTATGTGTGATGGGGCCCTGCTCTTCTGGAGATGGCTGAACACCTGCCCAACCATGGGAAGTCGTTGAATTGAAGAAATCAATTCCTTGTTTTGTCCTGCTGTGCAAAGCTCTGGCTCTCCCCATTAAACTGCCTGTATCTCAACCCATGAATTTTCCAGCTTTTACCCTTCAGATTCTCTCCCTGATCCCACTGGTGGAGGAGTGAGCAAGCAGCTGCCTGGGTCTCAGCTGCTGGCTGGGGTTAAGCCACAACACCTCAATAAAAACTAATCATCCAAAAGGAGGAAGTGTCATGCACTGTAAGGAAACTGCAGGTTGAGGTTTTGAAGAGCAGTCTTCCCCACTGGTTAGTTTACTGCACTGGTAAATAAAAGCTCACAGGATTCCAAGGCTTTGACAAAATTTTCACACATCAAAGCTTCAAAACATGAGAAGGAAGGAGGGGGCAGTAATTTTACCTCCCAACACTTGAGCTTCAACAATGCCCACTGTAAAATGCCAGATATCTGGTGTCCCCCAATCTTACTATGCAGAATTGTTAGGAAAGAGGTTTAGAAAGTCTCCTACTGAATCAACAGCAAGTTTGGTTTGTTTTACAGACTTCTGTACCAAACATCAGCAATTTTCCTGTAAGCACTGAGACAGCTTAATATTCAAAATGACAGAACATGCAGCCTCATGCTGGAAAGCCTTCTGCATATCATTATAAACACAAGAATTGGGGCTCAAAGTTTTACTATGAATTCATTATTATCTATGAAATCCTGTCTTGGATCAAGCCAATAGCTTAGCTAACCCAGTTCTGTCAGCAGAGGGGGACACCAGCAAAAGCATAACAACTTCATCTCTTTCCAGGGTTCATTTCTTTTATACTCAACTACTCAATTGTAACTGTTCAAAAACCAAGCAATTGTTCAAAAACCAAGTAAACATGGCACTTCACAGTATGGCTTAATGTGCATGGTGTTGTTCAGTCACAAGTTGGACTTGATCTGAAGTCTTTTCCAAACGCAATGATTCTATGCTGTGCTAGAAGGTTTATCCCTGCCTAGGCCTTTTGGTATCCTTCTGTACCCATTGCCCACAAATTCATCATTTTTAGAACACGCAGTACCATTTCCCACAAACCTCCTGTGGCAGCAACTTCCAAAAGGCCACAAACCAGTGTAAACAATTATCTTTTTTCCATCTTTTTAAAATATCTCTGCTCATTTCATCAGTGTTCCTAGTACTGACATTATTTCCCAGTCAGTTCTGCATTTGCCTGACCACTTAGACAATTTTTTTCTTTTAACTTTAGTCCTATCCCTCACTCACTTCAGACTAAGATGCTGAGGCTCCTCTCATCATTGGGAGCTACTCCACAACCTTGATAATATTACCAGTTTTTCTCTACATCTCCTCTAATTTCACCAACTCTTTCTTGAAATTAAGCGGACACAACTGCACACTACACTCAAGAGGATGTTGCATGAATTTTTTACTATTTCTAAAAAAGTAAGGCATACATTTTCTTTTAGAAAAAGAAAAAAAAAACACAATGAAAAACCCCCACCACTTTCCAAAAGGTAATCTAACTTGACTACTGTTGTCACTGATTGTCATTGATAATTGGGACAAAAGAATCAGAACTCATATGAACCATATGAGAGAAGAAAAGGTTACTTTAGCTAGATTGCTTTCTTCCTTCCAGTTCCTAGTAGGCTCTATGGTTTGGGAGAAAGAAAAACACTATTCTTAAAAAAAACCCACTAAGATTATTTTTTTCATTAACACAAGTAAAAGAGATATTTAACATAACTCCTCTTAAAGCCTGTAAACTTGAGAAAAGCCCAACACTCCCAGCTATTTCAGTTCTATTAGTAAGGCTCAAACCAAGATATTGCATATAAACTGTTTTAAAAATTCAGAACATATCCCACACAATAAAATCCTAAAATTTATTCTTTTTAGAACTTGTCACTTTCTGATGCATGATGAAGATGCAGTTTTGTAATCACTTATATTTTTTATTTCCTATGAGATTTAAAAGAATAAATCTCATGCTTTATGCAGTAAACAGAATTTGAAGTGGTATTGTATGCAACTACTACAAGTGTTCCCTTTTAAAGTTCTATAGCAAATGGCTTTCTGTGTTTATTCTATGTCTTAAAAAGATAATCAAGTAGATTGCATGGGGATAGAATCAACATTACTGAGCCAAAACAGGTAATAAAGCAGGAAGTCATTACACTGGTTATCTGCCAATACAATCTCTTTTTTATCAGGCAAGCATACACAGTAACAGATCAGTTGTCTGTTTTTTTATTCTTATTTTATTAAGGGGAGAGGTTTTCCAATCAAAACTGCATACACAAAAATGGAAAATGGAACTTCAAAAATGGAACTTCCAAAAATGGCCCATGGAACTTCAGTGCAGCTGCATGGAAGATTACTCAAAGACAATGGAAACAGCGACCAAAAAGTCCTGAGCAACCTACAAAGAAAATAAAACCCTAAAACTACTTCATCAAGGCTTTTTTTACCTTGAAAAACATAGTGAGATACGGTTATGGTTTTTACTTATGTGAACAAACCCATGAAAGCGTGAAAAGACAATTGTCCTTAATATTGGTATTTCATGTAGCTGCACAAAATTATGTCTACAAAAGTGGTGGATAATAAAGAGTTTATTCCAAGTGAGCATTCTAATCCATTTAAAAAAATTGAAATTACCCACTGCTCTAAATTAATCATATGCTGCAGACATTATAAATCTATTTACTTCTCACTCTTAAACTACTACAACTAAGTTTCATTTTTATGATGCTCAAAATCACAAAACACAGAAGAGTCCATAGAATACTTCACAGGCACACGTTTTAGGCATATTTCAAGTATTACTGTCCTGCAGGAGATAAAAGGCAACAATCACCCTTTAACAGATGGGAAACCAAAAAAGATAAAGTGGCTTTTTCCTAGTCATAGAGACCAAATTATCCTCATTTACAACATATCAAATCAGAGTGACTTTACTAGATTAAAGCAAATCATCTTAACATATCTGCGCTAGCTATAACTATTTATTTTACCTCTTTCTATTAAATTCACAAACAATAGAACTGAACTGACCATAAAAGAGATTCAGTAAAAACTTAACACAGATAAAACAGCCATTAGAAAATTAAAATTTAAAAAAATGAGATCACTTGGTCTCTTGCTTTGGCCAATTTGGGAGTGTTTTGAGAAAGAAATGCTAAACCAATAGTTTATGCACGCATAACTTCTGGTGCCTTCAAACACAGAATGTGTACTCACTTAAGTTTGTGGTAATGTGACCAATGTTTAACAAAAACAAATTCCTGGCTGTCACAGCAACAGTATTAGAGCAAAATAGATTCATTCAACAGCACAAAAATGCAATGATGAGATTAAGTTTGTTGGGGTTTTTTTAATAGCATGAGCTCATTGTAATGTAGGAGGTAACTTCAAAGTTTACAGATCACAGTTTGAAGAAACCATAAAGAAAAAAACAGGTCAGACCTAAACACTTGCCTGCAAACTCCATCCATGCTTGAGATTTTTGTTCTCTTCTCCCCAGGTTAAAAATCTACAGAAAATAATATTCTATATCATAGCTGACTATGAATACACTTTAAGCACAAACTGAGAACATATCTTTGAAGACTGCATGAGGGTCACCTTTCTTCAATAAATTTGTGACTCATTTTTATTAATATAAACATGCTATAATTAAAATCAGAGAAAATTGAACACTGTTCTCTTTTAAGGTCTCCATGCTACTCATGCTTATGCTCTGTGCCTCTCTCTGCCACATTTATAAGAAATGAGACTCTCCGAAGAGTACCCAAATCATGTCTGCTGTCACACAGACTTGGTAACTTCTCCGGAGGTGCTCCACAGTTCCACCCAAGTGTAAAGCACAAAACATCAAGCTGAGCAATCAAACTCAAGTAATTCAGCCTCCTCTGGATTTGAACCCTGTATTTCCACTCAAAAAACCAGCAACAACTTCTCCTATGAACTCCTCCACCTCAACACACCTTCCCTCCCACCAGCTTCCATGTCATCCTTGTCTGTTCCACCACTCGTAATCACACCCTGAACTGCAGCAACAGCTGCCTGCCACAGTTAATTTCAAAATACAGATGTGCTGAATCGCATTGAATCATGGATGTGATTAGCCAGCAGCAAATATAGCCAAGTATGATCTCTGCTAAAACTAATGGGAGTATTTAGTTTCTCTCAAATTCACACCAGTTCCCAAGGTGACCAAAAAAAACCAAGCAAGGCATGAAGGGGAAATGACTCAAATGGCTGAACTGCATAAACTTCACTTCCAGAGTCATTGGTAGATGAGACTAAAGGAAGAAAAAAAGAATCCAACTGAACTAATGAATCTTTTTAGATTTGTTTTAGAAGTAACAAAAAATTTCACCAGGAAAACTAGACTCTGACAAATTCACATTAAGGAAGTCTGAACATAATCAAAACAAGAAAAAAAAACACTCCTAAACTAAAACTGTCTGGATTATGGACAGCCAAGTATTACTCATCCATTTCATATTTCTGCTTGTTTACTGAATTTGTCTTTATGAGCTGCAACCTGACCACAAGTACTTACTGAAAAGACTCTCAAACTATCACACATGTAAAAAAAAATTGCATTATGCTGTATCCAGGCAAGCAAAATCCACACAACCAAAACAAACAAACAAACCCCACAAAAAGCAACTAAGCAAAACCAGAAAATTCTAACCTCTCCTTCTTTTGGCAAAAGAGAATTTATAGTTACTTTTCATTAACACAGATGTTATTAAAAGAAAAAAGGAAAAAAAGCCTGTCATCATACAAAAACTTCCATTTCAGGAAGCTAGGACTCAATTCCCAGCACAAACTCGCATATAATTCAACACTAGATCAGCTTCTCAAATGTAGTTTATAGCATTATGACTAAGGGGTAGTTGAATTGATTTTCAATTCAAGTGAGAAATCAAGTTAACCTCAACCTCCCAGCAGACAAGTACATTCTAGTAAAGTAGGAGAAAAATATCTAAAGGCTTCTGTGGTTAACAGAAAGCTCAGCTGGTAATGTAGCAAAAGAAAAAGAAAAAAACATCGGTGTAAAAGTACAGTCTTCCTTCCAAAGACTCTGCAAAGATCACATTTTCAAGGATGAGAGTGTCCTTTCCCACATGATGAGGCTCCAGCTATGATATATTTGCCACTTTCAGACATAAAAATGTACTACTAATAATAAAAAAATGAACAAATTTTTATATATGTAAGCAAACAATTAAAAGGATGAAAACCCAACCACACAAAATATTAGTGCTTTCTGTATGTTTAATGTGATTGCCGTGATAAAAGTGTGGCTGTGGAACAAACAAAATAAGTGAAAGCTAATAAAGTTTTTTACTTGCAAAATGTATCAAAAACTATCCTTTTGATACAACCTATCCTAGGGAGTAAAAGATCTAGCACAAACTTTTTCCTCTTCTATCTCCTCATCTCTTAGGAAGAACAGCATTGGCAGTGCATAGCAACTTGAATTAAAGTCCAATTTACTGAAGAAGTGTGACGATCACACTGAAAAACTGTAGGTATTTCTATGTAAAATTATATACACAGAATAAATACCCTTGAATTTCATAATGGCTAGACAGTACATGAAAACCCTGTGAAGGCAAGGCTATTCAAAATATTAAGGTTCAGAAAAACCCAAAAGTATTGGTGGGCTTTCCAATATATTATTACTATTCCTGTTATTTACCCAAGGGTTTTGCTTCTCTTGAGAAAATAAAAGTCAGACTCTGTGGCTGAATCACTTAACATCTCCCACGCTGGAAGGTTAAACCTCTGCTCAGAGTCAAGGTGTTCACTTTAAAAAAGAAAAAAAGTCAGCTAGGAAGAGGACTTGGATTATCAGTAAAATCTCTGCAGAATTGGCTGAATGTTTCAGAAAAACATGCTCTTGAAAATTGAATTTCTGAACAGAAAAATAAAGCAAAGAGACTGAGATTAATACACCCTCTTCTTCAGGGAATCTACAACCACAGACCCTAACTTTAAAATAATTGCCCAAAATTGAAAAGCTTCCTAATTTGCCTGATACAATCTACATAAACTCAGGAATAAATGTTATCTTTACTTATAAATCATCAACTGATCCAAAATGTTTCTTATTATTTGACAGCAATTAAGTCTTAAGAGATTGTCCATGAATGAACAAGAGCTATACAAATGAACAATCCACTGAGTGCAAATGCTTTAAAGCAGTGTTCTGGGAAGGATTTAGTAACATTCTGGTTCAGAGTGGGAAAATTGGTTAATTATTGAGAAAACACAGTAAAGCACCACTTCTTTTATATGTACTTATATAAATACATAGTTTTTTCAATGGTGTCTTGTTTTCCTGAAACGAGTATGATCTCTACTAAAGTCAAAGACCGTTTCTTGAAAGAACAGAACTGTAATGTTGCCTGCCACATAATAAATAAAAATATCTCCCAAGGCAAAACAGTATTTTTGACCTTCACCTATCTTTTGAGATCGATAAACATTAAAAATACTGCCTCACTGTTCTTGGTAAGAATTGGCAGCTTGCCTTTTTTAGATAAATGTATTAATTTATTAAAGTTTGGAGAAATTAGAGAAGAATAAAAACAAACATCATTCATCACCTAAATACTACTCTCCTCACCTCTGAATCTAGAAATCCAATCACAGAACATGCCAATGTACCATTAGAAAAAACCCAAAAACTAATACACCAAAAATCCTGATATGGAACTGAGCCACATTAAAGACTATGTTAATTTATGGTACATTTTAATGTTGGAAATACATTTGGACTTTGGGATTTTGAAGCTTTTTTTGATAGCTTTACTACTTTATAAACACATGGTAATAACTCAGAACAATTGACATGTACTCTAAAATTAGGGAAATAGGCCTCTATAAGCCTACTTTTCTCTTAGGTAAGATTAAAAGACATACTGATATACCAGAACTCATTTATCAGCATTACCTGAAGTTATTTGATTACACAACACCTGCAGCAAAGTTACAAGGAAGCCAGTACTTGTGGGCACTTTAATTTCTTCGCATTTGATTCCTATTACACAGGCTGAAATCAAGCACTGATTATATATGAGCAGATATCTTACCTTTAAATTACAAGTTATAATGACAGTCACCTAAAATTGTATCCTAAAATTTAAGCTCAGAAATACTGATGAAACCTCACTGGAAAGGACAGAGCAACACAGCATTCAGTGTGTTACCTGATAGTTTATTTCACATAAATGTATTCTGTTAGGAATCTTGGCAAACAGTATAAAAAAAAGTACAAAAACTCCAAGATATATTCTGAAGCTCTACTCAAAAAACTAAAGTTTGAACTGCTATGAAAATTTCTGAAGCATTTTTCTTCACTCTTGCCTAAGGGTATCTTCTACTACAAACAACTTTGTTTTGAAACAAGAGGCAGGAATTCTTGGTCCTGCCTGGATTTTTTTGCCATATCTACAGCAAGTATAAAGAACTTGCTCCTCCTATTTACATATACACCTATTTCATTAAGTGCATCATCAGCACTGAATGATTTCTGTATATTCCTCTGGGATTATACAAATTTGCAAAGTCTGTTTCACTGCTTTTGTTGACAGTAGAACTCTATGCAAAAGTAAACAAACATGGAACTGTTTGTGTCACTTCTCCAGTCAGTTTTGCAGGAGATCTCCTTACATTAATCCCTTAAAAGCTGCTTAGAAAAAAAACATACTCCCTTCACTTCAAGTTGTTTTAGACAAATATAAAAACAAATTCTAACTCTGTGGACTTCTCTACGAGCAACCTGATTGTCATCCATTGAACTTCTTGCTGTGATAAGAAAATTTCAGTTCAACATTTTAAGTCAGGTCCTTTAAAACATGAGCTCATGCCTATTGTGAGCCATACAAAAACAGTTGTCCCTTTTTAAATAGGTACTCTGATGCCCAGCAACAATATGAAAATGTAGCAGAAGCAGGATGCCATCTCAGCCTCCCACCTTTACAGCTCCTTTCTAGCTACAAGTGTCTGATAATAGTTTCAACTACCTCATTTTCATCTCTGTGTGATATAGCCTACAGGACTTAAAAACAGCAAGAGAAAGTTATATACTTTTTCATCAAAAAAGTGTTTTTATCAAAATTGGTTTTGTTCAGAACAGTTTGAAAACATTTTCTATTTTGCTAAGTTTGAAAACACTTGACTAGGATTTTTCCATTTTGCTAAAACTTTTCTGTTTTGTCTGTTTGAATTTTGATGGATTTCAATCTGTATTGGCTTGATTTTCCAAAATCAAATGGGAATGATCCAACATCAGGCAAAAAGACTTCAATACACCCAAAACTAAATTACTGGGGTATTATTTCTGTGGTAAACAAAATTTTTGCCCTGAATTTGAGTGACAATTAAAAAGCAGGATTTCATATGGGACAGATATTTTCTAATTCATTTTGTTAGAAACAACCAAGAAGAAAATAGTGAGTTCCTTCTCTGCCTTCTTAGATCTGCTTCCCAGTCATTCATTCCTATTATCTAAATGCCACCTTTGACTATGTTCTCTAGATTCTCTCACCCTCCCAGGAGCATTCACATTTTACAAACCGCTTTTTAATCCATGGCAATGTTCTTCTGAGATCCCTGCAACTGAAGTGCCCCATCATAACCTTTTGTTTCCCCATCCTTAGTTAAGTATGTAAGAGAACAATTTTGCCATCTTATACAAGTTATATAAAATCATTTTGGCTATAGCTGAAAGATTTCATGGCAAAGGACCCAAGAGAGTGAAACGTCATCTGTACTTGACCAAAAAAAAAAAAAAGGAAAAAAGCCACCAACAAGAAATAACAAAACAAACCCCAGAACAAACCACCTAAAAAAACAAAAAAAACCCACCCCATGAGCCAAAAGCAGCAACAAATAAAACACCACAAGATAAAACAGAGTATATTAAAGCTATAGCATAGAAGTTGACACTTCCATGTGTAAACACATCATTTTATTCACAGGTATAATCCCAAGCAGCAACAAGCACTTGTCCTGTTCTTCCTTTGGAGAGCACAAAAAACACTGGTTTACATTAAAGGGTGCCAAAGGTACACACCACCACCACCTAAATAATACATACTCCAGGATTTCCCTCAGTTCTTGGAAGGAACCATAGTTCAGCTGTCACAGCTAGATAAAACAGCAGCTCTGTTCCAGGTATGTGAGGGAGTGGACGTGGGCTCGAGGAGTAAACAAATCCCTCTGCACAGGAACAGCAGCACCATCGCACCTTGATGGGCAGCGCAGTTGCCGAGGGGTAACGCAGAGCCACACTCTGCCAGCGTGCAGCACAGCTTGGCTTCCTTCCCAGCTCCACCTGAAATGACCCTGTGCAAGCTGTCAGTCAACCCTGCTCACCAAGACATCTTCAGGCAGGGAACCCTCAGGTACAGCCAGGATTGTTAGCAGCAGTCCGGGGAAGAGCGGCGACTGCCTCACACAACCTCGAGATGCACCACTCGCTGGATTTCCCAGCAGCACACCAGGAAAGGGGTTGACTCTCCCCAAACATACAGCAGCACTAGGATGTTTTTAACTCTTAGTGATGACTGTTTCGAGAATGCCTGTGTGACCCTTCAGAGTTTAGAACTGTACTGCGCGAAGGTGGCAGCACTAAACCCACAACAGATCTCATTTCAGGAGGCTTCCCATCCAAAACATCCACATTTAATACCTAGTCTTACTATAATCAGCAGTGCATTCTTCAGTCACACTGAGGGCCCTTAATTTGTTTTATCTACATTTACATCTGACATAAGACATTTTTATAATTAAAAGTCCAGGAAGGACCACCAGATCTGTCCACTCTGAACTCCTGCAGATGACAGGGCATCGTTTCACATAAAAAATGTCAATCCAGGCCAAAATAATGGAAGCAACAAAAAAAAAATTAAGTACTTGGCCAATTATTCCTTTATCATAGCCTGATCACAGAGCAGAACAAGGCTCCATCATCCACCTCTCCCCTCAGTCTGAGGGCCCAGTGACCACATGGCAGCCCATCCATCTTTTCGCTTGCTCATTCTGGTTCCTTCTCTTTTCCCACCCCTACTTTTGACCTACCTAAAGGTCAAAATTTCTTTTAACTGGCTTCTAATTTGCTTTTGCTGATGCTGTGTAACCTGCTACCAGCCATTTTCATTTTCTGCCTGTGTAGTGGACAGAAAACCTGATACTTCATACTTAACTAGTTAACAGCTAGATCCACCCTGGGGCGCTGGGCAAGAAAAGGCCTTCCCAAGCCTGAACAGCTGCGAGTGGTGGTACTCAACAGCCTTGGCTCTACAAGTCACTGTCTTGCAGGTTTGAGCTCTGCAAAGCAAGCCTACCACTCACACTTGAACAGGAGAAAAACTTTTACACCTTTTCACCTTTACACCTGTGCTTAAAAACACCATCTGCTGTCCAATCTCAGCAGGCATTGCCTCTTTTCACCCCACCTTTAAAGCACTGACAGCACAAAAATGTATACATCTTCCATTTTCTGTATGGGGGATTTTCTTTCCTGGTATTCTGAACTCATCTCTAGTAATAAATTGGTATTTACATGCATTAAATGAAGATAGGGCATACAGTGTTCAAGAGAGGAGCTTGCTTTTGGTAGATATTTAGCTTGACACTTTAGGCAAGTCGCTTAATCTCCCCCTTGTCTCGAAATCAGGGAATATTTTGATAAATGTTTAGAAACAATGTGACTCTCAGCAGGGCTCAGAAAAAAAATGAAACATGGTTTTATTATTGAAAAAGAGGGATGTTGATAAATGACCATCATATTCAAAATTAAAACAGATCTGATAATTAAAGCATAGTATTCCTTAACTAATCTCATTTTCTCTGGTCTGAAATAACTACAACAAAACAGCAACAAGTAGGAAGAAACAGCTGAAGGAACAGCTGTAACACAACATGCCTTTTACTTGTGCTATTTACTTAATATTGTATTTATGGGGAGAGGGAAGAGATCTATTTGAGAAGACTGTTTTCCAGACAAAAAGAAAAAACTAATAAAGATGGTGAGAAAGGAAGGGAATTGACCGACCCTCAGTATTTGTTGCCCCAAATCCAAAAACTATCACTACAAACTCTTGCAAAGCAGAAATGAACAAGAGCTGGCTTGGAAAATGTTGGTTTAGGTTACCAGACTGGACCCATGCACCCACTGGAGCTCAAGGCAAGCTTAAGTCTGCTTCTTATGATCTGAACACTTCATGCTGGCTCAGTGAAAGGTGAGAATGTAAATTACATCACCATCTGTACTAACACACACATTAATAGATGTCAAATGAATTTAAAGCAAAAATGTGCGAAGCCTTCGTGAAAGAAGAGGCAACCTGGGTTTTTTTCCCCTAGAACTCTACCCCACTTCTAAAACATCATGGGATGGGGGGAAAACAAATTTGGAGGCAGGTTCCTTTCCCTCCATCACTCTATGAATGATTTACAACAGTGAGCTAAGAAACAGTTTCCTCTTATTTTATTATAATCCTATACCCAAGGTTTCTTAATCTGATCTCACAAATTCGGTATAATGTTCCATAAAGTGTGTGCTGAACGAGGAAACTCTGCTGCTCATGTTTCACAGCCTATTAGAACTAACTTCTGTTTTCAGCTTCTTACTTGGGAAAAGGGAAAGTTTTCCAATCATTAGGTCAGTATCAAAACTATGCCCAGCATGGAAAATATATGGGGCTATGGTCCAACAGCAAACACACCAAACCAGGACTCGAACTACAGCTGCAGTCTTAGATTTCCCTCACCTATTTTTACTTTAACATCCGACCCTATAAAAAGAACAGAATAATTTGCCAATATGACTGTCTTGCAAATGAACTAATTAATGTTCACAAATCCTCTCCATGAATACAAAGTAACAATTTAATTAAGCATATATTCAAGCTCCTTCACATGTTTATTCACACATTTACCACAGTGCTTCTAGGGTCTTTTGCAGCTTCTTAAAACTTGAATACTGGAAGACTAAGTCTTCAAGTGAAAATTTACTTGTCAAATTGATATTACTTAAATTACAAGCAATATACTAGTATCTGTTAAAATTAACAGTGTAATAGTTCTCAAAAATTACTAATTTTAGTCAGCATCTATAATATTCAAGATAAATAATTAACTTCATTAGTCCAGTATTCAAACAGAAAAAACTTCAGAATGCACTGTGTTTTGAAAGCTAAAAAAAAAACCAAAAAAACAAAAAACAACCAAAATGAAGAAATCAAAGGCTGGGAAGGGGTGGGAGCAAGGACAGTCTAACTCGGCTGGGAAATGATTTAAAAACTGCCAGGCCCACTTTTCAGCAGGATAAAGAGACAGGAGAGTGTTATTTCTATTTGTCCTTTCTCATTGTAATATCTTGTAACTGTGTCACACTGGCCAAAAGAGACAATCGAGGGCTTACAGACTACATAGAATTGGAAAAATGTAGTATAATTCAAACTTAAAAAAAAAAAAAAAACAAACAAGAAACCAACAGAAAACAAGCAAAAAAAAAAAAGCCAAATACATATTGGCTTTTTTTTACCCCTCCCCACAAAAAGTCAACAGCAAAAAAAACCACAACACACCATCATGAAAAACTAACCAAACTACAAAAATATTTTAAATGGAGATTTCCTCAGACTTGCTTTCTTTAGAATGAGCTTCAGATTTTCTTACTCAAAAACCTTTAATTTGTTTTGCTACTTATTGACTCAAAGTTGTCCACACAACACATAAGGAACCCTTTCAACACCTAGTGTGGCATTTGAGTCCACTGCAGAAAGATAATTTACCTTGCAGATGTTGCTAAAAACAAAAAACAATTAAAAATTTTAAAAATTAGCAAATAAGGAAATACATTACACTTTGGCTTATTTTTAGGAAATAGAAAAAAATTAGACTGTTTCAGTGTTCTAGTACCCTAATTCATAGAGTAAGAACCTCAAAATGTCTTTAGCACTGAAAATTTTACAGTGTAATTGACCAATTCAGGATTCACGCTGAGCACTGGATATATCTTAGCAGCCACTATCACACATTTCACACAGTAATAAAAAAATTCTTCATCAGTCACTGAAGTGAGGGAGGAATATGCTTGTACATGTTCACATTTGTGGGCATTTTACAGTACTAAGCAGTCCCTGCATGAAGCAATTTGCATACATTTACTCAGGTAGATATTATGGCCGACCATTACCAACAGAAGCAGCTGATGATGTCTTCTCCCAATTAATTTTTATTACAAATTCTCATGGGATTATAAAATCCAATATTCACAAAAGCTTCTAAACAGGAGACAAATTCCATTTACCAGCCTTAATCGCTGTTTGGAGCTGCTCCTCACTATAGTTTTGGACACTCTCCTCCCACAGCTACCTAGGAGTGATCATCTTCAGACTCAATCAGATCACCATAAAACACAAAAAATTGTGGTGGTGTAGTACCTCATAGACTGAGTCAAGGAAAACTCCCTCCACTGCTCTGCTACTTTCTTCCTTCCCCTCCCCTTTTTTAAAAGTATTAACCCATAGGCACTCCCTACATCTCATTGCAGACCATCTGATGCTTCTCAGGTGAATACAGTTAGGTTTAAGCAGCATGTTATAACAAACTTTTTAGAGCACATTAAATAATTAAAAGGGTTTTTTTCTTTAATTTAGACTTGGTCTTCCCCCTATCTCTTCAATGCCAGGGCATTATACCCTTGTACTAATTTGTTTCTCATGAACTACAGCTCATTGGAGAAGCAAGAACTTGAAGTATGTCTTTCAAAGGAAAGAAAAAAGAAAAACACCACCAAAAAAAACCACCAACCCCTCACACTTAAAAAAGCACTAGCAAAATGACACTCCTAAAACAAGACAAAATCAAAACAAAAAAAAACCTAATCAAAAACCAAACTGATTTCCCCAGTTTTGTCTCCTTTTTTTTTTGTAGCTTCTGTTGAAACAAAGCCTTTGTGATAACCATTACCTTGGATTTCAGTATAATGTGTGGGACGTGTTTTACATAAGTTCTGTTTGGTTGGGGGTTTTTTGAGTAATCTGGATACACTTCCCACACTGTGATCTCAATGGCAATTCCAACTTCACACATCATGGACGATGCAAGTCCAACTGAGAATTAAGAACCTGAAACGCTCTGGTAGTACTGATACCCAGCACAGGATTAAGCAGAAAAACTGAGTTTACATTGAGCTAGGATGTAGAAATTCCTTAACTATAATGTTGATCTTTGGTCTATATTGTCTGCAGAGTTCATTACAGGAAAGAGCAACTAAAAGTTACCTCCTACAGGGGCACAGGACTACAGAAGGATTTGGATTGATTCTTTATGAAACAGCTAGTTATAGTTGCAGGAATATGAAAATTGTTTACATGTGCTCTAGACCAAGAGGAAATCTGAAGTCTGTTCACCTGGACAAACAGTGTAAAGCCATTTAATAGGATGATTTTTTTGTGAGGTATATTATATATGGGTAACAACTGATTTTTTTTTTTAAATCAACAAAACTAAAGCAACACTTATAAAAAACAAGCTTGATAGATGTTCCTGAAGTACTGTAAGTCCTTTGTCTAGTCACATTTATATGTAACTAAATAATATCAGCCTAAGGTCTGTACAAAGTCACCTAGAAGATCTTGTTTCTCTGCAGAAGTCACTGTTCTGGACAAGGCAGGGAACATCTGTGGGAGGCTGAGAACCAAGGAAGCCACGTGCACTTGACTCATTTAGAACTTCAGCTGAGGCATGACAGAACATCCAATTTAACAGAGCTTCAGAAAAGGAACTCTGTCCTAGGAAGAACGTAGTGAGGTTCTGGATCATTTTTCTGGTCATTTCTAGCACACCAGCTTTTAAGATATTTCTCCAAGACAAAAAGCAGATAAGCATTTAATTTTTATGCTTGGCTCACTCCCAGTGCTCTCAGGCAATCTCATAATAAACTATATTGAGCTTAGTGCTTTTTTTTTTAACTCCAAACACTTCGTTTTACTTCCATTTTAAAGGCATTTCTTTCAGAAGAGCTGCCTGCTGAAGCAGCATCTGTTTTGAAGCACAACAGCAGCTGAAAGCCCTACCAAAATGCATCCTACAGGGTTTGTACTTTCTTTGCCTTTTGTTACAACAAGCCTCACAATTGTTCTTAAAGCCAGGTTGTTTTTAATGGCAGTATGGATGTAAGAAAGAGTGTCTGAATAAGAGACACGAATGTATGTAAGATAACATGCTAAGATTTGCTTTGGAGCTAAAAACAGTAATTTAGGAGGAGGAAGACTATGCATCAGACTAACACAGCTTTGTTTTCAGCATGCTTTTCCCCTAATACTTTAATTCCATGTAAAACCAACCAGAAACTCAGGACAGAGTACAGAAGTTACAGCAAACATTTGGACTAAAGGAAACAAGAGGCCTGAGCTCAAAACCTCCTGTAACACACACACCAGATAAAAACACGTGAGTAGCACTCACAAAACTACCAAAATGTCTCAGTTGCTTCTGAATCAGAATTTTATTTCATATGGGCTTCTTGGCAGGACTCATTCTGCATCTGGTTATCATGTAATCACATCCAGGTTCACACAAGACAAATCTGACCTGAAAATCCCATGACAAAGGCAGTGCCCCAGATAATCACCTGCCTCCATGGGACAGTAAATGCAGACCAGTGTTATGCTGACATGATGTGAGCAGCTTCCACACAGGACTCATGCTCCTTGGGAATCGTTTGCAGGCTACAAACAATGGTCTAGATCCATCCAAACCAATCTGAAAGCAAGCCAATACAAAACACAACTAAACAGCGTGAAAAATAAACCTACAAAGTGAGTTTCACAAAGGCAGCGCTACCCAGCAGTTTTGTGTCCTAACCTTCACTTTTAAGGCATGGTGCGGAGACAGGTCAAAGGAAAAAATACAACAGCTGACTGTGCAGAAGTGTCACAACTCTGCAGACAAACACGCTTTGTTGGCTAATAATACACACTTCATACTCCAGAGAGAATTGCTACCTATGCAGAATCCTTGAGATTCAAGAGCAGCCTAGGAGAAACCCAAACAGTGTCAGCAACAGCATGTGCAGGAATCCAAAGGTCACATCACACTGTTAGCTGTGAAAAACACACACACGTGGAACAGGGATCTGCAAAATCAAACAGCATTGAATTTGGGTACACCAGAGACCTCTCAAGGAACCCGCACCGAAGAAACCAAAGAAAAGTAATGCAGTCACAGCATGCGAGTCACCAGCCCAAAAATACTACCAAAAAACATTTAAAAAAAAAACCCCTAAAAATCTCAAATTCTAACTAATCATATTAGCATAACATTACATGCTGTCAATGGGTAATTAAATATATTTGCCGTTTTTGCAGCCTTAAGTGCAAAGAGTGGGCATTTATCCAGGTAACCAAATGTTCACAGGAGGAGGCATCAGCTTTTTCACAAACATCTTTCAGTAAAACTGTTTCATGAAGCCAATTAGCAGCAGCCATTCTTTATCACCACTTGTGTACTTTGCCATGAGTCCTTGAATATTTTGCCATCTTCTAGAGAAACAAAAGGCTATTTGGGTAGGTGACTTGCTTTAAAAAAAAAAAGCTGTGTAGATGAGGAGAAAACAATGAAGAATGAATACAGTATTTTCCATGTTTACAGAATATTGCAGTTCCTAAAATTAAACCACACACACAAAAAAGCACAGTCATAATGTTAGTTTTCCACAGGTTTTTTTAACTATTGTAAATCAACTATGAAAAGTATTAAAACAGTAGTGTTCCTGTTTATTGCAATAAACCACATCTACTGTTCTCGAGGAAAAAGATTAGATTTCCTTTCTATATGCACATAAGCTCTGCTGGAACTTCAGCTTTGTTTAAATGTGCATCTTTCTTCTCTCTAAAAATACTTTGTGGTTGACTAACAGAAGCTGTTTTTATTGTGGCAATCAGAATATAGTCTGACTACAATGTTATGATCAGCATTTTGGTCTAATCTAGAGCTTAATGGCTTGCATAATTGCTTTAAACTCTCACTGAAGTATCCATTTCAGGTGCATCAGTGTTTCTGCTTCGTAGCAGATCTGACCAAACAAAGTCAGTTCAAAGCTCTTAACATCTTGTAATAAAACTGAAAATATTTTACATAAAGAGAAAGATATATCCACACACCAAATTTGATGGGAATTATTTATCCAGTCAATGGCACACACCTAGAAGGGAAAGAATGATGCCAGGAACTTGAAATACAGAATTCTGCCAAACTTCAGCAAATTACTATAAAAAAAACAAGACTCAACAGAATCATTGCTGAAAAGCTTTCCTTTCTGCCTTTGACTGCACAATGCCCCAACTCATTATTGAGCTCCATAAAAAGAGTAATATTTATTTCAACATGAGACAAGAAATAATCAATTACTGATATGCTGCATACTGTTCTCAGTAACAGCAAGAACAGCAAGAGAATGTTTAAAATAGACATTCTTTGACTAAAAACTATTTCATCATCAAAATAATAGCTTAAATGTAATGCTACTTCACCTCTAAAAATATGAAGGAAAAAGCCTTCTGTGGTAGCACAGATTCTTTCCCATGGGAATTTTTCTCTTCTTCTCCCTGTGTTCTATAAATAAAGATAAGGTTTGGATGTTATTGAAACTGTCTCTGGAAAGATGGACAGTTCTACCTGGCCTATGGGCCTAGGGGGAGGTTTTGAATTGACCCAATCCGGAGAAACTTTTAAAAGTCTATATAAAGTTTTAGAATTAAATAATAAAATCAGAATTCCGCCTCACCCGATCCAGTCTGGTTCTTGCACTCGGCTAGCGCTCAACAGCGACAGCCTTCTGAGAAAGAAATAAGGAAGACTTAGACAGGAAGTCTAAGAAAATGTAATTGGGTCCATGGTATCAGAATGGATTTGCTGAAAAACAGCCATGTATAAAAAAGTAAAACAGCTTACAGTCAAACGGAAGAGACTAATAAAAGAAAGAATATTCCACTTGTAGTTTGTAGTGGGACTTAACAGAGATTTTGACTGTATGTATTGATCTAGTGTGGGCATAAAGTTCTACACTTCTGCCCTAAAATAAGTTTTGCCTATAGCTATCTTGGACTTGTTCACTTACTATTTTAAACTAAAAGCACAGAAAACAAAATTTGTTTGCTTGTTATCTGCTATCAGTGAGAGTCTTCCATTTTCTCTTCCATTAAGTATGTCTTATTTTAGGTAGAGAACCTGCAATTAAGGAGTTTTAGATGCCAGCAAAAAGACAGCTTAAGGAAAAAATGACCATAAGCTATATTAACACTCAGAGCAGTTCTGAGTGAAAAAACAATTCAATAGGGACATCATGTATGTCATTTTAAGTCAACTTCAAAGACATTCTTACTGATAAATATACTGTGAATGAGGTAAGAAAGAAAACTAAGCCAGCCTGAGGCTTTTTGAGGCATTTCAGCATGTTTGTGCATCCTCTTCTGTTTTCAACTGTAATTCGTGGCTCATAACAATGTTGTTCTCAACTTATGAGTTAGATAATAACAGTGTTAATTAGAATAGAAAAGAGTACTTCAGATGGAAGGGACCTCCTAGTCCAACTACCTGGCCACTTCAGGGTGACCAAACATTAAAACACATTATTAAGGGCATTTTCCAAATGCCTCAATCACTGATAGGGATGGGCATTGATCACCAGTGTTTGGTCCATGGACTTCCAATTTAGGCAGCCACATTCTTACTTCAAGCTTGGAATATTATCTTAGCTTCTTCACCAAAGAGAAAAAAGTCAACTTAATGTTTATCTAGCTATTTATGTATATAGATAGAAGGAATTAAATATAATAATAATGTAAGAGTGGGGAAATAGTTACACTATGTAGAATCCTTTACCTAGTCTCTCAAAAAACTTAAAATAAAGGACAGTTAATTTAGCAATTAAATGAACTAAAACACAAACATATGCATAATATTGATACCATGTAGACACATTCTTCTTCTCAAAAACTTGAAATAATTTCCATTAAAAAATCCTAAGCCCTTAGTAATAATTTTAATCCTTCCTATCCAATTAATTCTCATATTATCATTTTTTATATCTTGATATTCTTCAATTGTCTGCTGCTGTCTGCAAATGCAGCATTTTCATCATTAGATAACACAAGCTTGCACATAACAAACAGCAAAATCTAAGAGTCGAAGTTGGCAAGGGCCCTTGCTTTCCTTTAAAGCCTCATTTTCTCTTTACACCAGATATCACCTATTTAATATATTGATATATTTTGATTCTAGCCCTAAGGTAGCAGAATTCTTGTCACTTTATCTACTCATCATTTTAAAAACCTGTCTTGAGCAATAGATTCCTCCTGTCTTCCTTTAGACAAAGGACAGGAAAAGAAACAAAGCTTACACTCTCCTGTAGCTTACACTGCATTTGAGGACTACATTTTTTGCAGATACTTCAGTGTCTGTGAATTTGTACATAAATTATTTGCCAATGATACTCAAGACCCATTTTGCAACTGAGCTTAGCATTTTGTATTCGTTTTCTTTATGAAGGAAAACTAATTCCCAAGCATCATAGGCTGTGTCAATAACCAGAAATGCTGCTTTAAGGTATTTTATTCAGTGAATTAAATAAACTCTTGAAGCATGGAAACAGTAAAAAGGAAAAAAAAACCACCCTTGTTGCTTCATTATTAGCTCAATTATGAATTTCAAGTATTAGATCGAGAATCATTATGTAACAAATTTTTCAAATAGGCATTCGGCTTCCAATTTCTGCTCTTTATATTGTCCATAATTACTGGAATGACTAAATGATGACTAAGATAGTGTTTCATCATCATTGCAACAAAAACTTACAGGGTCATTGAAATGTCACAGTCAAAATAATTTCAAGTGTAATCAGCAAGCCACTGCAAGTACCCATTTGTCAGCAAGAAAGAATTTAACCACGGATAATTTTGGTGTTTCATATTTATTTGGAGATTCAATTTACTATTTTTGAAACAGTCCTTTTCATTTTCTCTTTCAAAAATAAAATCTCTTATGAAAGTGGTCTCTAACATGGTTTTTATGATGCCTTTATGAACAATACTTAATTATTAGTACCAGCTAAACTCTAATTTTCCTGATTTGTTTTTTCCACAAACATCATTAACAGCTAATGATGCTAATAAAAACACCAATGTGATAAAAAAAATGCACTCATAAAAAGCTTAACAACAATGTGACACTGATATAGGTTCCTTTGTCACTCAAAACTAAGAGGAAGAAAAAAGTTATTTACCACAAATCAGAGTGCCTCAAAATGTAGAGTCATTCAAACACATTACAATTGTACAAAAGCCCTACTCTGTTGGAGGCCAACAGAAAAGAACTATAAAAAAAACCCCACAACTTAAGAATTAACAAACAGAGAAGAAACAGAACTTTGAGCAAAACTGAACTGCAAATACACCTGTACCATAGAATCACTCTGCCTAACTTAACTGAGGTCAGATGAGACAGGACCAAAGAGAGCCTAGATGAAAAAAACAACTGCTCCATCCAGCCTATTCACCACAGGCCTTGCATCTCTTAAAATTTACTTTTCCTAAGAGGTGCTTTTCTTTCCCTCCTCTTGGCAAATTGGAAGTGTTTTAGTGAGTTTCAGTCAAAAATACACAGAATACATACACTGGAAAAGGCCTTTAAGATGCAGTCCGACCATTAATCTTGCACTACCAAGTCCAGCACCACACCACATTCCCAAGCTGGATGTCTCAATGTCACAATTAGTAATAACCAGGCTTTGCATTTCCTCTGTACCTGCTCTTAGACAGAAGTGAAGTGATGGTGAAACACCTTAGTTTCAAGCACTGTTTAGATATTACTCCATATCAAATATTTTGGTGCTTCCAAGTATTTTATTTCTTCCAACAATTTGGAAGAATAAAAGCTATCCTTGATGCCTTACATCTTCACGTGTCTCCCTCTACTCTGTAGTTTCCTGCTGTCTCAAACTGAATTAAAAGTTATTAACAACTCCAAATTTTATCATCATGCCTGAAGTCCCCTTGGATTAAGTTCAGCAGAAGTAACAGCCTTCAGCAACCTATTTCCTTGGCAGTCTGAGGCTTAGATTCTCCTGGCACTTGCTGATATTAATCATGATGGCTGATCTTTCTGAACCCTTCTGTTAACTATCCTCTACTAAAAAAGCCTCTTGCATCTCCCTGTGATTTTATAGATTAGGTTGGCTGATCACATCAATCAATTACCCTATTAAAACATTTCTCAAAAGTGCCTCCAGCTATAGACAAATGATGTTCTTCCCCTCTTAGGCACACAAACACAAAGCTCGTACCTAAATTTCAAATTAGATCAGATATATTGATCAAAGAAGCATCAGGTTTCTCTGAAAGGTATCTGAAGGCAAAAGACTATTGAATTTTAAAGCGAGTAACAGACCAATATGCATCTAGGAAAGTCCATAACCCAAAAAGCAACATGGTTAAAAACACTGACACTACTCAGAACTTAAATTGTTTTTTACTTTTTGTACAGAAACCATACCACTGTTAGAGAATGCATATCCAGATTTGCGTGTGATTATTACTGTTGCTGTATAAAAAACAATGCATCATTCATACCTGATTTCAATATATGTACTTTCAAATTCATCTGCAAACAGCAATAGTTTCATTTGCCAAATTTTAGGGGAATAACTACCTAGTATCCCCATGATGACTGCTTTGTTGTTGGTATTTCGCTCCACAGATAGACCCTGCAAAGTTACTAAACAAAAACATCCTCTCCTTTCTGGTGAGGAAGACAACTCAAAATGGTGAGATCAGTCTTGCATATAAATAGTCTCTTTAGCAACAGCAAAACTGGATGATACTTTTTTCCCCTGGGTATTATTATCCAGGCAGACAGAAAACTCTAAAGTGTTAACAAGCGTTCCATTGAAATAAAAATTAACCTGGTCAGTTCTGTTAGTGGTGAAATATTATTCCAATCTAATAGATCTCTGTTAACACAGTATGAGGTAGAACTGTATTACAGCAATATAGCAGGCTATCTTTCAAGTTTTTGTTTAACAGCCATTCTTGAGTTAGAAGGAAAAATAGCCAAGTATATATTCGTTTTCAATGAAAGCAAACTTATCTGATAATAAATGACCCATTCGTTTGCTCATAATTCTGTCAGTTATTACAGTTTTTAGGTTCTGAATGACTGTAATTTACTATAATTGGTTTGTGGGACAAGAGATAAATTTGACTTGCTCAACTGCAGATTCACTAAAATAATTTTGAACATTCAAATTATTTCAGAACATAACAGTCCTGAAAAAAATGTAAGAAAAGCAAAGAATTTTAATGGAAGAAATGTTACAGTTTGATTTTTAAAAGCAGATTGATTACTGAAAATTACCAGCCTGCCTCAAAGTTGATGTCTAATGTTATATAAATTTTGTTTTGCACATAAATCTTCCCAGAATCAATCTTTACACTGATGTTCAGAAGGAAGAGGTGGCTGAGGAGAGATTCAGCCTCAGATAGTTCTACACACACTCCACAGATACGAGGCTCTGCTGAACATTTAACCTCACTCAAATACCTGGACAATAAAATGTTAATACAATACAAGAGGAGCCAGAAAGCTGCAGTTTGCATGGAAACTTAAAACCTGTTTTTTTATGGTTAGACTGCAACATTTAACTGATTTTCTAACAGTTCAGAGGCCTTCCAAACATGGAAATTGTTTGTTTGTTTTCATGAATTATTGGTCCTAATGCAAACTACGAAACAGAAAGCAATATGACAACAACAGTGATGCAGAGATGAAGAAGAGTTTCAGAAATCTTTTCTTAAATTTCATCTTACAACTCTAGGAAAAAAAAAACACAAACCACTAGCAACTACACTGATCTCTAAGGTGCAAAATGTGCTAACATCTGTACTGCCTTGACCTCTCTTTTTGTTTACTCGCTACTCAAAAAGGAAGAGCAGTATAGTCTATGTTTACCTTCTTTTCAGAATCACAGTGCACTTCATTTTCAAGTTTTGTGCTCTAATTTCTCCTAAAATAGCACAAATCAAAGCACTATTGTGCATTTAAGTAGTAATTTTTTTCAGGAAAAATACTGATCATTATGGACTTGACTGGTTATTAGATGTTTACTCCTGTGGAGGGCTCTGAGACAACCTCTGTTGATCTCAGAAACCTTTGGCCAAGGATGGCAAATGCACTGAGTGGCAAACTCAGTCTTTCACAGGTGGTAAAGCAACAGGGTTAAACTGAGCTCCAGATCAAAAATTAGTCTTGTTTCCAGTCTGTTACTGTGGTAAAATCCAACTCTAAAGATCCAGGCTCAACACATTAGGATTTGGTTCACAGTGGATAAGGCTTAGATTAGAATCCACAGTAATATCCTGGAAGCAATGTGTGAAAGAATAAGAAATGGCAAATATATTTTCACGATGGTTGATTTCAGCTGAAGCTAAACGACCTGTGGGGGTAAGCCTTAAATGTCATTTTCCCCTACTCACACTTAAAATCTGAACCAGCCAAAGATGCATCTTAAATGAGAATTTGTTCTTCCAGCAGCTAAGCTGGAAACATATTCCAGAGTAACAAGGTACCAAATTATTTCTGTAGAAGAAATAACTATGACCCTTCATCCTGAAAAAGACATGACAGGCCAAAAAAGGCCATCACATGATTCTGAGTTAAGCAGAAAGAATAAATAGTAAACTTACTTTATCCCAATAAAGATCCTGGGTTTGGAAAAACACACCTTTTAAAGGTGTGTTTTTCCAAAGGATTTAAAAGATGCCTTTAAATGAGGCATCCTTTGACAGCTATAAAAGGCAAAGCGTTTTTTCTTTGGGAAAGCCTTGCAGAAAAATTAAAATAAAATACAGAGCCTAATATACATGTGTTACTGAGGAAAATCACACACATTCCTTTCCACCTCCCCAGGAACTGCATCAGAGTGTTGTGTTAATGAGGATGCAGATGTTTGAAAACTCCAGCTGGAAATGCTCGTGCAGGCACAGGGCTGCTGATGCCCCATGCCACCAACTTCACAGGCACCACAGGGGACCTGCAGGTACACAGCATGGTTATTTTGGCCAGAGCTTCCAGATACTTGAACTGAACTAGAATAGCTGTGCTAAAAAAAGCTAAATTACAAGAAATCCTTGAGAATGCTCTTATACAGACAATTTTTTCAGCAAAGGCACAAAGTCTGAGCGCAGCCATGCTTGCTGTGCATATATTTGACAGGGCATGCAAACATACTCCTGTTTCTGGGGGGAAAAAAGGAAAATCCTAGCAAAAGTACAGCTCCTTTCTCAAAATCCACTCCATTTCACAAAATACCACAGCCCCTTCCTTTACTCCGTTCATTTTCCTCAAACTTCTAACAAAGAGCACGTTAACACTAACCAGTGTTGAAATCAGTTTGTCAATACACAATGGTATTATCGCTTGGAAATAAAGCCAGTGATTCAGAAGGCCATGTGAGAAAAGCAAAAATCATTAGTGATAAAAAATAAGCCTAAAACAAGGTGAAAGGTTAGCTTTGATTTTTTTTCCACACTTCAAAATATCAGGTTGTAAGTGCTCTTCAGTTAATTAGAAGATAACTGAATAGAACTGGTTAACAACTCAACTAAAGGTCATCCTCAAGATTTCTAAGTCCCTTAATAACTGAGCAATTGGATTCAGTGTAAATATTTTTAAATTAACATTCTGTTTTATTGCTTTTATTTTTCATGTGCTATTGTCTATCTGGTAATAACATGGGACTGACGATTCTAAAAAAACATGTTCCAACTCTATTAGAAATAGTTGAGAATTTTATATAAAGAAAGTAATTTAAAAGAAAATTTGCAAGCAAAACATCCCCAGTTTTTCACCTACAAGAGGGGAGTTTATTTACAATTATATCAAAAAGACAAAAGTATATAGTACCATAAAGTAGTATACATTCTGCTAGTGTCCCTTTCACAATAATGGCATATCATCAAACCTAATTACCCATAGCCAAAATTTTACTTTTTAAGCTCAAATTTACAGAAAAAGTTCCTAAAAGAGCTTACACCTACATTTTTTACATACAGCATTAAAAATAGAAGACTATTACATAAAATTTTTGAAAGTTCAGACCATAAGGTAGATGAACCAGTACTTCAGAATTCTCCTGATCCTTAAACACATTCCTATAAATCATTTATTGAAAAATAACTTTCTCTGAATTGAGTGTTTCTCCATCTTCAACGTATTTCAGCATTCTAGAAACATTTTATTTATTTTTTACTTTTACCAAAAAATTCCCATTAGGTAAAGGTATATGTTGCTATAACTTTCTTCAAAGATGGGGAAAACAAATCACAGTTAATATTGAAGATGTTTACAGCAGCGCATTAAAATTTCTCTAACCTCAAAACCAGCAGCTATCCCACACACACATGCACTGCAGAAAACTTATTTTCTGCGTTCACAGGAAACTTCTTTCTGGATTTAACTTTTTTTAAGTTATGAATTCTCAACACCCATTGGTACAAATGTGCTATCATTTTTAATGTTTGGCGATTAAAAAAAGTTGCCAGAGAAAATGCTTTTGTGAAGGTCATTTCAGAGAGATTTAAAAACTGCTCTGTCAGTTACAAGGTACTTTTCCACACACTGCTTAAAAAAATAATTTACAAAAAGTGAGAAAAAATAATTAGTTAAAATGCAATATCATTTCACAAAATGTGAAATTGACAGTCCGCTCTTATTTTACATTCCTTCTCATGCTGGGATATCAGCCAAGTCACAGCTCGATCCAAACTAGCCAATATCAGATATGGATGGCAAGGAAGGGCATTCCATTTCCATTTAGCATGGGCATGACTTCGTGCCAGGGTAACGAGTGTCCTACAGCCAGAAAGCCCCATTGTGATTGGATCCATGCTGAAGAACCTGGGCTCCAGACCTCCAGTGTTCTGGCTCTAGGGATAGAACCAAGGAATGGTGCTGGCTAGTCTTGTGCACTTCTAAACCTAACATTTTGGCAGAAAAGCACAATTACTACAAAATGCCAAAGGGATTTCAAGAAACCTATTTTCAGTACATAAATACAACTGTTTTTGTCATGCAAGTGCTCAGCAGTTCATACCTAAGTCTGCTGTCACTGACAAGAAGAGTCACTCCATCCACCATTCAGCTTTCATGCCATTCTCTTGTAGACATACTCATTTCATAAGGAGTGCAAAGCCATCAAACAGCCTCCATTATTGAATAAAATGGGTAGTAAATAGGTGTTCTCATTTCCTTGCACTGGATTTTTATGAAAAAACAGCTCAAGGACAGCAAGACAGACCAGCCTAGAACAAGATGGGATACAGTACAGTACTCTGCCAAGATTTCCTCAAAACTGATAGGAGAAGAAAAAAAGTCGTCACACAATTCTGGTTTAGAAATCTCTTAAGCTCTCTTCCCTCCTGAAACAGGATATGGCTTCATCAGCACCTCACAAGTTTAAGATTGTGATCCCTGGCACAACACAGCATTGTCTGTAGCTGCGAGTTCAAAGAATTGTCTTCCTTCAGATTTCCAGCAAGGTAACTGAAGTCCTCCTTACTGTGCTGCTGTGTCCAGAAAGCCACTCCAAAACACCTCCCATGGAGGTGTTGGAAGGTGTTTTGGAGTGTGTGGAAGTCAAGATATTAAAGTCACTTTTATGGAGACATATGAAAAGCTGGTTTAAACAACTTCAGAGTTGAAAGCCACAGTCATCTTCTGGAATGGCTTACACTGGAAGACTTATTTTTCCTCTCCCTAACTCATCTGTTTCATTCACTACATGACTTTATTTCTGCACAGCAGAAACCCTAGAGACAACAGCTTCATTAACTGTACAGCTCTCATTCTCCAAATACCACCTATTAAACTGAGTAAGAATCCAGTGAAAGACAGTGTGTGAACATGTAATTAAAGACAATTATTATACATACTCACAGGGAAAATGGGGGGTAAATTAAAATTGAAGAAGTCACATGAATGCTGACACTCCTAACTGATAAAAGATACAACCTACAGCAGCTGTGTGAACCAGCAAGAGAGAAATGGAGCACATGTCTGCTGTCAGTGGATTTCATGGCTACTTGCCAACACCTGACCACATCTGAAACTCAGCAATTCTGGATTCTTCTCCAGATTCTTCAAGCAGTTCAAGACCTTCTGCATTTGTCTCTTCTAGTGAAGTTTATCACTCCCAAATAATCATCTTGGTTCAGTTCCTAGTGGTTTACTCCCTTCCATATTATGTTTCCCTACCTTCCACTTCAGCTGAGCACAACAGGCCCATTTCCTCACCCATATCCAGAGCATCATATCACCTAATCTGACTTCAAACCTTAATGCAGCCTCACTCCAGTCCAACTGCTTTCTCTGTTAATAATACAGCTCAAATATAATTGAGTTTCTTTGGAGTAAATGAATGTGGCATCTTTCAGGAATCGTAATAACATTTAAGCGTTCAGATCAAGTAAAAAGCCAGCCCCCAAAAACAAGAGAGTGCAGGAAAATAAAACCCATATCCTACCACACTTCTCATAATTCACATCACAGATACTTAGGAAATAAATTAAAAGAAAACGATAAATGCTTAGGTTTTTTAAACTTTACCTGAAAGCCTAATGGCACAACAGAGATAAAAGTAGAATCTCTGTTACCATAACTACAGTCAGCATCCTTATTGATATACATGATTAGATTATGATTACAGAAGGGCTTCCCCTACACTTAGTGGCAGCTCCTGCTTTCTGTAGAACTTCATTTACCTGTGGTAGTAGAGTTCATAAAACACAGACCAGGCTCCAACTATGATGCCTACTAATTTAACACATCTCCCAGAAAAAAAACCCAACAAAACAGGAAAGAGACTGTGCCTGAGGAAAAAGAAACAATACCAAGCAGAGGTTTCAGTGTAATTTCACAGAAGCTGAATAAAGATGTAATGACTTGAAACAAGCCAAAGACTCTTTCCAGGAGTCACTGGAACAGAACTGTACTTATCTGCAGTGGATAGTAGTGCTGTGAAGCAGCTTGCTTAGGTTGATGGAGAGCTGCTCACACACCTGAAGAACAGGGAGGGAGAAAGTCTAGAAGTGCCATCAACCAGGAAATGGAGCTGGCTTAGTTTAAAGGACAAAGAGAAACCTTGAGATTGAGCAGGAACAACCATGAAAAATAACGTCAGGGACTTAAACAAAAGGAAATAGGTTTTTTGTGATACCATGGGCAGACACCCATCCCATAAACAGTTTGTAAATTATCATCTTGACAATTCTAATCCCAGTTTGTTTTCCAGTTCAGCCAAAATCTAAAAGTCTATGGACAGCAGTAAACCAAAACACACACAAATTTTCTAGAAAAATGAGGACAAAAAATAAATGGTGCTATTACTTTGAATAGCAAGTACAATGGGTAAATGAAAACTTCAAAATACTCTTAATGAGATTGTGTGGCTTTCAGTGAAACAGTACATGAATTTCAGTACCAGTCGTGACACACATGGAGGCTAAGTTGACTATCTCCATTCAAGAATGAAGCTCTGGTATAATACTAGATAATGCTATAAAAATCAAGCGAATATTTTGTTGTTTGGAGGGGGGTTCCCCCCAAAAAATCAAATGCTAGTGATTATTAGGAAAAACCAAACAAAAAAGAGGCTATCATTGGACCACAGTCTAAACCCAGTTTGTCAGCATCTTGAATATTGTGTTGAGTTCTGATCACCTCATCTACAAGGACTACAAAGCTACAGGGGGAAAAAATATTGGAAAAAACTTCATGAGCAATAGCAATGACAAAATGATGCAGCAGCAGCAGCTAATTCATTTAAAAGCCACGACTACAACTCTCCATAGTCACCCGTGGTACAGAGAGCAGTTAAGTATCACTGTACACTCTAATGTGTGAGCTGCTACTTATCAAAATGAATTAGTAATTTAAAACAAAAGTTTGCTAGCAATGGGAGATAAACCCGCTGTACTCCTTGCCAAAAGATAAGTGAAAGCTAAATATTACACCAGGGGCTAGGCAAGTTCATGGAATAACAATCAAATGAGAGCAGCCAATTATGTACAACTCCACATCTGGTTCTAAAAATTCATGAAATGAAGACAGATATTAAGGGCAGTATCATAAATACTTGGGCTACTGTGTTTACTTCTGGAAACAGGAGAATGATATATGGTCCTTAAGCCTGATTAAGGACAGACATGTTCTTCTGGCTTCATCTGGGCTACAAAGTTCTGTGTAGTTTGGTAGTTAGGAACTTAGAGCAGGACAAAAAGCTTAGGTTGTAAATCAGCATGAGTTCCTGTCTCAAGCGAAATGCAGACTGATGTGCCACTTCAACTGCAAATTTCCCTACATGAGGTAGAAATCAAAGAAATAAACAAATTTCAGCTTCTGTAGTTTGCTAGTATTTACAAATCACCAAGCAAAAGCATCTCTGTGCACCACATGGCTGCTTTCTTAGTGCTTGTCAACAAACAGAACCACTTGTCCTAATCTGAAAAAAATCCCACAGAGTTTTCAGGGCAAAGAGCTTTGTCTGATCTATCTAAAAAACCCTATAACGCTTTTTGAACCACAAGAAAACAGAGTTTGTCAGTTTGCTTGCCTTTTGTTTTAGAGGCTCTCTTTTTCAAATGAGTACAGAATTACTCCACAACACATCGTTGGTTGAAAGGAAAGCCCAGCAAGCTCTCTTCCTTAAACATTTAAGTACGGCCAAGAACACTTAATGTCATCCTGACTACTTAAGACCTATTGTGTAGGTTCTCTGGAAAAGAACAAAAGGTATAAGATTCCTGTGACAATATAATCTCTCTTTAGGTCAAAATTGTATTTAACCAGCCTTACTTTTCCATCTTTCAAACAAAGGTAGGTCATCTGGATTCTTCTTCTCTAGGCAGATTTGGAAGGACTGTGGTGGCTTGATGAAGTTCTGGGATGAGTTGCTGAAGGAAAGCTGCAGGATGAATTGAATCTCCGCATTTCTGCCTCCTTTTTTCCTGTATTTTTGTGTAACCTGGCAACATAACTAGAACTAAAGACACCCTCTATTAAAGTTTCCTATTATTAGCTCAATGTAATAGAAGAAAACATTTATGGATACCTCAAAAACAAGTGGGAGAGATGAATAATGGGGTTTTCTTTGACAACTGTGTAACATCATATTCCTAATTTAGCTGGTATTGTGACCATACAGAAAAAAAAAAGGGATCCCTAAGAACCCCGTATACCTTAAATTTATCAACTACCTTCAGTAGTTAACGCTGCACTGTATCCATACAAATTTTACTTCTCATAGTGGATAAGCAAAAACCCAATATTTTTAAATCACACCTTAAAATCTGCTAACAGAAACCAGAAATAGACTGCGCTGGTTCATTTCACCCAGCAAACCTTACAACATGCTTCTCACATTTTAACCCTGTTATTTGCCTCAATTGCTACCTGCTGGGAAGTTTCCTTTGTTTCAGTCAGCTGAGACAGTCTCTCATTAAGCTCATTTCTTTCACAGCAAAACATCTGCAATCTTGACAATTGTTCCAGACATTTTCTGTAGATGTGGTACTACAGTAACTTTTTCAGTGAGCATTCCCTAATAGTCACTAATTGCATCAAATTAGTTTTCCTTTCTTTCTGCTTAGAATTCCTTGATGTAATTCAAGATCTAATATCAAGCAGCATGGTTAATTTGTGAAGAGTCCCCACCCAGCATCTCAACTGTGATCTTTTTATTATGACCTAATCACATACCCAAAAAAGGAGAAATGTGACCTCTTTTACACCTTTTTCAGCTGAGACAAACAAGTTCATTACTCCAGCTTTGGCTTTAAGCCTTAAACATGCCGTCACTTTTGCTGTGCAACAATCATCAGAAGATGGTGCACATTGTTTTGTAGATGTAAAGCATCTTAGAATTTTTTGCTAACCAGATTCAGTCAACATTTATATTTTTAGTCAATAAAACAAATATCCCATCAGGGAAGCATCTGAAGCATTATTCACTGAATTATTCAGACTGACATTTGCCATCTCCAATTATTAGTAACAAATCTGATCAGACAGAACACAGTCAAACCAAAAGTCTTCTGCTTTCATGTGAGCATCGTCTGCCAACTAAGCCCATAACTATTATTTAAATAGTAAATGGTCTAAAATCTTCTACACAGATTTTAAGAAAGCAACCTTTGCTGTGAAAGCTAACTTTGTGGAAATTGACTGATTCATGTTTTTCGTTGTTTTTAGTTCAGTAAAACGATGCTGAACCTGCTGTTGTGAAGCTGCTCTCCAGCATGCTGCATCCCATCATCAGAGGCTGTTATCCAGAACTACATGCTCAACACTTTCCTTGGTGTGACTCACTTAAATTTCAGATGAAGCAGCAACTCACCAGCTGCCTCCAAGTACCAGCTCTGTCAGTATTCCCTGTACTTGCCCTACAGACTGGTGCCAGCAGCACTGATCTGATTTTCACTGCAGCACAGTTATACAGATTACACACAGCATGTTATCTGATGAGTTAACAAAGTTTCTCTACATTTCTCAACTACCCTGAGTACTTTCTGTCACCTTAACTGTGGCTGCAGGGTGACAGCCAACAAAACCAGTGCGTCCCTGAGCTTGAAGAAGTGTAGCTAGTAATTATAGATGAAATACTCTGTTAGCTCTGCCTTACAAATTCAGTACCCACACTCACTGATCCTGTTAAGTTCTAAGGTTCAGAGTGATGCCACTGTTTCCGGGTAGATACTGGTCATTACACATTCTTTCACAAGTTTACAACTCAGCAAGTGTTGTCTGTCTCACTGCTTCACAAAAACTCCAAACCAGCGTAATACCACCCTTAACAATATTTCCCTTACAGGAAAGTTCACACACCAGCCTTATTTCGAGAACTCTTCATAGCTCAAAAATCCCAGCATTTCCTCTGCTGGGCTCTCTTATTTCAGTTTGAACGATTTATCTTTACTTCAGAAATTGAAGCTGCAACCAAGGCATGTGAACATCGTTCTTCTGAAACACACAATTCAACATACCTTGAACTATTTCCTTGCCCAGCTCACACTACTGCTCCTGTGATTTTATCCCTGTTTCACACTATTTTGTGCCCCTTGCAAATGATTTCTAATAACTACAGAAATTAATTTGCATATTCCCTATTTTTTCTTTCCTTATTAATACCTCATAGTCCAGTGCTAGAATCAAACTTATTTTTTAAACCACTGACTGAAAACACAACTATTGCATGTAAACGCACATAAGCATTAGTGGTTTTGGGGAATGGTCATACTATAAAATGCAGGTATGAAAGTCAAAAAAACACAATAGGAAGAAAAAAATCCTAAAGACTCCAAACAAAAAAAGGCCCAAACTCAAATGAAACAAATATTCCTCTTACTTCTTCTACATTAGTGCAACAACCTATTCATAACTAGCAAGATGTATTACTTCTCACAAGTTCCTTTATGTCCTGGTGAGCTACAGAGAAATTCAGATCCACCTGGGTCACAACTGACAGGAAGCATGAAGCTTTTGAAAGGCCTGCCACAAGGTTAGTAAATCATTCTGTTAAATAATGGAGGTACAACAAGATTCAGATCTCACTCTTACATTACTTGAATTCTTTCTTGAAAGAAGTAGCTTCTGCAGCTGTCAAGGGATTCATTAGACAAAGTTTGATTAATTTCACATAGCTAACAAGCTTAGGGCACAACACCCCAAATAATTTAAACCTATTGTGCCAAAACTCTTTCAAGGAAGAAACAGAAATATACACTGGCACAGGTTTCAACTGTATTTTTGGGTGGTTTAAAGAAAAAATAGAAACACTGTCCTTTTTTATGTCGTCATGTCTCTACAGTTGACAGAACAGTATTTCTTCATCATGACACAAACCTTGTTAAGAGTTTCAGAACAAAAAAAAACTAAAATAATTTTTGCAAACTTTTTTACCTAAATCTAAACTGAAACACTCTGCTTTAAACTGACTCAAGAGCATCCAAACAAGATGCGGTCCTACGAAATAACATCTGCTTAATAAATCACACACTGAAATTCAGTCAAATTATGTTTTGCGGGTGCAGACTGACTGAACCTCAGCAGCCACCCAATCTGTGTCTGAATGTCTTTATTTCCATCATTCTCTCCTCTTCCCTCAAATATGGATGTCTGCTGCTTCAGCTCTCAGGCTGCTGCTACATGCAGCAGCACAAGCCCTCATTCGTTATATCCATAAATTTTCAGTATAACCCAGAATCACTCAATCCTCTCTGCCCCAGCCCATAAGTGCAGCATACAAATTGCAAAATAAATCTCATTAAAAGAGCTGCAAGCTGAAGACTCATTTACCACATCAGCAAATCCACTGCTGCTTTTCTGATGTGTGTAGGCTACTGGTTACATGGATAGGGATGAAGACTTAACATTTATTTTTGAGACTTTCCTGTATTAACTAGGTAGTTTGGATTATTAGATTGTTAATAACATTAACAGGACCAACAGTAAATTCTTGGCCCTGTATACATATGGTGAGTTCCTTTTTGTCCATAGCAAGAAACACAACAGAAGTGGGGAGAATACATCCTTTCCAATTTCAACATGCTTTAGGCTCCTTTTGAAAGCTTCATTTGGAATTGGTATTTCAGGGAAAAATACTGTAGATAAACATGCCAGCCATACAAAGGTGATAGCTAAGGATGTCTGCTGTTCATTGCAAGGCTTGAAACAGGGTAATTATGGAAAGGTTTTCGCCACAGAAGACTGGAGTTAGAAATGTTGCAGTTATGTAGAACCTGCCTAGAGAGACAGGTGTACCTTCCATTGCAATGCCAGCTCTTAACATAGAATTTAGACAAATGTAATATTTTATAGATTTATGAACTGTACCAGATCATCACTCATGAGTTCTCTAAACTAGAAAGCTGCAATCAGAAAATTTCTCTTTTTTCCCCATGAGGTTTAAATCTATTTCGGGATTCAAAAAACTATTAGAAAACATATCTATTTAACTAAGTACTAGGAGAGCAACTAAAGCAATCAAATCAGATTATCAGACAGAATTCAGCATGTGAGTTAGACCTGCATTCTCTGAACACAAGTTTCTGAACTAAGTCAGACAAAAGCAGTATCAAAAAGGACAAAAGAAAAAGAAAAAACACCACCTCAGGTCAATAAAGTAAGAAACAATCATCTCATTCATGCTCATGTAGTGGTATCTTTTCGACTCTTGCTTAAAAATACCCCCAAAATTAGAGGACATTCTGCTTAAAAAGAAGGTAGCCACAAAAAGGCACCAAAAAAAAGGTGCCTTTTATCACTTGAATTTTATCACATTTCAGATTGAAGATATTCACTGCTAAATTTAACATTCAGCTTCTTCTGAAGCCAAAGGATGATTCAAAAACTGTAAAAAGATAAATGGGGCCAACCTCAGCATGGCAAGCCAAATTGGTTTAACAACCTTTTATATACATGAGGTAGCACCTTAACACATATTTGGTAGGAGAGAACATAATGTTCTGCACTCAGTGCTTCACTTACTGATCATTCCAACAAAACCTCAAGAACCTCTTTTTGATAAGGAAAAAAATCATTTCAGAAAGCGATAAATAGATCTGCTCACTATTTGTAGTTTGGGAATGCTGTAAATACTGTGAGCAAGATGGCACAGATTAACATCAAACATCTCTTAGCAGAGGGTTACATTTCACAGCTCTAACAAGAACCAAAGTCATCAAGAGGAAACAAAATTATGTTATTTAATTTTGCTTTAAAAAAAAAAATTCTTTAAGGATCTACCTGGGGACCATAAACAGCATCATGAATTGTGAAAGTCTGAATGCATTCTTACAGCATATGATGCTCCACGCTATTCAAAATAAAACATGAGACACATTTGGGAGTGCTTCCCAAACAGCATGGTTCCTTCACAAATAGCAGCCTACCTGCTTCCATGGAATTCAAAATTAACAAAGTTCCCATTAATTCAGTGAGGGCTGCACATAACCCAGCAGAGTCTCAGCTCCAAAATTATTTATCAATCTATTTGATCTCAAATCTCAAAAAACTTGGAAAACCCCAACAAGCACGTCTCCTCAGCAAGCAAGTCAGTACAAATACACTTTAGCAGGAAGGTCTGGCAAGCTTAATCACCAAGACAAATGCCTCAGTCATTATCCAGGATCAATCCAAAATATACCAAATTCCCTCCAAAGCTTCTGTGCAAGTGTGGTAATAAACCACGACAAACTTCTGCCACAAAACTACTCTTTCAGGACAAAATTAGTCAGCTAGAGGAATGTTACTAGGATTCCTGTGTAGAAAAGTAGATTAAGTTATAATGACTACCAGTGCCATATCAGCTTCCATTCCGAAGAAAATATATTAACAACCCTTTCTTCAGTAAGTAAAATTCACATCTTGCTGCACATTTATGCAAAGAATACCCCAAACCCTGAAAATCCTCTCAGGTCTGCATTTCTGTCCAAGACAAGGACTCACAGAGGAGCAACAAACATTCTCATTAGCTATCGTTCTTATCCTTGATGAAGAAAAAAATCAAATATACATTTTAAGCCCATATAGTAATATTTTTTTTAAAAGTTATTTAAAGAACTCAAAATGAAAAATTCTATTTGCCTAAAGAAGTCCTCTAACCAAGACCAAGTTAGCACTATTTTTACAGAAGTAAAAGTCTGGTTGTTACCCAGTAAATCTGTTGCTAGCACAAAGGAAACAAGTTTTAACATCAGTGAAACCACTGACCAAAGTATAAAACATGAAAAAAACACACATGCATCTAGTTCAGCTCAAGACTGGAAATGAGGCAGAATACATGAAAACCTTTTACATGTGTTTTTTAGACCAAGTCAAGTATTTTTGCTTTGCTTCAGATTCGTTTTCCCCACTAGTAGTTTCTAATAAGCTAACCTGTATTTTCTGCATCACCTAGTCAGTCATTTTTACAGAAGCTGATAATTCTGAAGACAGAGCTCACATGGAATTGTAAAACATTAACTTGCATTACTTCTAATGAAGTAGCTTTTAGACTCAACCAAAACCCAATTGTATTTCTCAACTACCTGTGAAGCTTCTATTGTTCTGAGCTTATATTAATTTTATCAGCATAGTTTTATAAGTTGCCTGAGAAAAACAGCAACATGTCAATTATCTTCAAAGATATTAGCTCTATTATTTCAAATGCTGCAGCAAAACTCATTTTTAAACACCCTGAAAATTACCAAAAAAGCAATACATTTAGCACTTCGTAATGACTGAAGAAGCCTTAGAAAGTCAATGTGCATGTCAGAGCTGTTCACAATCGAGAGACCTTTCACACCACGGAGCTTGTTTCCACTCCCAGCACTGACAGTCTGCCTGAATCGAAAACAGCAGGACAAACAATAATTGGGTATCTGCTTGCATATTAATGACCAGTATTCCATCTGCAAAAATGAAACCGTGTTATTTCAATCCCAACAGTAGATAAAGTTGCAGTGGGTTTCAAGCCTGACAGTTTCAGCAGCTGCAGAACAGCACCAACACTGCAGACAGCACGGAGCACGCCAGAACAGCGCTGACTGGCACCGCTGAACATTGCTTCAGAAGCTCATAAAACATTCCCAGATAATGACACATAGTTTCTTCCTGCAAATTCAAACAGCTGGTTCTCACTGATACACAGCTTTGTCAGTGCCAAGTTAAAGAAATCCTGCACATGATCACAGGGAAACTCTGCTTTCACCATCCTAGCCAGCAGTAAACACAGGAAAGTGAACACACACACTGGGTTTACCTGCCAAAAATCACAATATTCCAAGTTGGAAAAGACCCACAAGGATCATCAAGTCCCACTGTTAAGTGAATGGCCCATACAGGGATCAAACCCACAACCTTGGCATCATTAGCATCATGCCCAAACCACATGAAGCCTTTAAGATCTGCCTTTCCTCTAGGAGTGTTCCACTTCTGCATAAGGTGCCAAAATTTCACTAAGTCCCTAACAGGGCCTGTAAATTCATCAATAAGCACTAAAAAAAATAAACATTTGAAAAGCATCTAGGTTTGATCTGCAACACAGATCATTAAAACTAAATGTACTAACAGTATTAGATCCAGGCAGTTAACGCAGTTTATTTTATCATGGACTGAGGGAGAGGTGTCCTGTTTGTGGCAACTCCACTGACACTTGTGGAGCTGAGAGAAGGATGTCCCCCAAGCAACCTCCCTCTCATGTTAATTCCAGAGTGAAACTTGAAGTGCAGTAACCATTATAAAAGTATCTTCCAACTTCTGTCATCTCTCTGGCCACGAGTATCACGACAGATAAGGAAGACAGTGACATCACAGGCTTTCATTCAGTACAAAAATCAAATGCTTCCTTTGTTTTCCTTTCATGGTGCTGCAGCTACAAAGTCTGTTACTTTAAAATAAATAAATAATATGTTGCCTCTCCATAATCTTGAATATTCAGAATGGTTTCAGAGAAAGCAGTGGATGGCTATAACTATCAGCATTTTAACAGAGTTTCCTTATAACTTCAGCAAACTCCTCTTTCATTGATTTTGGAGTTTTTTAACTGACTTATGACCAAAAGAACAAATAGAGAAAAGGGGTTGCTTTCAGACTGCAAAAACAAAAACCCCATCAGTGTTCTTTCCCACTTAAGAGGGAGTCATGTTAACTTTGAAACAGGCATTTCACCTTTTCAGGGGGAAAAACTCAACTATCTCTTGCTTCACCATGAGCATCTTGTCCTGCAACAATTTCAGTTTGATGACATAAGCATCTTGTCTTGCAACAATTTTAGTTTGATGACATAAGCAAGCTCATCCCCAGCTCTCCCCCTCATCTTCATATAGCAGAGTGGTTACAGAATGTACAATATCATCTGAAGTGTTACTCAGCACACCAGAAAAGCCTCCCTTTCACTGGATATGGTGCAAGTTAATCTCTCAATAAGGGAAGACACTGAGGGTGCAGAAATTCTGGTTATTTCACAATTCCTTCCATCTATGCATAGCCAATGTATTCATCAACTTACTGAGCCAAAACCAACGTGCTACACATATTTTAAAGAATAATCTTAATGAGAGTGAAAAAGCACGAGTTATTTAGGATCAAACTGTAAAAGAATAAATTACTTGGGATTATATGCATTGAGTTCAGTTGTGTTTTTTAAACAGAAGTAAAACAAGTATTCACAAATACTTTCAGTGAAATAAAAGCGTCTGGCTATGATAAAGTGGATTCAGATTCATCTTCCTATCCCCTTATAACTTCCTTCCCTCATTACATGGTAACCTGTTAGGAAACTGATCACTAAAAGAATAGGAAAAACATAAGGACTGATGCAGATGAGAAGTCCTTTCACATGCTTATTAGCATTCCAGGCAGAGCATAGGAATCCTCAGAATGACCTGTTGTGTTTTTATAATCCTCTAAAAGAAAGCAGTCAGCATTTCAAGCCTTTCCAAAAGCTGTTTATAATGAAAATTGTCAAATACCTTAATAAATTTTCCAGCTCTATATAAAAATTCTTCTCAACAGTGCATACAGTAAGCACATCAAAGACAACAGTTAGGGGTGCAAAGGTTTTTCTGTTTCTTTTCTTCTCAAGGCAGTATTTTTTGCCCATTTATGAACTTTTCCTGTCTGCAAATTAAGTCTATGATCTAAAAGCTGTAAAAATCTTTTGATTTTTTATCTGGCTTTCTTACAAACATCTGCTCAGAAAAAAAGTTTTGTTTGACATCATTCAAGTGTTCAAAAGAAAAACAGCAACATTTGCTTTGCAAGGTGAACTGAGCACAGAGTTTGCTAATATCATTTTGAGCTTTAGAGAGCCAGAAAGTTAAGTTGAAAATTAATAAAATTGGCCTTAAAACCTTTGGAACATTCCATCTGTGTGGAGACAGAGCACAGCAAAGGTACTGCAGTGGCATAACTGTGGGATCAGAGTCAGATTAAGACTCCTGGCAGCTGCCAAGAGAAGTAAAATGCCTCTTTCAACATAATAAGCCAGCACATCTCTATATTTCCTTAAAGCCAGGATATTTTAAATTAATGTGTACAGTCACATATCTGTGGAAAAACAAAGCAAATTCACATTATGGCAGAAATAAATTTGCAATCCATAGGAGATTTGGCTATTCGTGAAAAACTACTTCCTTTTCAAAGGCAAACTGATTAAAGACAAAAATGGATATTATTTGTGATATCTGCATGATGATGAAGGTGATGCTCTTTAGTAACTGGATTTAGACAACTAACTCATTTCATGCAGGCCATTAGACAGATGGCCACAACTTTCAATCACGTCCAGCCTCATGGCAGTTCAAACTCATGACCAAGAGGTAAAAAGCTTTGTATGCTATTAATAATCTCCATGCCATCTGTTCTCTGTAAATGGAGACACTCTAGGACGATTCTCAACATATTTTTTATTACAATATTTATTTCAAATCTTTCCAGAAGCTCACTATTTACCACATCAAGTTCTCTTCATTTGCCAAATATTAATTTCTCTCATGGGAATTAGCTATGAAAACACACGAGTTGCTTCTAGCGAGCGAACTTCAACTGGCATAGCACCCTAGAACTGAACAGCCTTTCCCATCTCTTAGTTGAGAAGTATGTGTTGTTCAAGAGCTTCTCCAAAATTTTAAATAAAACATCACTCACATTTTGCTGATCTCACAGATGTGCTACATTTGAACACACAAATTCCAGAAAATGCTTTAATAGGAAAACAACTGAAATTAAACCATTGTGCTAAACACCCTTAACAGCACATATGGATTTTTAACTTCCTGATGAGGTGGCCTCGGCCAGCTGCCAGGCACCCACCCAGCTGCTCTCACTCCCCCTTCTCATCAGTGGAGAAAAGATGGAAAAGCTTGTGAGTCAAGATAAAGGCAGGGAGATCATTTACAAATTAGTACCACAAAAAATAGACGGTTCTTGGAGAAAGTTAATTTATTACCAAATAGAGTTGCACAGTGAGAAACAAAGACCAAGACTAAAACACATTGCCCTCCTTTGCTCCCTCATTCCTGGCTCCTCCATCTCCACCCTCCCTGGCTAGAGTGGACAGCAGTTTAAGGTCAGTCCCCAGCTCCTCTTTCCTGCTCCTTCCTCCTCGTGCTTTTCCCTTGCTCCTACATGGGACCCTCCCACTGGCTGCAGTCCTTTGGGATAAAAATGTTCCTGTGGGGGCCCTCCATGGCCTGCAGTGGGGGGATTTGCTCTGCTGTGGTCCACAGGCTGCCAGGGAATATTTGGCCCACCACATTTTCACTGGGAACTGCAGAGGAATCCCTGCTCCTGCAGCTGGATCTCCTGCTCTCCCTGCTCCCTTGGGGCTCTCAGGGCTGTTTCTCACTTTCTTCCCTTCACCACCAGGCAGTGCTGCCCTCCCTCAACCCAGCTGTCCCCAAAGCATGACCACAGTGGCTATGAGATCAGCTGTGCCATGGGGGGGGCAGCTGGGACCAGCTGTGTCCAGCACAGGGCAGTCCTGGCCACCTGGCAGCCCCTGGACACCCACACCCTGTGTGCTGTGGCTCAGGCTCCTATGTCTCATGTCACCAGCTCAACCCTAAGTTTTTCAGCATTTCTATAAGACTAAAAACTCATCCCAACGAGAATGACATGATATTGAAAGTGCAGTGCTTGTTGTTTCCCCTTTCCTTCTTTTCATTTCTCCCCAAGCTTCCACAGAAGTTCACCACCGGTAGCTTGCTCCATGGACAGCAACAAATTCTTCCATGGCAATGCCACCTCTAAGCCTGAAGAAGTCTGACATGCAAACCACGGTGCTGCTCCCAGGTGGCAGACAGGGCAGGCTGTCCCCAGCCCTGTGGAGAGCCAGGGACTGGGCACCCAGCCTGGCAGTGCCAGCTCCCCAGGGCACTCAGGGTCACGAGCAGGCAAAAGGATTGCAGGGCAGCTCTGACACGCACAGGCTCATCTGAACTAAATACTCCACTAACAGAGGGTTTAACTCCATATAGCCTTTTCCTCTCTGCTGGCAGGGATCTAAAGTCCTGATAAAGAAGGCTGACAGATCCAAGCACCATAATCCATGGATGCTGGCAGCAAAAGCAGATGGAGGGCTTTTAGGAAAACACAGCCACTTCCACGCACTTACAGATCTGGACAAACGTTGCAATGAGGTAGGACTCTCCTTCCCTAGTTGTCTTTTGCCCTTTTTATCTCCTGTTGTTCCTTAAGGAGTTTTTTCTCAGCAATTTTGGCATGTTGAAAAATAAGACACCACTTTAAGAACAGGCAAAAGCAAATTAAACAAAAACAAAACCCCAGAACCATGCATCCAGTACAAAAATGTTGAAAAACTGCCCACTGGGAAGCAGCTGAGAAAAGTGACAAAGAGGTTTTCCTGGATTTATGTCAAAGAAAGCAAGTGACCTCTGTATGACCAAAAGCAACTGTCCAATATCAAACAGCTTATGCAACATGTATGTCCAGGACTGAAATATACTTTGCCCCCACACCATCCAATAATACTCCACTGAAAAGGCAGGGACACTAAAGAAAGACCTTAAACTTCCATGAACACACTTGTTTTCCCAACTAGCCCCCCTGATTTCATGTTAAAGTGCCTGCCATTTTTTGCCTCACCAGCTTCTCAGAGATCACTTTCATGGAGAAAACCTCTGTGGAACAATGAAGGCAATGCAATCTTGGATATATGGGAGAGTGGAGAAAAAAGTGATTGTCAAAAAGAAGCGTAAAGTGGTAGAACACTGTGAAGGCAAAAAATCCACACATGTTAAACTTAACTTCTTATAAAGAGAACCAGGTATAAAATTTTTCATTTAGTTTGAAAATGAAGCAGTATGAAATAACCATCTACTATTTGACTGCTTGTATTTTAGGTTAGAGTTTTGCTTTTCAGAAGAGGTAATACAAGATAAATCTCAACCATTTTGTGTGAAATCCAGACATATTAATTTGTCATGATTTCTTCTTTTTTGGAATGGGCAGTATAGCTTCTTGAAAAAACTCATTTAAATCACTTTTCATAATATTTTACAAATAGCAAATGTTTTCCAAAATGCTGACAAACACAAAGAGACATGGCCATGATGTAGACCAGGGACCACAGTCCTGCTACACAGCCAGATGTCCTATTACAAAGCTGTCTTACTAGGCAGAAGGAATGGAGAAACAGAGCAACACTACATCCTCATTGATCTATCTTCATATCATCACTTGATCTTCCAAAGAACAGCTGTGGAAATAGTGAGCCTACTTGTGATTATCCTTCATGTTACAACTGCAAGTATTCATATCTGGAGTTCCAATGTAACTGTTTTCTAATAAGCAGTATGCACCACATACTCTCACAGGAGATACAGCTCCTGTCAGAGGCTGTGACAATCTTTCACACAAAACTAGTTTTTGATGGTTCTTTTGTGTGATTGCCAGCCCCCATTTTGTTTTGTATTTCAAGACTTTCCCGCTTTATTACAGTCACAGCAGTTTTTTCTTGTTCTTATCCTCACAGAACTCAGGTAGAAAAACACAGAAGCCACCAAACAGGCTTAGAAAAACAACACACCACCTTTCCTGATGTACATTCAGACCTTGCAATCCTACCCACAGACCACTTCAGCAGTTTTATCAAGCTACCACCTTTTGGAAAACAACTGGCCAGAGCTAAGCAAATAGCTGCCTGTATTGGGTTTGCATGGCAAGGTTTTGATAGCCAGGGGTGCTCTACAGGGGTGTCTGTTGTGAGAAGCTGCCAGAAGCCTCTGCCACCATGTGTGACAGAGCCAACACCAGGCAGCTCCAAGGTTGGTCAAGGCTGAGCCCATCAACAACAGCAGCACCTCTGAGGTAACAGATTGGAGAAGGAGCGGGAAAACCTGCACAACAGAATCAGCAGTGGGAGAGAGGAGAGAGAATGAGGAACACCTCTGCAGACACTAAGAGAAGGAGGGGCAGGAGCTACTCCAGTTGTCAGGGCTGAGATTCCCCTGCAGCCCGTGGTGAGACCATGGTGAGGCAGCTGTGCCCCTGCAGCCCAGGGAGGATCACAGGGATGCAGAGATCCACCTGCAGCCCAGGGAGGATCCCACACCAGAGCAGGTGGATGCCCAAATCAGGTGGGAACACAAGACACAATGGGAGTAAGCTGAAATAAAGGAGGTCCAAACTGGCTACAGTGAGAATCTCCCTCCTTGTGAGGGCAAGCAGCCAGCAATGCAGGTTGCCCAGAAAGCCTGTGCAATCTCAATCCTTGGAGGCTTTCAAGCTCCTACTGGATCAAGAGCTGAGTAACCTGGTCAGACATTACAGCTGATGCTGCTTGGAAAGCAGGAGGATGGGTTAGAAATCTCCAACGGAACCTTCCAACTGGAAGCATCCTATCCCATGCTAGCATATTAGAAATTGCATGTATACAAATGTGTTTTCTCAATTGATTATCATCCATCCATTAACTTGCAATTAAGTCTCCTACAATACCTGAGGAGCAGGATATTTAAGTATAACAAATTACAGTGATTTCTTATTTACAAGTATTAAAGAAACTGAAATTATTGACTTACTGAAGGAAGTGACATCCTCTCTTAGCTAGTCTCATTGAAGTAGTGAAAATGAAAAAGAAATGTTCAATTGTCTCTTTTTTACATATCCCAATTTTAATGTTTCTTTTAAATCAAAGTATTTGCAAATAACTATGACCAGGCCAATTTAAACTTCAGAATTCCCGAACTTTAAAATCAATTAAACTATTTTTTTTGTAATTAAACGGATTACAGTAGAAACATCTGCTTCAACTGGATGTTTTCCAGAGTATTTACAATTCAAATGCAGCTGCATTGTTTAAATACAGAAGTAGGAATAATAAAACAAAATAAGAAGAAAACCCCAACTAGTAATCAGAGGAGAACATGTCCAAGTCTTTACTTATGCCTGATCAAATGAAAAACCAATTTAACTGCAAGTATTAGGTGTTGAAATACACCTTCAGTCAGTGTTTGAAATTCAAAGCTGCCAGCTGCCCTTACCAAAGGAAAAATTAAGTATTTCTTCAAAAATCCTCAAAGGCAGAAAGAAATAAAATTATAAGGTGAAATGTAAGCCATTGTCATATTTCAAAAGTATTGAGTTGGCAGGTAATCCCCTTTCAGATGAGCTCCTCTGTCCCTATTACTTTGTAACTCCACATCAACTTAGCCACTGTAAGGAATGGAGGGAAGGAATTCCATCTCTCCCTATAATTCCATTTTGTTCATTTCTGCTGCTGTGCCACCCACACTCTGACTGCTGGCTTCTGGGCTGTGGAAGGGATCCAGACACAAAATAACCTAGCAGAATGATTAGCTTTAATCTGCAGGTTCTCAGATCCTGTGCCATCACAGAGACACTTCTGGCCTTGCTGTTGAACCACCAACCAAAAATGTTTCTTAAAAAAAAAAAAAATCACTGTATTTGAAAAAAAAAACCCACTTATGTCTGTGAATGCAGTAAAAACATAAAAGGCTGCTTTATAGATAACATTTTGTAAGTTTTCATGTTCTATTTTAACTCTGTATTTATTTGGATGGCATTTGCTCTTCCAAGGAATGCAAGAAAAAAAGAAACAGATATTTTTCCACATTTAAAACTTGAAGCATATATACAAAGTAGTAAATTTTCTCATCCAGCATTAGATGCTCAGAAAATTAAGTTATCCCACTTATACACACTAATACATCTAAACCAAGCATCTTTAAATCAAAGAAACCACCGAAAAAAACTAGCAATGGTAAGTTTAAAGACCTCCAAACAACTACTGAAGAGAAGGGGAAGAACTGTTCAATTAAAATAAATAATTTTCAAAGACAGTATTTTATACCACAACACAACAATGACAGCCAAGAAACCATGGCTAATAAACATGAAATCATTTCATAATATAATTTGTCTTTGAAGCAAAGGCTGCCAGATTCCAAATTTGTATATTTAAAACCCTGAACCATGTGCCAAACTCAAATATGCATCTAAATGAGCGTCCAAGAAACATACATGTCAAAGAAGAAACAAGAAACACACGTCAAAATTCCATAGCTACAGTATTAGCACATTTGACAGTCTGAGATAAATATGATCTGTGACTCTCACTATAGAAAGCATGAGTTGTACAAAGTTTTACTGCTCATGTACTGAAATGTCCACCATTAAAGAGGGAAGTTTAATAAACTCAGAGAAACAAAAAAAATCATATATTAAATAGGTCATGCCTAAAAAATTATATAAAGAAATACACCATCACTGAGTACTGACTAAATACGTCACTCATTAGCTGAAATAAGGACTACCATTGCTTTAAACCTAAAGAGTTTGTAGAAAGTATTTTGCAATATAATACAGTATTCTCAAAATCCCTACCTCTATTGAATAAAAAACGTCAGTCTGCTTGACAAGGAATTTCTCTACAGCTGTAAGGCGGTAGAGAAAAATGTAGGTGATAGTAAAAAGGAGCTGATAATAGAATAAATTAAGAGAGTTGCTCACATCTTAGTGCATGAAGTCATTCTTACATTTTCTACTGAATTTCTCTGAATCTTCCACTGGCCTTTTATCAGAATGTCAAAACTTACTCTGGTGAACGACTGAGAGCAACACCAGTTTAACTTCAGTTCCTGCTGGCAGCTGAATCCCTAATAATTGGCACAGATTAACTTTGAGCAGCAGAGGTTGCAATGCAAAGAGAAGCTCTGACAACTACATGTGGATGGAAAACAAATGAACATTACCCTGCTATTCTAAGTAATCCATTTTAAGTAATCCAACTCAAAGTCTGACAGAGCCATAGTGAGAAAGCAACGTGAATTGCAATAGGTGTCTAAGCACTCAAAAGCAGAACTGTTCGTGTGACACACTAGTTCTTACAAGCAGAAACAGACCTCACTTAAAGTTGCAGTGGCTTTTAATTGTATTTCTTTAATTGTATATTTGCTTTAATACATTTATTTTCACTTTATTCTCAGCTTGGTTTACTCCTTGATTTCACACAAAATATTGTCTCACATGAATTTTTTTGAAACAAAGTGGACTTTTTCATAGTTAATTCTTGTAGCAGTTTTGTGACACCCTTCCAAAACTAGTTCTTTTCAAAAACATCAACAACAAGCCTAAAACACAAAACTTAATTTCTGAAGGCATCTACCCAAAAAACAGCACCACTATAGGGTTGCAGTAACCTAGACTGATTCATTACCTTTGAGAACAACATAAGGAGATGGTTCAGTTTACAAGAAAAGATTGAGTTATTTTTAGCTTGCAACCCCACCAACTTCAACCTGGACATTCAGTTAGGACGATTCTGCATTATTCACAGCAAAAATTTCTTAGAGAAACTTTGCTGCTGCTGCTGCCTGTGAGACCTCTCTCTACAGGGAGCTGCTGCAAATGCAATCCAGCAGGCACGGCAGCACCGCTCACGTTCAGCTGGAACAGCTGTGATTCCCTGCTTGCACAGACACAGCTCTCACCCAGCGCAGAGAGCAGCATCACAGGCAGCCAGGGAAGAAGCTTGCTACCAAGGTGAAGTAGCAGATTCTTCCCAAATTGAAGAAGACCTAGTTAAGTCTTAGAGAACTCTGGCAAAACTTTTCCCAAGCTAAACACTGAGAAATAGAAGGAAAAATTAAAAGGGAACATCATCTTTCATTTTAATTACCTTCCACTGCCTTTATCTGCCACTGCCTTTAATTCTGCATTAATTCAATTACAGATGTTTGTGCATCCAAGCTACTCAAAGCAGCACATCTGAATCTTTTAAACAGAAGTAACTTTTGCAGCTGTACACTCTTGCCAGCATTTTCTGAGCATGCACTGACCATGACAAAACCCAAACTTTTTTTTTTTAAATACTACAGGATATAGAAAGTTATTCTTTATTCATTGTCAACTTTTACAGCACAATTCAGACAGTCCAGCCTACAACGGATTTTGGCAGGCAGATACGAGCATATTTCCTCTGACAGCATTAGCTCTGCCCACTGAGCACATGGACAACGTCAGACTGAAAGCAGCAACTTGTGCTGAAACACAGGATACATCAGTTTAAACATCCATTGCTTACAGCTGACTTTAGGAGCAGAGAAAGTCTGTCTCATCTCTGCCCATAATATCCACCATGTAATTAACTACACAACCCCGTACCATGTACAGAACATAGTAACTCAATTTATGCAGTGTTGCCTAAGGAAAAAGTATGTAAAAGATACTAAGCAAAAATACTAGTGCTGGGTTTTAAGTAACTGAAAGCTTTTCTAAGATCTGTTTATGAAAAGGAAAAGTCTTTGCACTGCACTATCAGAAGAGGCCTGGAGGTATCACGCAGACTGAACCAGTGCCTCTGCTCACCTGTTCTCACTAAGGGACAGTGTTGAACCTCCTTCTCACTGCTCAGCCAACAGGACTCCACAGATATCACATTCCTGCTTTTTTCCCACATCAGGTGGGACTCTCTCAGTGATGTCTAGAGCCTTTTGCATAACCATTCATCTCTTCAGAGGTGCAATGCAAGGCTTAACAGAAATTAACCCAAAAATAAAAAAACTATCTTATAAACATTTAGGTTGGAAAACACCTCCAGGATCATCCAGCCTGACCATTAAACCTAACACTGCTAAGTACACCACTAAACCACGTCCCTGAGCATCATAGCGACAACTTTCCGAACACTTCAAGGGACAGGGACCCACCACTTCCCTGGGCACTCTGTTCCAACATCTGACCAAAGCTTTCAATGAAAAGCTTTCCTAATATTCAATCTAAACCTCCCCTAGTGCAACTTGAGGCCGTATGCTCTTGTCCATCAGATTATTACCTGAACAACTTAGAACATAATTGCCTGTGTGTGAGAAAATATCACAAAAGCCTTTTCATTTATCTAACAACCAGAATCTGCAAATACAGGCAACGAAAGGAAGAAAAATGAGAGCTAAAAACTAAAAGCTCCTCATAGTTGTCCTTGAAAATGATACACTTTAAATTAAATTTCTGAAAAAAATAAATTGCGACAATGCTAAAGCAAATCCAAAATGTACATACAAGACTTCCATAGGAAAAATTAAAAGCATGTTAAGCTTCAGTATCTGCAGCTTACAGCTGAGAAACTGAGGAAAAGAGACTAATCAAATCACAGGACAGAATACTCTGCCACTGCTGCTTTTTTGCAATATGCACCACGACACTACTTTTTAAGTTTATCTTCCTTGATAACTCTAAACAACAATTTTTAATAACAGCTTTAATAATTACTTTAAATCTTAAGCTTTAAACCTGTAAAACTCACCAACCTCACTGGCAGAAAGCAGCAAGAGCTGGGCTACTCCCCCAGCAAGGAGCTGTGGGTGAGCCCAGCACAAAAGGTGCCTCCCAGGCAGAAAAAAAGTCCTGAAGTGCCTGAACAAGGGGAGCAGGGACACAAAGTGATGGTCACAGGTGCCACCAACACAATTCCCGGGAGCAGCAGGGAAAGGAATGAGCTAAGAACAAGCAGGAAAATCTCACTGATGTTTAGGAGCAAAGCTGGAAACAGGGCAGGAGTAGCTCCCTGGCCTGAGCTTAAATGGAGCACCACGGCCCAGGGGAAGGGGGTGTGGGCTCCAGTGCCAGGTGATGCTGGTCAGGGCAATTAAGGCTATTACTGTCCTTGGGAGCCTGACGGATTTTTTTAGCTTACACCACTCACCACAAATTAAAGTCATTTTTGACAAAATTTGTTTAAACAGATACCTTTCTGTCCACCAGGGTTTAATTAATATTAAAATAAAATGCCATTTAAATACCTGAACAAGCATTAAGCAGATGAACTACAAGGATGAGCATTAAAAAAAAAGTGTTTTACATATTTTTCTTAGTCTTGTATCAACAATATTCCGGTTGGGCTTATTTTCAAGGAGCAAGAACAGTTGACAAAAAAAAAAAAAAAAAAAAAAAATGCAGTTGAAAGGAAGCTCAGAAAAGTTCATCATTGCAGACAGCATAGAGGCAAACAAACCCTTATATCTCCATGATTTTGATGTATTTTTTGAGTAGATTAATAGAATCTGTAATTAACAACGGGGTAGAAGGCTTAAGGATTAAAGTTTGACATTCCTGGGTTTTGTAAAGGGGACTGATACTTCAGAAAGCTGTTGGAGTCTTGTCAAGTTGTCAAAAAGCCGAGGACAGGGGTGGACTTACACAAAAGGCTTTCAAAAATGCCTCTTTCCCAGGTGCTTAAAGAAACAAAGCTGCCACCAGGTGTAAGATCCAGCAGGAGGAAATACCTGGCTAAGGAACAGTGCAGTAGCACATGGTCACAGTTCACAGCAGGGAGAAGTCACTGGGGGAGCTCTGCAAGGACTGATACTGAAATTGGAGATATTCAATTAAGTGCTCTAAGATAGCAACTGGATGGACCATTATTAAATTATCTCAAAGAAGAGATGAATAGGAAAGTAATCAAGTTTGCTGATTAAAGTCAGCTGTTGAAGATAAGATGACTGAACATGAACCAAACAACTAATTAAAGAGGAAACATCACCTGTAACACAGGTATTATCTTTATCATAATTTATTGGAGATGAGGATAATATTCCAGAGAAGTTTCACCAAAGATGTTCACCTTGCTCTTACTTTCTTTTGCCACCTTTCTTTTACTGCTGTTGTGGGCACAACCAGTCTTACATTCTACATGGAAAAACCACCTACAGATTCTGACTAGGAATTCACATCAGCTGGAGCATCACAAATTCCAAAGTGCCTAATCATTAAACTCAGCTAGAAACATGCAAGCTCTTTTAACAAAAAAATGTATTTAAAAATGAAAAAAAAAGTCTCACTTTGGGCAAGGCAGGCACCTAATTGCAGTGAGACTCTGCTTTTGCAACACTTAGAAAATTGCAAATTACTTGCATCATTTGGCTACTTATCCAATTAATTTAGACTCAGTTTAAGCTGTATATACTAGTAGAGGTCACATCAGAATAATGTAGACAGCTATTTTAGCTAGAATATTTACAAAACTGTTTCTGCTGTATTATTTTGTGACAAATTTCACACTGTGAAGATTTCTGCTTCTGTAGTGCTTCAGCTGTCTGTGCTGACAACCTCTCCTGGTCTGTGAAAAGTCAGCATATTGTAAACTTTCCTGTCCAAAGCAGACTTTTTGTCCTCCATTGGTCACTAAGATTGGATAACTGCATCACATATTTCACTGTGTTATACCTTAAGCCTGATGCAACAGCCTAAAGCTACTAAATTAAGGTGCAAACTACTTTTTAAGAATCATATTTAGCCAAGAACAAATTGATGTCTTGGTCAGGACCAGGAACTGATAATAGATCTTAAAGGCAGTCCAAACTATATTTTTCAGTCAAAAAATTTTAAAAACCCAGAAAAGATACTCCCACAAATGTTGAATTGGTAGGGGTCCATGCCTCCAGCACAGCATATTGCTTGCTGTGCAATACATCACAGCTTGCACATTAAAACTCACATTTAAAATTACCTTCCTATCTATAAAGGGGAAACAACAGTTGTTAAAAAAAAATATTATTTAAAAAAAATTTAAATGGTTCCATGGTTTATTAAGGGAACTGTAGGTCCATGCTCCTGACTGCTACATTAGTCAAAATAGCAGGGAACATAAAGAGAGTAGAGTTAGTAAAATGTGTGGAAAAATGTGATTTATATTGGAAGAGTCAACATGGATTTTTTGAAGAAAAGCCTGGAAACATAATGCAGTTCTGTGAGGAACAACAGCACAGGGCTAATGATGTTCCATCTAAGGAATTTACAAAGATTTTCAAAGGCTTTTAAACAAAGCCAGAATCATTCATTATGGGGTTTGGGTTTGTTGTGTTTTAAAAGGAAATCAGGCAACCACCTGAGATAACAAGAAAGGCATAAGCCACAGATTGTAAATCCTCACAATTCATTTCAAAACATGTTTAAAAAGGTCAGTCAGGAGCAGTCAACATGGATTTACAAAAAGCAAATCATGCTCGACCAACCTAATTTCCCCCTGTGACAAAGTGACTGTCTATGCAGATAAGGAAAGCACAGTGAATGCAATGTACAGTGATTTTAGAAAGCTTTTGAACGTGTGACACAGCATTCAGATTTAAAAGCTGAGGAAGCCTTCCAGTTGACAAGTAAAAACTCTGAATTAAGTGACTCAAGAGATTCATCTGGCATTACAAATAATATACACAGGCACTGAATATTCCATCCTGTTTGAACAATGAATTTATTACATTAGTTATAACATAAAAAACACTCTGAACTTTATATAGGTACTACAAAGAAGCAGAGTGTCTCAATGGCAAAAAGCGTACACATGACAGAAAGAAAAGCAAATAACTGGATATTAACCTGAGCATTAGAAGGCAGCACCAGAAGAGCAGTCTAATTCAGGAATTAGATTAATAGTCATTATTATTTCTCTCTCTGTCTCCTGTCTAAAATCCTTCTTTTTGCTTATTAGCCAGATCTAGTTCAGAAAGCTACATGAAATGAAGGTAATTTGGTGGAGCCCAGATTGGTGGGTTTGTTTGTTTGTTTGACATGTTTCCTAATTCTCTGGAGTTAAACAAGAACATGGTTGGTTGGTTCCATCTGACACTTTACAAGAACCAAGGAAGTGTCAGGAAGAACGATGGCTAGCAAGCCAACTACATCAAATAGTAGGCAACCTGATTACCAGTCTTTAATAAAGGTTAAAAACAATACAGCAGGAGAGCACATGTATCAAAACAAAGTGTTTTGACAGACCCGAAATGTGTTTTCTTTCGAGAATTTGTCTCTTGGGTATTTTCCATTTTCATCTGGAATGGACAAAACAAAAACAACACTTTCCCATAGGAGAAAATAAAACATAAGCTTGGTTATGTCTCTAATCTCATTTTTCAGCAATGAAGAAAAAAATACCCGATGTCTTCCATCTCCTACTTCCCCACTATCAAAACAAAGTTAGACAGGGATAAACTAATATTCCCAGAAGAGAAAATATCTGCACCACTTGCCCAGCAGTCCTGCTGAAGCTCCACTTCAAGCACTTTCGTTCATCCCAGTTATCTAGACAAACTGGTATACTGGTGTCTGATAGCCAAATCCCCATGTCATCCTTCCCACAGCTGTTTTGCTTTGGTTTCATGTAAGTTAATTGTTTACACACAATATTGGCCTTTTCTGGTACTAAGCACAGTTCCTACTTTCATAGCTAAATAGAGTTATTCTAAGCTGTGCCAAGAAGTTACAGCATGCTATTCAGTAAAATTAGAACAAACAGGAAAATTTGTCATCACATAAAATGCAGCACTAATTCATTTTTCATGACTGAAAAAACGTAATTATAGAGCATTTCTGATATAAAAGACTTTGTTGCATAAACTTAACACACAATTTGCAAGTTCCAACTAATTAAAAAAATATTTAAGAAGTGAATGGTTTTAGAATGTTGTATGAATTAAGGTTATGAGAAGAGTGACAGAATATTCATTCATACTTATTTTTAATCAGCCAACTGGGATACCAAGATATTGTTTATGAGGGTTCTGATTACATCGAGATCAAATGGAATTACAAAATAAATATAATTCTAAAGCCACGTCAGTAAGTTAGTGAAAGTCACCAATATGAACACCTAAAAAAGACTCAAGCTAAGGTTCAGTTAAATTATTTTAATTGAAACATAAATATGTACTGACAAATACTCTTTGCTGAAAATGTAAGAAAGAGAACAATAGTAAAAATATCCTTGGTATAAGCCCTCTGAGTTTAGTTCAGAAGTCCACTGATTGATTCCTTTATCTAAATTCCTTGGCTAGAGAGAGGGGTTTTTGTAATCAGGAGCCTCATAAGAAAAGGAAGAATAATTCCCAAGGGTAGGAATTTCTTCATCTCAAAGGAAAATCATATGAGCTCTTCTTTCTCCCTCATTTAAGGGATTTCAGCTCAATATCTTTCCATTGTGCACAAACCATGGTGGACAGCTAACCTGTACAGAATGAAGGTATTGAACCATGAAAAATTTCACAGAAATCTCACTTAAAACTGGTTTGTAATTTTTAGGCTGCTAGCACTTATTAAAAATACCTCTACAATCAAATTTATCAAAACTATTACAGTCAGATGAGTTAATCAGCAGCAGCAACATAAGCCTGGAATATTCACTTTGGTGGTCAGAAGAAAAGAACTATACCCTTACAGAAGGTAATATGGAAAATTAGTATGTTTTTCCCAACACATCGTAGCTGTGGACTGAATTTTCAAATGCTCTTAAGAACTACCATTATCATAACTCCTAATTTCTCTTATTGCTTCTCCCTTTGTCCAAATATTACCTGGGGTTTGCACTGAATTGAGACAATTCTTTTCCTTATCAGTGATGAGTAATCATATCAAGTCATGTGGCAGGTATTAGCTTTTTCAGAAAAAAGTAAATCTGAAAACGGTATGATTTTGAGAGGACTATGAAAACATTATGAAGAACTTCTCAATTTCAAGCAAAAGAAAATGGTTAAAAACTTAAATCTTGCAAAAGCCATCTTTAATAGAGTCAGGTAACTATGGTATTTCAGAGCAAGGTTACTTAGCATTCACACTGCAACTATTTAAGTGTCCTATCCAAGTCAACAGTTAGGGTCCAGTTTGCATAGAGCACTCAGAGAAAAGAGCAGTTTAGGAGCAGAGGATGCAATTTAAAGGAAAATACACAAGCTGGATGACAGAGAACACTTCATTTTGTTCCACAGGTCTCGGAGGTTTAAACATCTATCTTGAGAATCTAATATCGTCAATTAAACAGGTTTAAAATTTGCCATCACTAGAAATGGAATTGTAAAATGAGGAACCTTTTTGTATTTCAAATAACCATCACAGAACACAGATGGGAACAGGGTATTGCTGATCCACTACCATTTAAGTGGGATGTATGGAATCCCAAAAGTGCAGTGGTTTAAATAATCAAAAAATGGTAAAGTACAGACTCACTACCCAGACAGAAGAGTTTAAATCCATCCTGTCTCACCAAGGGAATATTAAGCTTTTTTTATCAAGTGAAGTAAGTTTTTACTTCACACTGTTATCAGAATTGTAACATTGAGTAGCAAACACTTTATGACCTGCTGTTCTAGAGAGGGAATTCATGGAGCAGCATTCTCCAAGCCCTCTGGTTAAAGCACTTATCAGAGACAGGTGACACCTGCCAGGAGCCCCTGATGACTGAGGGGGGAGTCTGTTCTCTGATTTGGCATGAAAAAGATGATGAGATATGAAAGGGGTGGTCCTTTTTCTTGTACAATAGGAGATGTCTCGAAAGCTCATTTAGTGCACCCTGATTTTCCTTCATATCTAGACTCCTGGACTAGTAACTACAGATCATCCCTCAGGTATTTCCTTCGTACACCAGTGTTCTGAGAATCTGGGCTTGAGTTTCTTGCCCGGAAAGAGATGACAGCAGGCTAAACTAAAGGTGTACTCATTATTTCCTGTTGACTTTCATCTGGCAGGAAAGACAGGGAACCCAGAGAGCCAAGAATTTCTATAATATTATGTAGTGAAACATCAAAAGATGATGGCTGTAATCCTCCTTTACATTAACTTTTTGGAAGAGTAGCAGTAAATAGGGTTTACAGTGGTGACTTAGCACTCAGACACATTACAAAGAGAAAAGACTGATTATGACAGCAAACTCTCAGCCTCCAAAGCCAAAATGCAAGTGCAACTCAGAAGACATGGAAAAAAAAAGTGCAAATTCCTTTTTTTGCTTTATGGACATCCTCAGGGTTTTACTTTTATAACTCAGTTGCTGTCTCTCAAACTAGGTACTGTTACTGCACTCATGGTTCTTTTCTCCCTCATTAAAATAAAAATGAACTCAGTAATATTGGAGGAGGGAAACAAACAAGCAGATACTTAAGAACCAGTTTATAATCTATCAAGCCAAACTACAAGGGAGCTGTCCAGCTGGGATTTTCCCCCTCCTACCCTGTTGTCTTGGAAAGCTTAGCTCTTTCAGATCTAAAATATAGACCATTAGGAGAAATGAATGGCTATTGAAGTTACTAAAAAATAAAACTTAACACTCAATGAAGCAAAGCTTTTTTTTTTTTTTTGGAGTAGAGATTAGGAATACAGACTGTGTGGACAGTAATACACAAAACTTCAATTCTTACTTCCCTGTAAGAACAGGAATAATTTTGTGGTCTGTTACAGAACATACACTTTCTGCAGCTACATCATATATTAGTTTCTTTCAGAAAATAACTTATAAAATGTAATATAAATGGTATTGCTTTGGAGAGACAGGCTAGTATCTCATTTTACACATAAGCAATATGCTGCATTTCAATACTAATTCTAAATAGAGATGGTTATTTTCTGATGGATTTCTAGAAAACACTAAATACTATCAAAATGTCTCAAAGGTGATTAACCTTTTATGAAATCAGAAATTTCAGGACACATGAGCTGGGGAGGTTGCCTTCCCCTGTTGGTAATTCCTGGACATGGGGCCATCACATCAGCAATTATTTATCAGCTCGTGTGAACTGGCAGGGAACAGCCTTTCCATGCCCGAGTTTCCGTGTCGCCTTCCTCTGGAACAGGGAGACCGAGTGCACTTTGGAGCACAGAAATCTGAGAGTGCCTCTGCTCAAGAGCACATGAAAGCTCAGAGCTGGAGCCTGGTATATGAAGACTTCCAGCTCCTGGCTGAAGAGCTGGGAGATTTCTAGATTGTAGATAACTCTGAGCAAACTGCCTTACAAAGCCTCAAACTATTCAGCACATCACATTTTTCCCACCTGCTGCACAACTGCTGTTCAATAAAACACCGACTGCTACCTCCTCCAGGTTTGAGGGTTTGTGTGGGGTTTGGTTTTGTGTCTTTTTAAAAGGTATTTCCCTTTTTTTTTTTAACAATTATTGTCGGAGTTTTTAATCCTAAAAGCAAATCTGGGAAAAATATTTCATCTCAAATTGCAAAACCAAAACTTAAACAAAAAAACTTTTAAAATCCAAAACTTAAACAAAAAAAACCCTTTAAAATCAGCTATTTACAGTTTTACAAATATTTTAGATGACTGAAACTAGCACTGAAGGCTTCTGATAAGAAACAGTTCTGTGGTTTAATATCAGTAACTCCTTTCACAGAAGAAAAATCTGGAGATCATTGCCTTTTCCCCTCACCTCCCAAGCTGAAGACAGGAAACTTTGTTCACCCCTTCCCTGGCTGCACTCTCTGTACTCACAGCTTGGCACCTTTTTGGACCAGGACACAGAAGCCTTTCTGGCCTGGGTGGAAACATGGACAGCATGTTATCCATAAAAGCTGTCTGCATCCTAAATGACTCTCCACCATGCTCTGTCCAAAAGAGATTAATGAGATAGATTTCCCCTCTGTCTGCTGCTCTGCATGTTTATGTTCCATGCTGAAATCATGAAGAGCTTCAGGGCAGAATTAATAAAAATTGATTAAAACAAACTGGATCTCTATTTTTCTTAATTTGTGCCTGGAAAAATATGTTGATACATTACATTAAATTTCATTAGTAAAAGCCACAATTTATGATGTGTTAAATATTCTGATTAGTATTATTTTTTTATTTGAATATTTTCTATTCTTAATCTAAGATGCAGATCAACTTTCCTTTTTTTTCCTGGGAATTCTAATAATAACTACACATTTTCTTAATACTCTTAGTACTGAAAGCATAAGAAGAGACTGGTAAGGAGTCTTCCATTGGGAAGATTAAAAAAAATTACTTTGCTCATTAACTGGCACAAGCATTCAATCCATCAACTGAAAAGATGAATTAATGATAAATATTACACACAAAGATGAAAATCCAGAATCTCAGGAAAGTGGGGAGAGAGGGAAAGAAAACTACAGTCGTGTCTAAGTTTGCAGAGCACAGAACTGCAGAGCTCAAGCTGAAGCAGTGGCTTATCCCTTCCACAGCAGATTTGTGAGATCAGATTTAAATCTGCTTTGCAGCTTTCCCCAAGGACTCCCAATGCCCAGCAGCAGCCAGAAGGTGCAGTTGGCATTCTCTGTACATCTACTTGTGTCCACAGGGATTCTCAACAACTCCACTCTTCTCGGGTCTCCTGACTTTACAGCCTCTAGGACAAGTATGCTGAGGTAACAGGTATTTATAGCTGCACTTTTTCTAACAATTAACTTTTTCCCAGTGATATTTTGACTTTTATTCAGTAAAAATTATCAAGTGGCATAGGCATTCTCCCTGTTCCCAAAAATAGCTTTGTCCCCTTTGTCATTTACAAATTCCTTACAGCCAAAGAGTGAAATTCAATAAATCAAGCAACAGTTGTGAAGCTGATCCCCATGTTAGTGAGCACTTCAGTAACTAAGTATTATGCACAGGTTTGACAAATTTTATCTGTTTTGATTAACTTTGTAATGTTGGAAAAGGTTCCAAATTCTTCTCAGTATAAAAAGACACATATAGTGTACTTTTTCTTTTTATAAACATGTCAACGCTACTCTAATATTTAATATATCCATATTAGTTTACATGGATAAACATCTGTCCTTTAATTCCTCAGCCCAGCACACTTTCAAATAATTCCAGCTGCACAGCACTGCAATCCTATTTTCTCCAAGCTTGATGTTAATCTTAAGTCCAGGATGAAGTTTGCTTTCTATTGCAAGGCCTCAAAATGTAAACAAATTTCTTCCCATAATGTACTCCGATAAAGGGACTGCTCAGAAGAAAAGTGATGCTAAATAAATTATAATATATGTCATTTTAACAGTAGACATATCCAATCACTACAAACATTCAAAATCTAAGAGAAAAAAAAAAACCAACCAAAATATAGTGCAAGAGAAACCTATTTCGATACCCAATAAACAAAACCTATTTGCTACCACATCAGGCATATGCAGAAATAAGAGTTCTTTCCATTTAGTTTCCCAAAAGAACAGCCTTGGAGATATGAACACACACTTGTCAGCACAACCTCCCCAGTGTGAATGCCAATTCTGCAGAATGTAACTCTGTATGCACCAAAGATTAAAAAAACAGGTTTTCAGGGTCAAGAGAGATTTCAGGGCAAAAAGCTGCATTTACGTCATCTGAATAAACAATAAAGAATAGAAATCCATTAACACAGCAAGAAGATCCACATTGCATGAGTTTTCAGTAGACTTGACTAATCTAGACTCCATTTCTTATAGCTGGATATTCTCCAGTTTATTGAAGAAACAAATGGCAGATTAGACAGAACCATATTTAGATTCGCATTGCAACAGAATGAAAAGAAAATGTTGGTCAAAGTGCAGAAATAATGGAACGAAGTAAGAAAAATTACCAAGGAATTAAGTTGCTAGGATACTGCACACTAATGTGAAATCAGATATAACAATTAAAGTAAAACTATACTTTCTGGATGTAAGAACAAAACCATTTATTAGCCAAAGCCAAGTAATTAAATGGAATATTGAAAACAGAAGTGAATGGAAGAAAGCAACTCAAAATGCTACACAGTCAATTTGGTATCAAAACATGGAAAGGTGAATTGATACACCATTACAGACACCAATTTGACAGTAGCAAGTACAGATTAGAGACCACATTTGCACTTATACCATCAACAGAATCTTCTGTTTTGGCAAGTTGTAGTTTAAAAATTTTCTCAGTGTTACTGAGATGCCAGTGATAGCACAGAATAGTAAAAACCAAGTGTTAAAACCACAAAAAAACAACAAACCACAAAAACAAACAAACAAAACCCACTAAAACTAAGAAATCTAACTACTTGAGAAGTGGGTCAAAGGAACTGGTTTGCATAGAAAACTCAAGTAAGACTCCGCAAAGTGTCCTTTTTAGTTAGTTTTTATCTGCTTAAATACTATAGCTGTATGGGAAGAAATTCCTCAAAAGAGTGAAAATAATTAAGTAACAAAACCAAACAAATAAAAAAAACCCAATGAAAGTAAGGGAAATTCTGAAATACAGGATTTGCTTCAAACTTGTAGATAAAATGAGCACATCAGCCTAGAGCAATGATTTTTCTAGACTGCACTATCAGCTTGCCTTTGTGTGAATAGGCAAATAGTTCTTGCCCACTTTTCATCAAATTCAGCCACAATTATGAGAAATCAGTGCATATTCTAGCATGCAAGAGCAAACTTTGACACATTTCTTTAGGCACCTGTGATTTCTTATGTTATGTAAATGCTGTCCTCTCCATCCCAGGCATGCAAGTTCCAAATTTGCACTAACTTAAATTTACTTATCCGTATTTTCTATTTCATTTGACCAACTGATAGCAGGTTGAAGCGCTTTTTAAGGGGACTCAGAAAACCTTGAAAGTTACTTAAAACCCCAGAACACAAAAGCTTAATGTCCAAAAACATCATCTGCAACCACTGTGGCCCAGCAACAAAGCTAACAGTGTTCATTGCCAATGTACTGCATACATTTATCCTTACAAATATGGAGAATATTCTTACATAAAACTACTCTGCTGTAGCAGTTTTATTGTACAAAAAACAGTAAAAAACACCATTTTCAAAAAAAAAAGACAAATTGAGAGTTTTCGAACCAAGTAAGCACCAACATTAAAATCGACCTATTTCATAAATAAAACTCTCCAGGCCTTGCACTACAGCCCAATAATGTCCTGGCACTTGGAGCTGACAACAGACGCAGCAGAAGGAGCAGTAACATTTCCAGCATCAAAACACCTGTCTGCAAGGCCAGCATGGGGAAGGATTGGGCCTTGGAGCTGCAGCTAAATTCCAGATAATCCATACAATTCATTTCATCAGGGAGCGATGGCAAAAAGCTTTTGACTTTATAAAACATATGAACCTGCTGAATCCTGATGCCCTAAAACTGAATATTTTCAATTATGCAGGACCTTCAAGACAGTAAACTTTTGCAGGCATGCCTGCATATGGCTGATTTAAGAGATTTTGACAACTGACCATGGCAAGAAAGAAAAAGCTCTCAGCAGAATCTGTCACCCTTTCCCTTTGCAGCCACAAGTCACTCAAATTTGCTACTCCCCAATATCTGTTGTATTACAAAAGCCTCTGCAATGCTGCACACGTCTAATCCTTGCACACAACATCCTCCCTATCCAACAGCAGGCTCTGCTTCAAATTGCCATTGAATCAGGCAGTTCTTGCAGCCCAAGACAACTTGTTGGCTTGTTTATGTCCAACAGATGGGCCATAAACTTGGAGGCAGCTAAAAGAAGAAATAAAACTGGCAAAATAGTTCTGATAAGCCAGGAGGAAGCTGCATTCACAGAAGGATCCATTAAGTTCCCCTCTGTCCCCTCACAAATATCACACTGATAGATGAGGGAAAAAAATTGGTGATGGGTTTGCTGTGATATGTAGAAAAACATGTCCAGGTCTTCTACTGTTTTATTGTTCACTTTCACCTAAATTATCTGAGACATGGAAAAAGGAAGATGGAGAGGGAAGCCTTAGTTTTGGGCTTTGGATATTTTGGGGGTTTTTAAACTTTTAAATTTGACAGTTTCAGACAGGCTCCAAGGATGGATAACTAAAGAGTATTCTTAGCTCATGCAAAAGCCAGACATGAAGCTGAGAAAAGAGCTAGACAGAAGTTCTTCCTGATTTTTGCAGGATGACTGTGTTTACTGCACAGTTTAGAACAACATAAGGTCTCAGAATCTTATATAAATAATGTTTATACAATTATTTTAATCTATTTATATGCATACATTAATAAAACAATAATATTGGTTTATTTTATATATCATATTCTTTCAAATTAATACAATATCCATATTTGAAACGTTTGATACTTTCTTTAACTCAATCAAGTTTGGCACACTGCCAAAGTCTCAATTGAACTAAACTTCTCATTTGCATTTATTTTTTTCCAATGTGCGGTACAGTCTAAGCAATACAATTCAAAATAAAGAAAAAGGAAGGACATGCAGTCATATAAACTGCTTTAGCATTTGGAGTTAGGATTCACTGTAGAAGTTAATGCACATGTGAAACAAATTCTATGGTGCTGTCAAGCTTGCAAATGTTGGCAGCTGTAAAACTGTTCTACCTAGGAAAAGAGACAATTTAAGATGTCTTAAATTTGGAGCAAAACCATCAGTGTCCCAGAACACTCTCCAAGTGCAAAGACACACGCACAGGGCAATAGCACACTGGCCGTGTCCTGAACTCCAAGCACATGAATGAAACTTTCAGCAGTGCTGGGGTTCTCTGGTTGCTGCATCCTCAGAAGAGACAAAGGAGACATCATCACTTCTGTGTGTGCTCTTGCTTGAATGATTTTAATGCTGATGATAAGAACAGTGTGGAAACACACAAATGGAACAGGGTTCCAAGCACAATTCTAAGCACAGTGTCTGAGAGACCTGTTCTGCCTTCTCTAAAGAGGCCCATGACCACTGCTTCCCTCTCCTTCTTACATTCCACAGACTTTTGTCTTCTCACCACACCCTGCTGCAGCTTCTCTTCCCTCTTGCTCTCATCCAGTCCCGCTGCCATATCCTGTTCCATTTTCCTCTCCTGCATCATGTTTCCTCATCAGCCCCTCTTCCCTGCAGCTCCTAACCTCCCCCACACCCCAAACGTGGCTGTGCCACCACCTTCCCCCCTACCCCAGCTGCAGCTCCATCCATATGGGTAAAATCCAAGGCACAGAGATGGAGCAGCCTGCTCCCTCAGGATCGGCTCCGTGTTTCTCAGAGCTGCCAGGCACACAAAGGATGCCACGAGGAAAACCCCCACCGAGGCACACGGCCAAATCCAAGAGCCGAGCATCCCTGTGTGCTCTACCCATCACCCTGAAACAGCTACTGGGAGACACAGCAGCTGAAGATGCTGACTAACAGTGCCATCCAACCGATCTGCAATTTTCAGAGTATTTAGAGCATATCTAACAGCTTTAAGTCGCACAACAAATGCATCCTGGCAAAGTCAGAAATGATGAAAAATTTGGTCACTCTCCCAAGCAAAAATGTTTAGAAACAATGTAGGAGGGTAGCAATTTTTCTGGCAACTGACACTGTGAAAATAAACAACGAATCAGTCTTTTAATTTGTCATCCCCAGTTTAATAATTTAAATAAGTTAAATGACTTTTTAAATGTGCACCTGGATTTAGTAAGATTTTAGCACATGCCCTTTGTGGTAAACACAGCAAATAATGACAACTTTGAGCCTTTTTTAGCTGCTTTCTCATCTGCTCCAACAATAAAGTGAATCTTTGAAAACAGTGTAATGGAAATAGATCAGTTAGCTGATCCTATTGGTTTTTCTTTCTGCAGTAACTACGATGAAAATAAATCTTTAACCATTGTCTTGGTGCTTACTGAAAGAGCTGAATTTTAAATTACTTTGTAGACAAACATGAATCTCTCTGAATACCACATGATGAGTAGATTTCATAAGGCAGCTATTCGGGTGTCTCACTTGTCTTAGGCACCTGCAGCTTCTGATGAAACACTTCAAAAGATTCACTGTAATATGCTCTGCAGAGGAAGCACTTTAGAAGTATGACTAAGCAAAGGAGAAACAGAAGATTGCTCATGGATACCTATTAAATTAAATGTTCAATAACATGCCTGCAAAATATTCTAAGAGAGTTTACATATGTACACACACTTCTACAACAGATCTGTAGGCAACAGGAGACACACAAGCACTTCAGAGTTATTTAAGTTATGGAAGTCCTGCTTTCTAAAAGTTACTCTTAGTGAACTGGGGGAAGAGAGGTAAGCCAAAATAACTTCAGCCTCAGTCACATCACATAAAACTGCCATGAGTAAAGAGGTGCAAAGACATATTTTCCTTTTTATGAAGAGTGAAAACAAAAAAAAAGTGTAATTCAATATACCACATATTCCTAACCATACACATACACATACACACCAGATTCATGCAATTTCTGTCATAAGAAGCTTTTGTAAATTTAGAAGTTGACTTTTTTTTACAAAAACAACAACAGACGGTCAAGAATCCATTTCAAAACCATACTAAGAATCAATGAAGTCTTGCTAAATGAATGCAAGGCCAAAATAATGATCCCAGGTTAAAAGCTTTAGTTTAGTAAGAAGACAAACATTATATTAAGCAGTGATTTCTTTATTCTACTGTGAAATAACTTTACATGCTATTCCAAAGTCATAAAAAAACCTTGCAGGTCTGCAAAAGCCATATTTAAAAATGTTATTCAAAGGCAGGAGTACATGTTTATAATTAATTGAAGAGTAAAAATAAAACACCAACTGTTTTCTCTTGTGATTTTAACCCACAGAAGAACTTTAAAAATCCTGTAGGAAAGCTTCCCTTTCAAGTTCAATCTCTATTGACTATTTGGTGGGTTTGGTCTGTTGGCACATAGCACTAGAAATAATACATTTTCAACTCTCCAGATACACATTCAAGAACACTGAGTACCAGTATTGAGAATACTGAAATCTGATAGAGATGGGATTTGTTTGGTGGTTTTTTGGAGTTTTTTTTGCCACAAAGCATCAACTAGACTTCATATTATCTCACACGTGGTTTTTTCAAGTAGCTAATCAGAGAGCAGAATATATAACCTTGGACTGCACAACTAGAAAACATTTCTGATGAACTAGGAAAAAAAAAAATCAAACTTTTCATTTCAGAGGGATGAAATGAAGATTTAAAGCATCTACAGTGAAATGTAGCAAATACTCAGAGTCAGCACTTTCACAAGAGTTCGTCTGGAAAGACGATCTTAATCCATGGGCAGAAACCCAAAAACCTATTGAGAAGCTTCTGACTTTAATGAATAGACAGCTAGATCAAGAGACCCCTTTGATCAATTTTCACCTAAACCTGTTGAAATCATTACAAAAAATGTAATCACAAAAATGAAACAAGGCAAGAATAAATTAATGCTTACAAGGAGGATGAAAAGGACAGTTAACAAGTAAGGTCTTGCAATGAATATATAAAGAAGACTGAAGGAGGAAAAATATTTCCATCTGTACAATTTTTTTTTTTAATGCAACATGAATGGAATTTTGATTAAAAAGTAAAGCAAATTTCAAGTTCTGCTTCAGAAGACAAATATTTTTACTGTGATAAATAGAATGTTGGACACATTTAAAAAAAAACAAACTATCATTTTTTAACACAAATAGAAGGTAGAAATCAAATATTCTCAGATCTTCCTAAGACAGAAAATATTTCATATATGAAAGGGAAATCAAACTCTACCAGCTTCTGCTTATTTCTGGAGAGCCTCAGATTGGACAAAATTCATTTAACATTCCCATAAGCAACAATTACCATATAGGTAGGACTGTGCTAATTAAATTTACTGACTATAGATTTGGGAAGAACTATCAGTGTAGGGAAAAAACACAATTTAACAGCTAACAAAAACTTCATGATTTAAAACAATGGACCAGTACAACAGCCTGAAATGAGAAATGGTAGCTATTCATTCCTTCTGCATGCTATAGAGAATTCCCTGTTTTAAGTTTCTGGCTTAAGACTTGGAAGCAAAGCAAAAAAAAAAAAAAAAAAAACAACCAAAAAAAAACCCAAAAAACCCCGTGAGCTCCAAATATTATAGTTCCTGTAAATGACAAGTGGAGTAATCCAGCAGCAGTGGACATTAAAAATAAGGAAGGATTAGTAACAGTAAATTCCTAATCTTATTTATAAGTTAATTCTTGGTTCATAAAAGGGACTATAGTATGTGGCAGCTTACAATAGCAGAATAGTGCTGATATATATTCTGAAAACTATTAGAATAAGCTCTGTTCATAGAGGGATATTCACCCTCTGGACTGAGGTTAGTCAAGCACACAGCATTCGGAATAGAAGCATGAGATACTTGTCACTATATAAAAACTGAATTGAGGAAGTCACTCAAGATGTTCTTCTGAGATCAGGCACAGGAAGAACCAACCACAGAAACAAGTATATCATTATTAAAGAGATCCCACAGAGGAAAAAAAAAGCAGGTGAAGAAATAAGGTAATATAAATTTCCACAATGTTTTTTAAGAAAAACCATTTTATAACCACAAATTGGTATTTAATGTTTCACCCTAAAAAGTATTTTATTCTTTTATTACAGAAAGTACGTGAAGCTGAAGCATGTTCAAAACATGTAACTTCTTAATTCTAATTAAGAACTTAGAATACATTTTAAGTTGCAATTTGATTAGGACTAAACTGTGTAGTGAGGCTGAACCAGCTACATGTGGCAGGGATCTTCACATAACTTTTCCTTTTGAAATTATGTTTCTTTCCTACACTTTACAGCAGACAGTCCCCCACTTCATGCCTCAAATCAAGTCCTGTTTCTCTCCCTTCTGCCATATTATTGTACATCAGTCCTATCGCTCTCCTTTCTATCCTATCTCTTCAGAACTCTCCACATTTCCCTATTTCCTTGCTCACCACAATATCTAATGCTGCCACGTGAATGCAGCTTTGTGCTGCCCAGGAGAGAGAAAACCATCCAAGTCTGGATTCCACCTGAAGCCTCTTCCACATGACTACACTGGTGTCTCCCAGCCTTGCAAATCCTCCCTAGATGCTTCCCCCACCTAAATGTGCACACTCAGGCCTGTAGATGATCAAAATTAGCCTTGAAACTCCAGGATCAGCAAGGTCTGAAGAAGATCTACAGAAGATCTGGTGTGACAGCTCCCCTCGCTGCAGCCTATGGAAGCCAATAATAAAAGCAATACATCTGCCACTGAAAATTTAGTGGATGTACTTCACACGCATAATGAAATTCATACTATCATGTTTTTCAAATGTATTACCTTTTAGACTTGCTAGTAAATAGCCCAATCTTTTACAGGAGAATTACTGCTCAACAAAAAAAAACCTTAAAAGAAAGAAGGAAAATGTTCATTGAACCAGACTCAGTGTGAAACTAGAGGTCTTTCGAGTGACCTTCTGGTGTTGCAAATTTCCGCTTCTTTTTGCGAAAAGAGAAGGTTGCATTAATACTTATATTTGTTACCATTTCAGATTTTTTTTTTTTGGGGTTAATAAGATCAAATGCTTGCAAAAGAAGCAAAAAGCTTAAAAGCACTGAAACTATTTGTATTAGACATTTGTGTTTCCATTTGTTCAGCTTTTCTTGGAGTCTAAGAAATTCACAACCTCAAAATATGAGCTCCTGCAGCTACAAACAACAAAGAATTTACCCAAAACTTACTAAAATGCTTACATTTAAGAAATGGCAAGCAGACATCCACCCATTTCGTAGAAATTAATTATGTCTCTTCAGTGAAGAGCATCTGTTTCATGAAAGTAGGACAAAGGCTGGAATGTAGCACAGCCTTTCACATCCAGCATTAACCAGATGACCCACGATGACCTGGAACAGCGTAATTCTGACTCTGCTGAACCAGCCAGTAACAGGTCTTCCATAACTCAGCTGCATTGACATCAACACTTAAAAAAACAAATAGTACACATTTTTGATGTGACTTCTATTTAGAGAGAGCAAAAATACACGTTTTGGGGGGGATGTTTTCATTCTTCACTTTCAGAACACTTCAGTTATTGAACTTAAGTTGTCTTTAGTTTTGGGCAACTTTCTTGCCAGAAGCCAACTCATGCATGGATATTTAATTTATTAGCTTTGAATGCAGTTCAAATCAAATGATGAAATACAAATATATGTATACAGAGAGTTAAACTTAGTTTAGAAGTTTATATATAAATATAGTTAAAACATATTCAATAAATGCAACCTATATACCATGTATTTTTTCTTCAATAATAGAAAATGCAACCTTTTTTTCCAAACTTCTGCACATGAATTTCTACTGACCACAGTGGATGTTGTATTTTTAAGTTGGACTGCATCTCACTCAAAACTCCAAATTTCAACATGCCTTTTTAGCATTCTGCTCCAAGACTAATGACTAGATCTGACTTAGTGCAGTGCTAGGATGATATGATACTAAAAACTCTCACTGACAAGAATGGGACATGTACTAACAGAAAGTTAAAATGGCTGTGTTTGCAAAGAGAAGAGTAAGGAAAAGCAGTGTATTGAAGATGAATTACACAGGGCTAATCAGCTCAGTCACAGCCGCATGATGTTTCCAGCTCAGAGACTTGTTTGGAGAACTCCACTTTCAGCCCACTAACCTTGCTACAAGCTGGTGAACTGTAACTGCTCGGAAGACACACTTCATATAGAATAAAGCTCAACTCAAAGGGTTAGTGCAGAATGAAGAGCTCAACTTTACTTGATACTTTGTCTGTCTTGGTGTTTTGCCATGAGAAAGTCTCAAAAATGAAAATGTTGGAAATTACTTGCCAGCAGACTCAGCAACAAGACGAAACATTTAATGGACCGATAGTCAATAATTTAGGCAACATTTTAGGTGGCCAAAAGCCTCATTTACTATATCACTTTTCTGAACAAATTTTAGTACTTCCACAATCTCAGAAGACTATTTGGTGGGGTGGGGGAAGAGTTTTTGATTTGCTGAGATCATCAGACAACTTAAAAGCACGTAAAAGTGCAGACTGCAGAACAGCAGTACTTATTTAACAAATCCATTCTGGGATGCAGCTGCTGACAAATAAGCACAGATAAAATGGTCCTGTTATATGTATGAGGTTTCTACATGGCAATTACTTAAAATTTACAGCTTATGCACTCAGCAAGTTGAGAAAAATGCCAACGCTCTTGTGGGGCTGAATGACTTTTCACATACTGTGACTGCACCTTTGAATTTTCAGAAGGAGGTACAGAGCAGACACATGGGCATGCCTACAATTCCAACTGCAAAAAATCATAAGAGAACACAGGAGTTATAGCAACAAAATCACCATGATATTATCTGAGCATTGATACTAATTACTTATGTGTTTCACAATGAGAATAAACAAAATTCCAAATTATACAGTCCCACAGAGAGAAAAAACCACAATCATCTTTGCATCAGCTTAAGTAACTGGTTTCATGGCCGAAGAGCTGGACTTCAGGATTGTATTTGTATTTTTAAGTGCTGCCAGGAAAGTTTCATGCACACTTCAAATCCTTCAGGGAAGTGGGGAGAATGAAGGGTGGCTGGAAAAAAAACCCAAAAAACTTCTTTCCTGCATACTTTCAATATTTGCATAGAGTCAGCTAAATAATTTAATTAGGTTCATCAAATATCATGCAATAATTGCCCTATCTTCTTGATCATTTATTTTCAGTATTGATATAGACAGAGGTACACAAACAATTCTTTGCCTATCTCATAATTTCCATTTAATTTTCCTGTGAATGCAATGTTATGCACAGATTAAGGGTTTTCAAGATTAATTAATCAGGGCAAACACTATGAAACAACCCTCAAAAAAACTGTATCACTATCATGAGCTGGAGCAGCCTTAGAGCTCAATGTAGTTAGTGTTAACTTTCTAAAATTAATAAACCCAAAGGTTCTGAGATACCATTATCAGGGGAAAAGAGTAGTAAGTACTGTTTACTCTAAATATTAATTATTTCCTTTAAATTCCACATTTGGAAGAAAGACTTCAGGTTAAATTCTCTCTATGTACACGTCTGTTTAGTTTTCATCTGAGCTCTGAAGTGTGAGCTGTCTAAAGTTGTGCTCAAGAAACAAACCAAAGTCATAACCTACACTGAAATTATATAAAAGTCTTGCTTTGACTATATTTGAAAGTAAACAGTTACTGTAACTGTGGCAACTGAAAAATAATTAAAACAAAGAGAAAGTATATTTAAATATCAAAAGAAAGTATCTAAGAACTTAAAGTGGTGCAGCAGAAGCAAAAGCTGAGATATTGTTATGAAAAACAGGGTAGTTTCTATTGCTCCCTTCTCACAACCCTTCCATAGGTACAATGGAAGTTAAGTTGGGTGTAGTTGTCTTTTTTACTAAATCAGACATCAATGTTTAGTGTTATCCCCATTATCCTTACCCAAATCCAAACAAAAGGGAAAAAAAAAAAAAACACTAAAGTTTCAAGTGACTGTGGGTTCCTCATGTTTTGGCCCAGAACAGACAACAATTTCATGTTTATTCAGAATTAGTCTTCAGCTGATTTAATACATTTAAAATATTAAGTCTTATACCACCACACTGACATAAGAACAAAAAAAAAACAAAACAAAACAAAAAAGAAGTAAAAACCTAGACAGTGGAGAAAGAACAGGTGAAGTAGCAGATTAAAAGAGAATAAAACCTGAAAGTGGAATACAAAGCCCAAATCAAAGAACATTGGAAAAAAATGTCATTTTCTCACAAATAGAAATGCAAAGTATTTTATGGGTCCTTTACATTGTGGCATTTTCTTGGATTAGAAAAGTAACCTTATATATAGTGTCATCTTGCACTTCATGTATAAATTATTCATTGCAATGTAAGCCAAGGGAAAAAACCTACAGTGCCAATCTAAATTATTTCAAACAGAAGTTACCTAAAATTCAGTACCTTATTCAGATCTCTCCCCATACTGGCAATACTCAGGAGGGGGGAATATCAAAAAAAAGAACTTATTATTATTTTAATGTATTTAGAAAGCAAATCTGAGTTTTAGTGATCACAGAATCATAGAATCAGAAAATAGCCTGGGTGGAAGGGACTTGAAAGATCATCTATTTCCAACCTCCCTGCCATGGGCAAGGACACCTTTCATGCTTTTGGAATCATTGTGTTTCCCAGAACCCAAAGAGAACAAAAGAAATAAAGATCATTTTTATCATATTTCCTCTGTTTTGAAATAATAATAACCCTCTCTCTTCCTAAGATCAGAGGATCAAGCAGCATCCATTTTCTAAAAATTATTTTGGAATATTGAATGTTGTAGAAATCACAGGACATTTTCAGTGCAACGCGCTTAAATTAGATTCTCAAATAGCACCTCTAACTTAGAAAAATCAGTAAAACAACAGCAGCTCTGGCTCTAACACCTCACTCCTTCACATGCTCATGCTTAGCTGCTTTGAAAGGAGTGGGCTGGTGCAGAAAAACTTGTAAGTGGTCCTTCATTTATTTATTGACAGCCCACCTCCAACACAGTACACAAATGATCCATTTTAGTGGTTTTGAGTCAGAAGACTTGAAAAGAAGTAACTACTTGAAATAAATTCTCTCTCTTTCCAGTCAAATGTTTCTTTACAAGGACACTTGCACACAGAAGGAGTTGATTCAGGGGCCCAACACTTCCCGAGAAAAAGAGGCAAATACTGCAAAAATTCAATACTTCCAATATTCATGAATGTTAATTCATTGTGTTCATCCACAAGACAAACTATAGGCTGTGGGAGAAAGCAGAAACTTCTGAAGGTAGCTGGTTTGATAATTTTCAATTTATAATATGCATTCAGAAATCTGTGCACTTGTACCCAACTACAGTTAGGAACACTTAATCTATTAACACACCCCTTTTAAAAGTAAATAATCTGTGAACCCAAGCAAATTGAGCCACTATCTCTGAGATGCAATTCTGCAATCAGCAAGTGCTAAGGACTGAAGTAACTCTGGCAGGGACTTTTTATTAACAGTTTTTAATGGTACAAACCAAAAACACTATACAAAGTCGATTACCACACAGAGCATAGTAAAATGCAAGTCCTGCTTCAGAGCCAAGAATATTTGCTTGTCAGGAATGAAAAGGGATTTTTTAAATTCTTTGTGAATTGGAGTTGTTTTGGGTTTCTTTCCAGTTTCCAAAAATAAATTGAAACACTTTTTGGTGCTTTTCAAACATTGGAATAACTACACCTGTGACACTGAAATCTCACAAAAATCAACATAAAATTAATTACTGCTTTTAACATTGGTAGATATGAGTTTGCAATTGTATGGGTATTGTTTGGATATTTGACTAAATCTCTAATTTGAGTCAAGTAAAAGCATTTTTTGATTGTTCATTACTAAGCATAAAGTACAACTCCAACTTTCTGCTTCAGATTCCACTCCATATTGCAGCACTTCAGAAGGGGAGTAAATAAAATAGGGGAAATAAATTCCATGAAAAAAGTGTTTTCACACTCCTCCATTAACAGCTGCAACTTATTTTTTGAATAAGTAATTGCATGCTTAGAGCAAACACATTTATTACTCTGACCTAGCTAGAGCACATTTTCATTCCTTTTTCAGTGGAGAAGTACATTTTCCCCTTATTTCTTTATCTTCCATCTGTTCTTTCAACATTTTAGTTTAAGCAGTAGTCAGTGAGAGGCACTCTCTACCAAAGTGCTACATACTGGAGTTGGATTCTAATTAGACATTTATTATTCCGCTGCAACATTGAACACTAATAAAACAAATCTATCTCGATCCTAGGCAGTTCATTGTAATCTAGCTTCACTATTTCCTATTGCAGCATTAATGGCATTGAGACAAGACAGTGATTAAAAATTTATATTTTTTGTAAATGGAATAAAACTTAATAAATTGGTTTTCTTGTTTAATTAATTGTGGTTTATATACTGCTACTACACAATTACAACAAATTTCTTCCAGCTATTATTGATGATCTCATTGTGCTGCTAGCAAATTATTCCCAAAGTGTTTAAGAAACCAGCAATGGAAAAGGATTTAAAAGGTTCACACATCTAAACTGATCAGACCAAATAATCCTAAATATAACGCCAAGCATAGAGTCTAAAAAGTTATTTGAATTAACTCTGAAGTCGTTCAAACTGAAAATAAGTATGCTGAATAAAACTACACCATTTGTTCAATGCAAAAGTTCTTTTTCATAAAGTATAAAGTGTTGTATTGTGCAATTATTAGCTGTTAAAGTATCATTCTTAACGAAATCTGAAACAATAACTTGTTCTAACATTTAAGACAGCTAAATTCATTTTTGAAAAGTAGTAGCCTGGTGTTCTCAGTCCATACTTAAGAATTCAGCTAAGCAACAAAGATGAAAGAACAGCACCACCTAGTTCTCTATTTAAAAGTTTTCAAATATCATCATCCATTGATTTATTTTCGTAATCTAAATTCACATATGCGTGTGTATTCTGCAATAAAATCTGTCACACTGCCACAGGAAACAATACTAACAAGTTTGTCAGGAGTTATTAAAGCATCTGATGTAGATGCTTTACAAGTGTATACTGTGAGAAAAAAAAAACAAAACAACTTGCATATGCAAGAATGGCAGAGACTTGCAATAATACAAATCTTGCTCTGAAGCACCAGCAACCCTGAATGGATCGCTCATCCATTCCTAACATTACTTGTGGGAATATTTCCCTAATTTAACCAAAACGCTGTATTTGTATTTGTTCCCCTGTATAATAGCCTGACACTTTATAGAGTGTACACATGTTCCAGACACAAAAAATATATTCATCATACAGACATCCCCAGGGCCTCAGTAACGTGTTTAAAAAACTTGTTGCCAGTTGTTTCACAGTTACTTTTCTATTCTGCAAGCCGCAGAAGCCTTTCGGAAATGGGATAGATATTTCAGGTGTTAGCTGGACTGAAAGTTTTCATGTGAAGACTTCCCCTTCTAGAGAATGAGTGGTGTGTATTGGGACAACCCAGAAGTTTACCAGGAGACAAGAGCAGCACCTAAGAAGCTGCCTACTCCTACCACGCAAACATCTTACCCAAGTTGTAGTAGCGTGGCTGCCAGTGTTTATATTTGATAAGCACATTGCTACACATGCAGAGCAGTTATTCCATTTTCCCAGACATGCTAGATTTCCTAAATTCTCACTCAGATCAGGACGACATAATAGCAGTGGAACTGTATTTCTGCAGTCATCTTCTGTTTTGACACTGATATTCATAAGTCAACTCCAATTTCTCATACTAATATACATTTCACTGGAACTCTTCTGTAAGCCTCTTAATTGAAACAGAACACAAGTGACATTGATACTTTGAGTATCCTGGGTAGTACTGCATTCTACAGTGAGATGGCCTTGTAACATTATAAAGAAAATGGGAGTTAACTGCACCTACAAAGTGCTTTAGCTGCATTTGAACAAAATGTTCAAATCAAACAACTGATTTATCTTAACTCAGAATGAGGATAATGAAATGGAGCTATGCTGAAATGCTCTCATGAAGTACATTTGTACCAATCTGTGGAAATTCATCTCAATTCCTAATTTTCCTACGGTGACTTTTGAAGTATTTTCAGCTCTCAAATTTGCCCTGTCCTGCTTATGCCTGTAGGAAGCCTTCCATGCTTTACTGACGCAAAAAAAAAAATCAGATGAATGGACAAAAGAGACTAGAGCCTTATGACTACCCCTGTAAAAACCATTTGAAACTGGTGTCCCTGACAGGAGGCAGGCTCCAGTGCCAAGGACTGACTCTCACTGGCTCTCCTCCTCACCTCTGTCAGTGCACATTTGAGGAAGGCAGAGGAGTAGTGGGAAGAAAACACTAGTAATTAAAAATAAAACCAAACCAAACCAAACCAAACCCCAAAAAAAACAAAGGGGAAAAAATAATTCTAAGCCTGCTATCACATCTCTCTCATGTATTTTCTCCTCAAAATAGGAAGAAGGATGTCCTCTCACAGCGTCTACAGAATGCACTTCTGCTAAAAATCTTGACTTGTTTCATTCCGTTTCCTACAGAAAGGAAGAGGTGGAAAGTCACAGCAGGAGAAAGGTGAAAAGTCCCACTGCATCCTGCAAACCTGCAGTCATAGTGGGGTTTCTTCCAGCCTGATCTTCACAAATGGCTTGGTCTTTCACAGCAAAGGCTTCTGTGGTAACTCCAGAAAGGATGTTTTATTCCTAGAGAAAATGAGTTGTCCAGATGCCCTGTCCTCCATCCATCCACATCCCTATGTTTCATCCATGAAGGCCACTTAGGCGCTGTCCTGGCATAGCTCGCTCGTTGCAGAATTGACACATCAATGTAAACAGATTAGACAGGATCCAAATTTGAGGCCTTTATCCTCACAATCTTAAGAAAGCAAATCCCTCATGTATACAGAGTAGAGCTACTGCTGTTTCCCTACCATAAGCCTTGAAGCAGCAAGCAGAAGGAAAAAAAAAAGAAGTTTGTTTTTCCTGACAGGCATCCTGGGCAGACAAGGCCTAGAGGCAGATTACTCTGCATTTATCTGTGACCAGCCAGTCACATATTTTGAAATTTCTTTCTGAAGATATTTCTTTCTGGAAAAAGTTCATATGATAGGAGTTTTTAATGACCAATTAAAAGGAAAAAAAAAAGCTACGGTATTAATTCATTAAACAAAAACTTCTCATTTGTTTACTTGAAATGATAAAGACTACTAGATTCTGTTTCCCTGTCAGGATTTATGGTATATTTCAGTTTGCAACACAGTCTAATGAACATTAAGTGCATCTGCACTTCCAAATCCTGTGGTGCAAATATCACAGTAAATGAAGAATATCCTTTATAGCACATGTTGAACTGCCTTCTTTATCCAGATTTCCTGTTATTCCGTTTTGCATCACATCAGGAAAAAGTTGTCCTTTTGTAGAACAGAGGCATCACTTCTTTTTCTAACAGACAAAAGCAAATCTGTACAAAATGTGGTACAACCCTTTTTCTCAAAATCCAAAGACAGCTAGAGAAATTCTGCAATCACATTATTTTCAAGAATACTTCTCCCCCCCACCCAGATATTGCTTCCACAAAATATATAAAAGCCTAGTCACTTAAGCCAATGTTATATTCCAAGCTATTTTGAAATTACATTAATCTTATGTGTTAAGCATATGTGAAAGTCCCATAAATAAGTCTATAAGCCACTGAGGTTTTTTATCTATCATAAATAAAAACAAATGGCCCATATATTTCTATTGATTATATGCTTTCCCAGTGGCTCCCAAATTCACCATTCAGAATGCAGCAAACTAGTAATGATTTACAATTTGCAAAACAAAGATGACTTAGGAAGCTGAAAACATTTTAAGTTTTTCTGGTCCAATTCTAAAACACAGGCTTATTTTGTGGGGAAAGTACTGAAATGATGTGAGCTTTGGACCATTCTTTAAGGAGTGAATGAGATTTAGTCAGTCTAAGAATGGTATGAATTTTGCATTTTACATACCAAAAAGAAGCATTAACCAGAAGTTTGTAAACCACAAACTTTACATTTACTGAGGAGAGATATGCCACATACTTGACCAAAAAATCCATATAATGAGAAGAATGGCAAATAGTTCTGAAGAAGATGGGCAAATAGTCAAGGTTCTAACCCATACTTAAATTACTTATACCCTGTCTGTGTTCAAAACCACACCATCTTGACTGTGTTTATATAAGCAGCAGTCAAGATATGCCCAAAGACATGTTAGACTGAAGACTCCAGCCTTTAGAGAAAGCACAGTATATAAAGCTAATTCACTGCCAATTTGGTTTTATGCCAAAAGATGGGACACACTTTTTTAATATACAATGTCCTATCAATTGTCTGATTTGATATTTAAGTTCTGAAAAGCTCCTCAATGTTAGGTGTTGCCAATTTTACTACAATTGGTTTTAAGTTAAAATTGAAGAGATTAGCTTTAGACTGCACAGATATAAATTTTCAGTAACCATAATCATCACTGAACAGGATGGCACTTGTATCTTCCTCCATATCAGTTCAAGTCTCACCTATTTTTCATTGTGTTATAAGGCTACATGATACAAGCCGGGAAACATCAATAACATTATTAGAAACCTGCAATGGAAAACTTAAAAAAAATGTAAAGTTAAGAGAAAACTGCAATGCCAAGGAAATATTTCACATGTCATTTTAAAACTGGCATGTTAGTTTAAGGTTTCCTCCAAAGACAAGAAGTTCTTTCATTCTCACTCCTATTATCTTAGATGTTAACAAAAGAATTCATATAAATGGAATACTTCAGTTTATTATGACATTTTATGACCTGTCACAGAGTTGGGATATTTTGTTAATCCTTGATTAATAATCACTTTAGTGAGTACTATTTCTAGTCACCGCATTTATTCTCCAATTAGCAAATGGCTGCAGTTCAACGTTTTTGTGTATTTGAAGACATAAAAAAATCTCATTCAGTTGAAAGAAATTCAAGAGTGTAAATAAGTGTTTTCATTTATCAAATGAAGTCTTACTTTCTCTGTATAAACTGTGCAAATCAATGGAGAATTCTTCACTGTTCTCCAGTGTACCACAATAAAGCACCAACTAGCATGTCAAGATTTAAACCTCACACATAAAAACATATTAACACTCAGGGAAGAAAAAAAAAAAGACTTTAAAAGGGATAAATATAAAATCTTGATGCTAGAACATACTTTTTACAATCTTTTAATTAAATGAAATTTGATTGCTTCTGCTTCAACTAGTACAGCTTTTTCCCTGGTTAGGGACTAACCAGAACAGCCTTCCAGCCTTATAGCATAGCAGGAATAAAAGCAGGTCAAGTTACACTGTTAATCCAGCAGATGTAGGTCAGTTTGGGATAAATATCAGAACAGACAGAAAATACCAAAGTGCCTGTGCCTACTACAACTGCTGCTGTGAAGTAATTTGGTCTTAGTCTCTTCAGAGCTGTCAGTCAGTGGCAGTTCTTGAATCTCCAGTGCTGAACTTTGGTAAAAACAGAGTTTTAAGGCTCTAATGGGTCCGTACAGCTGTGCTGCCTACTCCACTTCTGCCAGAAGAAACAGAAATAATGCAGCGCATCCCATATTGATGATATCCAGAAAGGTGTAATTGCATCTTCATATGTGGTCACAGATTATTTTTGTATGTAGCAGCAGACTCTGGTTCCTTCACCCAAGGCTTAGTAATTGAATTACCATGATTAGAACCATTGTTTGATTAATACTGTGGCATATAAGAGGTTTAAAATATCACCAGGATATTTTTAACAAAAGAAAACAGTCTCTCCTGCACTATCATTCCCATCCAGCAAAGAAAATGACAGATAGTCAACAAACTGTTTACACAAAGATGATGATAGAGGGGATATCAAAGCTATTTAAACAACCACCATACTGGATATGTGATGCTACATGCTGTTTCACAGAAAACCTAAACCTTGCCAACTCCATTCACAGAACAAAGAAAAAGCTGTAGAGTAGTTCAGGAATGCATCTCTGCATGAACAAAACTTACACAGCAAAGTTTTCAGCTCTGAAAGAACTTTAGAGGCTTGAACTGAGGAACATACACTATTTTTCTGAAACTGAAGAGCAGCTGCTTATGGACAGTTAATAACCTTTATCAGCTATGTAAGAAAAAAATGATAAATCTACATTGAGTATTACAAAATAGAAAACAAAAATAAATGCATGAATTTATAGTAATGTAAAACTATATTAAAATTGATTTGCTGCTACTTGAAATGTGAAAGTTATACAACCACTCACACTCTCTAAGAGCCATTTGATTAAACTAGAGAGCAGTAAACACAACTCAAGTCACTGTTGGGAAGAAATTGTCTTTCCCTCAAAAATCCCAAACTTGTCAAGACAGCAAATGCACTCCTAAATAAGACTTACAAAGGTCCCAAGATCTCTATTTTGCAAATAAAAGGATAGCAAAGGATGCAAGTATGATTTTTTTTTTCACTTTTACAGATTAAAGAGAAAGGAGATGGGACAATAGGTAGGGAGACATTGTGAAAAGAAACCAAACAAAATTAACCACCTACATTGTTCACTAAATCCTCTGTGCCTGTTCCACATTACACATGCTAAAAAGTCCTACACACCAAACTCCAGCATTAAAGGAGAGCACTGGAAGAACAGCTACACAGCCCCCAGTGTTTTGTCACTGAAATAAATGTTCTCTCCTTCTTTCAACCCCCTTAGGATGCTATTACATTAGTGTTTTATGCATTGATATTTAAAGCACCCATCCTGAGCTTAGTATGCATTAACATAAGAGAAACTGCAAACATTTGGGCTTTGTCTTTAATTTTCATTTATAAAACAAAGAGAAAAGATCCTGAAATAGGTTCAGAGGAAAAAAAAAAAGGAGAAAAAAAAAAAGAGAGAGAAAAAACCCCACAACGTTAAGAATCCTTGCAAAGACACCCATATTCATTTTTGAAAATACTCAATTCTTTCCAAAATGTTTTCATTATGCAGAAAGATAATTGTTCAAGGGCAAATTCCTGAGAGAAATCATGATTTTACAATTTATTCCTTGCCACTGGAACGTGATATTTGCCTTTCTTCCTTTCAAACACACCTCAAAAACTCCTTGGGAAGAAGGGATATGCTCATTAAGATCATACTTAATATCGATGCAATCCCAGAGGATACACATATTAAACTGTGTCTAATAGTTTTAACATTCTGCATTTGTTTTAGGATGTGTATTTTAAAAAGCGTGTCAGTGGCATTCTCTCTACAGAAGACCCTGCACTGTTTTGAGAGGGCCTAACTTTTGAGAGTTTCTGCCTGCTGTTCAACTCAATTAGAACAAAATTGAAGTAATCCTTCTTTCTCTTGGAGAAGGCATTAACAGGACAACGACAACATCTCCTATTTCTACATTTTTAAGTGTTAGATGGAGAGGGAGTCACTGTTCTAGCACAGTCAACCACACTCTGGTTGGTTATACTGCTGTTCCTTTGGCAAGCACCTGATGATGTCCATGTCCATACATAACTGCTGTTACCAGTTACTTAATCAACATTTGTAATGCACAAGAGAGAAAAAGAGAAAAAAAACACCTCAAAATCCAAGCTTCAATTTACATAGCAATATTAAGAGAATAACTCCTATTAAGAGAATAATTCTTTGGTGGAAAGAGTACGAGTAATCTCATTCAACACATTCTGTCCATAGTAGGATCAGGCCAGAGAGATGAGAAAGCTAATTATGAGTACTAAGGCTTCTATAATAATAAACTATAACTTAAAGACATTTACAGTACATTATCATGGAATTGCAACTGACAAATAAATTTAAAAGCAGAGGGAGATTCACTGTTCTACATTTCTGAAATAAAACTTAAAAAAATAAAAAGAAGAAGAACTAAACTAAGAGGAAAGTAGATAAGAAAAATGTATTTGTTTCAACAGAGGTGCTTCTGTTGATCAGCATTTCCATGGAGTTACTTCTCTGGTGACAAACTTTAAAACTGTTTATTGTTGATTTGATGGAAGAAACTTGATAAATACTTTGAATGCAAGAGTGATAAATATTTGAGTGAGTAATCCCTATTCATGTACTCCCCAGGGAAATTGTGTGACATCATCAGTGGGAATTTAGATTGTTTAGTTACTTCATGTTCTAAACCTGAGCTGGTATAGGATGACTATCAATAAAAATGCACGAAGAAATCAAGCAAAATAATTCATAAAATATGAACTAGCCTGAGAACTAAGCAGCTAATAAGCCTACCAAGCCTTGGTTAGATTGATGGAAGTCATATAAAGACAGACACCATCAAGTAGAGTGAAAAATTTTGTTTCAACTTGAGTCTAAAATATTCCACAGAGAGACTATATTAAAACTGCTTTTATTCTGTAATTGTTTATGCCCTAAACAGAACTTACAGAATTAAAACTATGTGCATTTGACTCACTGTACACTGTATTAGCATATGAACACTTAGCTGTCAAGACAACCCCTGTGCAGGCAGCATTGGGTTGCCAAGGTTTGCTAACAGAAATCCAACTGAAAATTCAAAACACAGTCTAGACACACAAGATACTGAGTAATGTGTAACACCTTCATCTTAAATCAGCTTAGATGATCTCATAAGTAGTTATATCCACGTTTGTCCAGGTTTGTTTGCAGTTTTTTTATTCTTCTTGTAATAGATCTGGGCTAATGAAAAGAGTCTCACCCACAAGCAATTACCTGTCTTGGCTGATTTGTTGCATCAGTGACCACAGTTTCTGACAAATTAAAGAGTCCCTACATTATTTTCATTAGTAGACAGGTTGCAAGCATTTGAAGTGTCTGAAGCAACCGCACCGAGAAGATTTGCCCAGTGCTGGCAAATCTTGGAAGTGGATCATTTGCTCCCACACATGGCACAATCCAGTGCCTTCTCGGAGCCGAGCACATTAAGGCATTAGATGCCATTTGCATTATCACACAGCAGGGGGCTACAGCAGCTACAATTCCAGGATAATCCTAACCTGTATCTGTATCCTATGAATCCAGCAGGACTATTTTTATTGTTACAGTTTCTCACGTGGTGACTCTTGACAATAATGAGCTTACTCGTCAGGTTGCATAAAAACAACTCAGATGAAGCACTTGAGTTATTCTAAAACCATGCCCCCCTACAACTCTTAAATTTTGTCTAAGTAAGACTACATTCATGAAGTGAAATGACGATCAGAATGGAAAAAAAAAGTAAGGCTGGCTGTAAACATAAATAACAAGTTAACCCCCTGGGACATCATTTAAGTACTCCAGGCTCATTACAGCGCACGAGTTAAGAACAGCAGCAGCCAGAGATCCCACTATTTTCACAGCAAACGCTGGAGAGGGCAGAGCAGACAAATACCATCCCCGAACTCAGCTGACAAACCGCTTCCCAGCTCAACATGTCATTACTCCCTCTCCCACCTCCATCGCTCCCCTTTCGCAGCAAGCAGTTGACACTGGGCTCTTTTACTTCTTGTTTGCCTCCTTTCTGAAGGGACTGCTTGCTGCTAATGCTATTCCACGCACAAGCTGAGAAGCATTATTCTATGTCCTCTTCCCTCAGCTGATGCTTCATCAATACTCAGGACAGATTCCTTAAGCAAGTCTCTCCACAGATCTTGCCAGAAAGGCACACTCCCATACAGGACACATGTCAGCTTGACTCTTTGTCACCTTGTCTTTAATTAGCTTCAGTTTCACCGACAGAAACCATCGGTAATTACAGTTCAGAAGTGCTTCGAATCCTCAGGACAAAGATCTTATTCATATACAGAGCTGACAGAAAAACCTGCATGTCCCATGGCCCACAAACAGAAAATTGGAGGAATCTAATAAATCCATTGAGCCACTTCACAATACAGTTTGGGGAACTAAATCAAGCCAACAGGAAAAACTACTTTTAAATGCCACTATTAAGCTATCAACAAGAAATGTGTCTAATGGTAACTGTGTCTGCTACTTCTGTCAAAATAAATGGCAGAAACTAAGAAAACAACATTTACGAAGTTGCACTTCAAGGTGGACTGAAAGAATTTGATATTCTGTTGGATACAGTTGCCACTGAGGACAGTCTTATAGAATATATTTACTCATCTCCTCCATTCTCCTTTACCTTAGGAGACAAGGGTGGGAGAAATTACTTCCTCTCACTTCTGCCTGAGTGTTACAGGTTCTTTATATCCCCTTGAAAGAGCACTCTGCTGAAGTGCAGTACACAGAGAGCCTAAGTATTTTTGATTGAAGTTTTAATCAGGAACTGAAAAAATAATTGTGTGAGAAACTGAAGAGAGGGGAGATGCTTTACACACGCAGAGGGCAAACTGGGTAACGTGTTAAGCCTCGCTTTTCCCCATCTGCAAGGACAGGCCCAATCTGGTTATTTTCACACAGTCACAGTCAGATCTGTATTACACCCCGTTTCTTGCAACACGTTTTTTACCTGATGCAGTTCACAGAGTTACATTCTGCCTGGCACGCTCCCTAAACTGCAGTGAAAGACATCACTGTTTTTAATCACTGGTTTACTCTCAAAACTGCGCCGCGCTGAATGCGGCTGATTGCATCTTAGGAAAGATCAAATCCTCCTCCTCCAGCAGCAGCCCCGATTTCATTGGTGACAGAAAGTCAGTCCAGAGGCTTCCCACCCCCAGCTCCGTTGCAGGGCAATGAATTGACAATTCACAGGGAAATGTAAAAGGCAGAGAGGAGCCAGCCCCCAGGTGCAGCGCGCCGCACATGCCCCAATAAATAATCCTGTATAGCACCAACACAGCAGCTCCTTGTGCGGTGACGTACCGGGCAACCCATAAACATCGGGAAAGAATACAAATAATCCGCCCGACGGACCCGTCCTTCGCAGTTGCCCAGCGCACTCCCTTTCCCTCCCATTCCCTCTCGAGTCCTCGGCCGGTAACTTCCCCGCGAGGTGATGCGGGGGCACTCGGGGGGGTCTGGACGATGGGGGTGTCGGAGGGGTGAGGCTCCCGTGTTTCGGGAACCCGGGCGGCTGCCCGTGCCCCCGCTCCGGGCTGCCAGCCGCGGCTCCCTTCGGAGAGATCGCCCGACACATGATGCAGCCATGTGAAACGCGAAATATATTAAACTTGACGTGAAATGGCATGACGGAGGCGAGCGGGGGGAAAAAAAAAAAAAGAAAAGGAAAAAAAAAAATTTACAAGGCCACTTAGTTTAATCGACTCTTCGCTTCTCCCTCCCACACCGAAACGCCCCGCACGCCGAGCGAGGGAAGGGCAGAGAGATGCCCCGCCGGCTCCCCTGCATCCTCCCGGAGGACCGGGGACCGCCAGCGAGTTGCAGCGCGGTGGCTTCCCGGCCCCGTCCGCACCCGCCGGGCCGCGGGGCCGGGGCCGCCGCCCCCACGACCGCCACCTCCCACCGTGGGGTCCCCACCGGGAGGGGTGGCCGGGGGGCGCGCCGCCATCCCGTCGCTGCTCAGGGAGCGAGGGGGCAAACTCCCGGCGGCAGCGCAGCGGGCTTGGCAGCCGGCTCGGCTCCCGCCGGAGAGGGTGAGGTCTGGGGGAAGCTCCCCCGCAGGCAGCCGCGGCGGGCGGTCACCTCGCAGCGCGTCGCGGGGCTTCCCTGCGCGGCGGCCGCTCCATCCGACTTGGCCGGATAACGGGAACGAGGGGGAGCGGCGGCGGGGAGGTGGGAGAGGAGAGTACATCCAGTCTGGAAACTAGCTGCAGGATGAGCCGCCTGGAGCAGGATGGCGAAGGGATCCGCCGCTGAACCCCCGGCTCATCCGATTACCCTACGTGCACATTTGATGCCTCACATACAGACACGCACTCCCGGCGGCGGCGCAGCGAGGCGCGGACACCCCCCCATCCCGCCGCCCCCCGCCGGGGGGGCACGGCTGGAGCCCGCACGTTTCCCCGGGATGTTGTTGCAGCGCACACGCCGCTGCTGCGGCTGCACTCGCACTTTCGGGGGCACGTTTGCGGCGGGCGAGCGCGGAGGTGACGGCGAGTCGGGGGGCGGCTGAGGGGGGTCGGCGAGAGACTGGCGGCGGCGGCGGGGTGGGGGGTAGGTGGAGGAAGAAGCGCGGAGGGCGAAGGAGGGCGGGAAGACGCTGACAGGGGAAGGGCAGGAAGGGTTAACAGCCGTGCGGCGCTTCAGCGCTGGATAGCGCTACCCGAGCGGGAGGCTGGGGGCGCACGGGGAGAGGGGCAAGCCGGGAGAGGGGCGAGGGAGGGGGCTGGTGAGGG